>JAYESA010000009.1:24055208-24620307 GCA_036927795.1 Iris macrosiphon | reverse complement strand
GAATATGGATAAATAAAGTGAAGATAACTCAAAAATTTTCATTAAAAATTATTCTCATGGATTAATATAAATATTATTAGTAGAGAGATAGTATTAAGAGTATGTGACCGACATAATTTGGCATTTTGCTGATAGATTTCGGACGAACGATATATTTCCCACTATACCCCCCAGAGAGAGAGAGCACAGATCGCAATCGCAATCGCAGTAAAAGAATGCAGGAGAGCACGCTCTCCGTTCGGCGCCCCCCGCCGAACCCCGACGAGATCGCCGGAGACGACGAGTCAAAGACGAAGAAGGGATCCTCCTTCAACTGGCTCTCCAAGCACGCCGCCGCTGCCGCCAGATCCGCTTCCGGCGGAGCCGCCTTGCTTCTTCTCCTCCTCCTCGTTGCAGTCCTTCTCGTCTCGTTCCTGCTGTTCTCCCGGTCCCGCTCCGCCGCCTGCGCCTCCGCCTTCGACTCCCTCCGCAGCACGATGTCTGTGTTCGGAGGGGCGGATCTCGCCTCCGATTTCGGATCCCTCGGCGTCCCTTGGTGTAAGAATCCGATTATATTTTCCTTGATTTGATAGATTTGGTAGATTCTTGAACTCTTGATTATCGGTGCCGTGTCAGTGTCGGACACGCACTAGACACGATGGACGATCGACACGGACACACCGAAATATGTATCAGTCTGCATCTGTATTGTGTTGCACTTAAAAAATATACTAGGACACTGGCATGGAAAAATGAGTGTCTCCGTAGCTCCATGCCTCTTGTCTGTATTGTTTCATGGCTTATATGTGACTCCAAAATACACTATGACACGGACACATCAAAACATGTTGTCTCCATGTCTGTGTGTTCGGGTGTGGCGTGGCATATTTTTGTCTTTGCTAAATAGGTTGGTATTCGTTAGGCTAATTGCTATTTGAAGAAAATGTCCGATATATTATCCTTCTGGATTAGCTGTTAGGTTAAATGGGACCCTTTGATCAACTTCTTTCATGCACTATACTTCACACGGTTCTTAAGTTGATGTCAGTATACTATATAGTATGTACATACAATTTTCCTCCCTCTACGTTTCTTTGTTGATTTTGTACTTATG
This sequence comes from Iris macrosiphon, assembly GCA_036927795.1. Taxonomy (NCBI): domain Eukaryota; kingdom Viridiplantae; phylum Streptophyta; class Magnoliopsida; order Asparagales; family Iridaceae; genus Iris; species Iris macrosiphon. Next base: position 24,619,214 of record JAYESA010000009.1, on the reverse strand, counting down.
GTTCGTGGTCAATATGGTTGATTCTTGAATTTATGCATGCTTGATTTTGTACTTACGGGATAGTTTGAGATTTGTCCATTATTTCTTCATTATTATTCTAATTGATATTTGAACGAAATGTAATAGACTGTGCTTCTTGTTAGGTATTGTGTCACACGGACATGATGTTCATTTTGGTGTTTCCTAGTGTAAGTGGGTTGTGGTCTGATGCGAGTCCAACAAAATATGCCACAAACACAACATCGTTTCTTGGAGTGTCCGTGGATCCGTACTTCCTGGTTTAGGTGTTAAGTTAAATGGGACTCTGAGTTCTTTATGAACTTGTTAAGTGATAAATTTTAATTGCAATTTGATTCCAGTATCAATTTAATGTCAAGAGTTCGTGGTCTATTTCACCGTCTCTTAGCTCAGTGTCGGTTAGATTAAATTTTATATATTTCGGCACCTTTTGCTTCTGGCACATCCACAGGGGTTCTGTAGCTTAGCTCATTGTTGCGTGTTGCTTCATTGATAAGGAGTTCTAGATGTTCCACAACTATCCTTTAAAATTTTCCTCTCAAGTTATTTTTTCACAATGTCTTTCATCTTCGTCACTTCTGCGCAAATGCACCTCTTTTTTTAAACTGCTGCAAATTGCTTGCACGATTGTACCAGTTCATGGCCAAGTCGCACCTCTTTTATCTGATGATGCCAGCGCACTTTCATACAAGTCCTGCAAACAAGGAAACTTTCATATTTGATTAAGTTTCAACCAAATTCCAATCCCATGTTTTTCCATCCAAACCCCATAACACCAAAAACTTACTGCCTACGAGTTCCACCAACCAAACACAAAAATTCACAAGAACTTGGGATGAGAACTCCATGAAGCATGGTCACTAACATTTCAAGTTCTTGGCTGATCTGAGAACCAAACAGACCCTTGGTGATTCTTTCCTTTTCCGAATCGTAAGAATCCTGATCGCATTCCACTTCGATTTAAGTTTGTTGCATGTTTTTCTTTATGCTTATATGTTTCTGGAAATGATCCTTCGTCCCTTCCTTTAGAAAAGGATTAGACCCTGTTAGCCATTCCCAGGCATATATATGGGGTTAGTGCTTGATCCTCTTCCTCTGTATAATCGTCAAACAAACATCATAGCAGAGTGTCTGTGCAATTTATTTTATATTTCTTTAAAGGGGTCCTTAAACCTCTTAGGCTATGTTACAACACTGTATATAATACAGTATGGACATGGAGGAATTGACATGACACATTTATTGGAAATTCCTAGTGTATTTCAAACTGTCAATGTGAAGGATATATATCTGTCAGGGACGCAAAACGAGTGGAGCACTTATGCTTGGTAGCTTTTTAAGTATAACTAGTTAAAATGCACATGTCGCTTATGGCTAAAGAATAATTCTCATGGAATTTCAGATGTTATTATGTTCTAAAAGATTCGATAGAAAAGTTTTTTTTTTTAAAGACCACCCATAGGAGCGATCAATGAAATATTATTATAGAAATTTCTTTATTGATGTATGGGATCATCAATTTATACCTATAGAATTTTATGAAGATGTAGGTTCTCTACTTTAGTTTTATGTCATAAATAATATAATTATCATTAGCTTGTTTAATTGTCCTTTCTTTCTACTCTGTTATTTACCTGTGTTGGACAAATTGCTTCCTTGGTTTGTCTCATTGCTCTGTGTTTGCACAATTTTGGAATAACCTCAACCTGTAGTAGCTTTCATCTGGACTTCATATTCATACTTTGTGATAATATATCTTCAACTCTCCTTTCTGTTTTTGATTAAAAGTTCAAAATAGTTGGAAAAAAAAAAACATAGTTTTGAGATTATAGCAGTTTTTTTTTTGTTGTTGTTGCTTTTTAAAATGTTTTTCTCCTCTTCCCTCTCTCTTTTATCTTCTGAAAGTTTGAGTTTCTTTTGATTTAGTTTATTGTAAATAATGTGTTCACTCTCTCTCCTCCTAACTAACTATTTATGTACCTATCCATTCATCCTATCACATTGTTTCATGCTTAATGTATCTCTGTTACAATTCTTTTTATGTCCCTCATATCATATGCACAAACTTATATTTAAATGCATTAGAAAAGATAAGTACAACTGGAATCCTAAGCTTAATGACTTCTAATATATATAATGTTATGATGATTTATTTAGATGATTTATTTAGATGACATATTGAGCATTATATTTGTAAATAGTGATCTTATCTTTGCAAAATGTTACAAGTATTCAATTTACCTCTCCGTATAAGAAATATGCTTTAGGGACTGCCCTTTTTTCATTGCTATCTTTCTCGGTAAACATTTAACAGTTTACCACTTCATTCAGTTGATCAAGGAACCTTGGTATTAAGTCATCAAGATAAGGCCATCGATAGTCGTAACACATATTGTCAATGACCATCTTTATTTGCAAAGAGAAAACCACAAAATTGGATTGGTTCAATTTTCTTTCTTATGAGAGAAACTTATTCCAAGTTCCCTCTCTCCTTGTATGCTAAAAATTGTCTCAATACAAATTGTTATAGTAAAATCTATATATGCAGCAGAAGATTTTTCCTTTCCCTCACTCCAATATAGTAATTGTGGACATTTATGAAGCTGGGATCCATCTCCTTGCATACAAACCATCTTTGGTAAAGCTTACTGTCATATTCTTCAAATTTTTGCCAAATTTTGTTTGGTGAATTTTCATTTTTTATTATCTTAAATTAGATTGGAAAAGAGTGTGATGGGAAGGATGAATTTTCAGCTGACTCCTGTAAAAGGACGACAGAAAAAACTTAGGAACTATCAGCCATCACCGAGTTAGAGAACAAGTCAATGGCATTTTAGTGATTTTTTTGCAATTATATTTATAGTGAATCACCACCATGACTATACAATATACAGCTGTCTGGTAAATATGTCATGAATTGTATGGCAGAAGATTTTTATTTATTTATTTATTACAAGTCATAAGATATCTCCATTGTATGCTAAACAATGACATTTGGGATTTTAAGATGATAAGACTTCCGAGAGGGGTTGGTGGTGGTGGTGGGGGGGGGGGGGGGGGGGGGGGGGTTATATTAATTTTACAAGCAAGTCTAGTTCAAGGATTGGATGCTAGTTTGGTTTTTGTGAGAAAAGTGGGAGGTTTGTGTATGCTATGGAATGATTCAGTAACTAGTTAACCGGTTGTTACACCTCACTTTTTCATGTTAGGCAGTTTGGTGACTGACTTGTCAACAAACCTGTTCACTTAACTAGGGCAGATAGGTTTTCTGATGAAGGCTTCAAGTGTATGTTACTTTGCAAACTTTGTGAAGCCAACACCATTTTTTTTCCTCAATCCCTCACAACATAAAAAAGAATAAAAAATCATGGTGGGGTTGACTTTCAACAAAAAAGAAGAAATAATATATGGAATAGGTACTCACATTATGACAAAGAAACGTTAGTTTTAATCAGGATTTTCTTGAAGCTTAGTTTTATTTAGGGTTCTCATTTTTCTTTTCTGATCGATTTACTTTGCTGTGACTTGCATTTAAAAAAAAATTAGTACCTAAATATTATCCCTATGATGCCTGCATACTTTTCAGTGGGTTTTAATCAGGACTTTTCATTCACTTTTTAATCTTGAACGTTAGTTTTAATTACTATTTGATTTTTCTTTTGAGATTGATTCACTTTGTGGTAACTTGCATGATTTTTCAATTTAGTACCTAAATATTATCCCTATAATGCTTCGTACTCTTCGATAATGAATTATAATTATAATTTCATATTTGGTTTACTTATGAAAAAATTATGATTTTATCGCAATAGATATATGGGCGCATTTTTGGAGATGAGCATCAGTGTTCTAAAAATCGGCCTAGGCGGCGGTCTAGGTGTCGTCCGCCTAGGTGTCACCTAGGCGCTAGGCGGCCGCCGGCTAACCGAAAATTCCCTGTTTGGTACCCTTGTGCGCATGTTCGGCGTCTAAGCGGACCTGTGCGGCTGTTCGGTTTTTGAGTTTATTTATTTATTTTGATTTTTTTATGCTTAGTTGTATTGTGGATATGTTGTTTGGATTTTAAGATTGGATTTAGATTTAGAACATTGAAATTTTAAATTTGTAATATGGATTTCAAATTTCAAAATTTTAAAAAATATGTATTGTATTATAGATTATTGGATTTAGAAATGTTTGGATTTCAAATTTCAAATTTGTATTATGGATTTCAAATTTTAAAAAAAATAGTTCGGCGCCTAGGCGGCCCTCCACCGCACCGAATCCGCCTAGCGAATTTTAGAACACTGACGAATATACCCACCATAGGCCGAGGGTGAGCGGGTGTTCCGTCCTAGTTCTCGGTTTCCTTCTTTATATACTTATAAGTTTCCGGTTTCCCTATATCTAGTACTTATTTGGCCTATTGTTTACCTTATTTTCCTTTTAAGGTAGTAACCAAAGACGCATAGTTGGTAAATTGTTTGCTTTATACTTTATAGGCAGGAAGTGCTTGAGTTCAAATCCCATTATGGCTGTTTTTATATAAAAAAAGTTTTGAATAAATAATGTATATTGTCCCCCTTAATGTAAGTCCTTAAATTTTAACTTAATGTATTTTTGCTCCACCCGGAAAAAAATATATTCTTACGTTCGCCACTGATCGTGCATGCACTTATGCTAGTGTGTGTGTGTGTGTGTGTGTGTGGGTGGGTGTGTGGGTGGGTGGGTGGGGGTGGGTGGTGAAGGGAATAATGGGGTGCTTTATTGAGTGGATATTGATATGGTGAGGATTGAGGTCCATAATCCATATATTACATTAACTGAAGTAGGTCTAAAATAGATTGCCTAATAAAAGGTAAAAGGAGATGGGTTTGGGAGAGGGAGAAGGGTGGCAAAGTATGAAGGGAGTCTGGAGAGGGAGGGGCGGATAGGGTTGGGTGATGGTGGGGATATGATTAGGGTTGTGCTTTTGAGACAGAGGATTGTTAGATTTTAGGAAAATTGTTGCTCTTACATCATGTAAAAGAATAGTCAGAATAATGGGTGCCTTATTTAGGAGCTGAGGACCCATATTATGAGAATTGAGATTCTCATATTACATTAACCGGTGTGAGACTAAAAGATACTGCCTAATAGAGAAAGAGATACAAAATACTCTTTAATAGTTATCAACCACCTTCCAATCTGTCTTAAAAACTTATTATCGTGGTTGAACCCACCTATTTGGGCATACCTTTGTGGACATATGTTAAGCAAATCGAATTAGTTTTATCATAATTCATAATCTGGCAATAAAATGCTTACTCAAATTTATGTATGTTTTACCGTTTCCTCCCAAATCAAGGAAATTCATCTACAGATATAGTCACTTCTAATCATAGAGACAAGGGACTTGTTGATTTGGACTCTTATATACGCTGTAATGCCTTCTTATGACCTAATATCACCTACCAAAAAAAATCATGGACAATCCTACCAGCTGATTTTCAAAATGATTAGAGGGTTTACATTTACTGATGGCCCAAGTAGATTATTTTAAACTATTCATGTTAATGTTTTCTTTTTTAATTAGTTAGCTTTTTTTTTTTGTTATTGTTGTTGTCGAAATATGCTGTTTATAGAACTTTTAGCTTGGTCTCTTGTTTTTTGAGTCATCATTCTTCTTTCACGTACTTTTTAGTTCTTTTTTTCTTGGCAAAAGGCAGATCGAAATTTGGGAAGACAGTAGAATGGACCTCAAAAGATTTGCTTAAAGGCTTGGAAGAATTTGTTCCTATATATGAGGCACGTCCAATCAAGAACAATATGTATGGGATGGGCTTTGACCACAGCTTTGGATTGTGGTTCATGACACGCTGGCTCAAACCTGACCTCATGATAGAGAGTGGGGCTTTCAAGGGGCATTCTACTTGGGTCCTGCGGCAAGCAATGCCAGAAACACCAATCATATCTCTCTCACCCCGCCACCCAGAGAAGTATTTGAAGAAGGGTCCTGCCTATGTTGATGGGAACTGTACTTACTTTGCTGGGAAGAACTTTGTAGATTTCGGGAGTGTCAACTGGGAACGAATTTTGAAGAAACATGGGATCTCAAATCTCAGTCAGGTGGTGGTCTTTTTTGATGATCACCAGAATGAACTTAAGAGGTATGTGTTTCTCTCCTGCTCAAATTGAAACATAGACGCTCAAACAAAAGATGCACAATATTTCAAAATTCATTCAACAAGTCCCAGTAGTATTCAATGGATCCTAGTAAATGCTTGCCCTAATGTTATTATTTCTACGTGATCCATTCACTTTTAAATTTAATCTTTTCGTCATTGTTTTTCCATCTTCCAGCCTTTGTACTTTATATCACACAGTTCATTTTTTATGCAGTTCTCTATTTTAGTGTTTTCCTGCAAAACTTATGGATTTTTCATTCTCTTATTTGTGGTTAGCAGATTAAAACAGGCACTGAAGGCTGGTTTCCAGCATCTCATATTTGAGGACAACTATGACACAGGGACTGGAGATCATTACTCCCTGCGGCAGATATGTGACCAAGTTTACATAAGAGGTTTGTCCCTACTTTCTTTCTTATGGGTAGGATGCAAGCCTATTTTTGACAAGCATAATGTGAATCTTTTAGGTCAGAAAATAATGAAAGTGCATTACCCGCATATATCTACAAACATAATGAAAGTGCATGATTTGTTGATAACATTTTACACTGAGTAGCAAGAGGGAAAAGCTAGGTGGGAAATATATTGAACATTGGGTAGATAGAGTGGATGTGAACCGTTTAGATGGAGTTTTTATCGCTGAGTTTTTATGTAGTCTAGGTTGCAAGGAGCAAATAAATTTGGTAGGAGATCAAAGACTAGGTGGGTCAAATACAAGTCCATTCCACAACTTTCATCCAATAAATATGAGATCCATCCATGAACAAAAGAAATTCCTGGAATAATATAATTTCTAATGTGTTCACCTGCGATTTCAACACTAGGATAAGTCAGCAATATAAATGATTACAAATCATCATCTCCATCATCCATGACACCCAATAAAGGCACCCAAAAATAAACCCAAGTCCACATTCTCAAATACACATCAATTGACAGCCTCCGTCGCAGCGTCGCTATGCTCCTCAACATTAGACGCACATAGGGACTCGATCTACATCATGCCAAGCCTTCTTCCATCAAACTAGGGCGGCTGTGGGGCATAAGGAAAGCTCCATAAAAGATTTGACAAAATTTTCATGACCGGTTGTCGATCTGACGCCAAGACTCTATATCGGTGCCAAATTCCTGGTCAAGTTAGTATGAGCATGAGAGGGTCGTGCCAAAGAAATATGGCAACAGTTGGCAGCTAGGTATACCTACCATTTAGTATGCAGTTAAGCTCATGCAACTAAGAAGTAACCCTAGATTATAAAGAGCCTAGACGAAGAGATAAGATGACACAATTCGCTACTGAGAATTGCATATATCTTTATGACACATAAACCAAAGAGTGAAAACACTGAAAAGGAACGACATCATAAACCAATGCCAAGTGTAATACCAATAAACAACTATATAATCTTGAGACAAATTTAGGAATGATAGGATGAAAAATATAAAGGTAAACATCAATGAAACACTGAAGGAAAATCACTCCTTGGATGCTAAGCAAGCACTAGCCAACCTTTTATAGTTTCAGGTAATTTTCTCCTAGTTTTTCCATCTGGATTTCACACTCATTTGTTTCATTTTCAGGGTTATGAGAATTTACAATTTCAGTCTAGAAAACTTGATACAAAATTACAAGCTTAAATGCTTAATTCAAGAACAAATCCCTCTTTAACTTTTCATCATAGGAATGAGGTTATCTACAAGGGTGCATCAGAAGTGGTATAAAATGTAACTAAAAGAGTTATATAGGTGATTTAAAAACTTGATTTAAAGATGAAATTAGAGTAAAATGTTAATTCCTTAGATAGTTTCACCTAAAAACGAATTTGAAGGGGTAGATTTTGGAGATTTTCATCCAATGCCTGTCATCCCATTATAACATGAGGAGACACAGTGAATACAACGTCCCTGTCTAGCTATTGAAATACTGAACTGGAACCACCACGAATGGCATTGGAACTCGTATGCTAAAAGCATTCAGGTTTCCTGACAAACTGTGTGCGTCTACTCCATTATCCCTGTTCAAAATTCAATGTATGGGAAAGATGGAGCAAAGAACTGTGCATTTATCACTTAAAATCATGGCATTGAGGACTTTCTATTGATTCGTCTGACCTGATTTGTCTAGATACTGCCTCTGTAACAGACCTAGTCGGCCAAGCCAATCCATATCCGAAAGCCAACTGAACCTGTTGCTACAGTATTATGGTTGGTGATTAGATTATTTCAAAGCTGAACATATTCAATTACCTGTATAGATAAACTCCACAGTAAGTTACATATTTGACAATCGATATGAAACCTTGTTTATTAAATTGAATCAAAACTGACCAGTTAATTGAGTCAAAATACCCCTGGGCCTCTACTAGAAGAAGGGCTGAACCAGATCTGAACTGAACCCCAAACAGATATAATATGGCTAGTCTAAGGTGATCAAGTGACAACCAGACTCGTCTTGGACTTGCAATAGTGAAACTGTCATGACTCATAATTCTGATGGCATTAGACCGGTCCAGGGAGAAACTACAATATAGCGGATAACACATGGTTTATATGCGGATCCGAGGTCTACAGCTAAAGCTCTGAGTAGGATCACTCTTGAGTCACTCAACATTGAAGCCTGATTGAACCCATCTTACCCCCACACATCCCCCACACTAATCCCTTCCACACCCCACCCCCCCCACACACACACCCACCCACCCCCCTACCCCTTCCTCCTCCTCCTCCTCTTGGTTTATATTCTTTGCTACTAATATATTTAAGATGTGTGTGTGGTAAGGTTCTCATCCAGAGGCTAAGTACATGTACATGGTTCGAATGATTGACATTCCAGGAATTTAGTGTTTTGGCCCTTACACTTGGGTGCAAATTGGTGCACTCGTGCTAGCTCAATTGGATTCTTAGTGGATAGCGGGTATGGAATCTATGGACTGGATTGTGCGACCGTGTCTTCTACGACCCACTAAGGGGAGCATTTGAATTTGAAATTCAAATAGGAAGAGGGCAGTCACTTGTGACTTAGTCCCTCTTCTTCTCCTCTTTGTCGTAGGAAGGCCCTTTCTTGTGGAGGAAAAGGAGGAGTAGTAGTCAAGGACTTATTCCTTTGAAAAGAAAGTTCCTTCCCCTTTCTTCTTTTTCAACTCTAATTCCATTCTCCAGAGAGTTTTGCTCTGCAATGAGTGACTAAATGTTGCGTTCATGGAGGATTCGGAGGGCGTTTGTAGCTCTTAGTTAATTGCGAGGTTTTTGGAAGGTTTCGGTGGTGTCCCGTATAGGAGTGACTCAGTGAGTAGCTTTATCCTTCTCTTTTATGAGAACCACCCTAAAAAGAGAGTATTAAATGGTCCGATGACATTAGATAAACACCCTAATCTGGCATGACAACAATAAAGAAACGAAATGCACTTACAAATCGATTTATACTTATATGTTTAGTGTTACATATTGTTGTACCTGTTTTAGTAGATTGGCTATAACTTTGTGCACATAGCTGATTATGAAACCTTATCGGTAGACAGGGGACTCGTAGCTGAACAAATTTATGATTACCACTTATCTTATTTTTGTCTTTAAACTGCTGAAATCAATCCTTAAACTGAGCTTACTGAATTTGTATACACTGTTGACTTCTTAGTTTCTAGCCAACACTATTATCATAACCTAGTAAAATCATATATAGTTGGAAAGATAAGTTCATGCTTTATTTCAGTTATTCAGAACATTTTGGTGGGTAAATTCTGTTGCTTGAAATGAGACTGAAGTTGAAGACTGATATATGTCCAATGCTAGAACTGAAACAAATAGTTATATGTAATTCTAGATTTTTGAATAGTGTACTTATCATAACATAAACTTATTATACATCGCAGAAAATGTATGTTAGTGCTCTACATGTTTTGTTTATATAAAATATGTAATTTTTTTGATCCGTTGGCTCAAACTTGAGTACGAACAAAGTTGTGCAGGTAAGAGTTGTTTTGTGGAAAATGAAATTGTGAATTGTTCGAATGTTTCTGAAAAGTCAAAAATTGTGGAACGAGATGAGGCTCGGGTATTTATGGAGATTAGATAATAAAATGAGTTTGTTTGAGTCGAACGGCTCTTGCGTGTGACCAGTTCCAACCTAAGAGGTAACAAGGAATTTGTTGAGATAATGGTACAAGTGTATCTTATATCATTTCATATGTTGCATGGTTTCTTGATTCTTTACATAGTGATTCAAGCATTGAATCAATAGTCATGGATAACTTACGGACAAAGAGGAGAGTTATGTTATGCCTAAATTTCTCGAGTGATGTCCACGCGCAGAATTGTGTTAGCCTAGTTGGAATTAGTTGTTATCGTGGATATTAGGAATTTAAGAGTCACATGAGGGATCGGGGATTTTCATTTGGAGGCTAGCTAGCTACCTTCATTGGAGGTGCTATGAGTACAACTTTTTTACGGCACGTGTAAGACTTATTCCAATATGTTCGAGAAAGGAACAATGACCTTCCATATAGTTGCCTCATATCGGTAACTATTTCAGATAACGCACTTTACTTTTCTGCGACACAACTAATATTCTATGATTGTAGTTATAATTCAGTTCCTAGTATGCTATATAACTTCTATAATTGTTTAGAAAAATTTGTCTCGCCCGAACCCGTCCTAGGAGCGTAAAGGAGCTACAATCTAACAATCGAAATATTTACCAGCAGTGGAAAAATAATACAAGTGACATGTTCAATTGAATAAAGAACATTTAGAATTAAGCGATAATAACCAAATCGAGGTTGCTGCGAAAGAAGTTATTACATTCCAAAGAAATGACTCAAAAGGAGAGTTCCATTTTTGATGCTCAGAAAACATAATTAAATAAACACCTTAAAAATAATCATCTAAAATCGTCTTCTTAGGATCTTTACCCTCGATCCTCTGCCGACATCTCAGCACCTGAAATGTGGTGGGTCAGTACAAAATACATACCGATGAATAGCTAACCCCTCTCACCTAAAAGCATCATAGTAATCGTATGATTTAAGAAAACAAACATCTCTCTTATATTTGTAATCTTGCTAGTTACACTAGATGAATCAGGAAACAGTAACCCAACTATTAACCAAAAGAGAGTAAGAGCAACATTTGATAATCTCTAAACAGTTTTAAACAGTTTTAGAGCACTATAGCACACTAGGAACTGAAATCAAGCTATAATCATAGAATATTAATCATTTCGCAAGAAAGTGTAGTATCTGAAACAATTATCACTACAATACAACTATGTGCAACTGGTTCATTGCTCCCTTCTCAGACATATTGGATTACCCGTAGGAATAAGGGCTGTATCCAAAACTCCTTCAATGAAGGTAGCTAGCCTCCAAATGAAGATCCCTGGTCCCTCGTGTCACTCCATTCCGAAGATCAAAGATAACAACTCCTCCTCTAAGCCAACACGCTTTCCTGTACGGACGTCGCTCGAGAAATTTAGTCAGAACATATGTCTGATCCTTGTGTACAAGTTATGCATAACCACCGATTCAATGCATGAATCACAACGTAAAGAATCAAGGGACTGTGCAACATATGAAAGGAAATAAGATACACTTGTACAATTATATCAACAAAGAAAACCCACAATTTCATTCTCTATCAAAAAAACTCAGATCTAGTTTGCTGTCTGTGCAACATTGTTCAGACTCAATTTTGAGCCAACATATCAAAGAATTAACAAATTTGATATAAACAAAATATGTTGAGCATTGAAATACCTTTCCAACAATGTATAAGAAACATATGTTATGATAAGTATAGTATTCAGTAATCTAGAATTACAGAGAACTATATGTTTCAGTTCTAGTAGCTGATCAGATATCAATAATCAATTTAAGAGTCTCATTTCAAGCAGCAACAAAGCTTATAATTCGACAAAATGTTTAAAATAAGTGAAATGGAGTATGCAATTATCTTTCCAACCACATATAATTTTACTAGGTTATAATAACAGTGCTGGACAGAAACTAAGAAGTTCAGCGATGTATACAGTTTTGTTCCTACTTCCTAGTAGTGAACATATTCAGAGAATTCAATTTAGGAATTATTTCCAATAGTTTATAGACAATTGGAAAAAGTGGTATAAATAAAATATGTTCGTCTATAAATCTTGTGTCTAACAATAAAGTTTGATATCAAAAGTTCATTATCAAAAGTGTGCATACAATTATAGTCAATCCACTCAAACATGTACGTAAGTATTTAACAGTGAATATATAAGCATAAATCGATTTGTTAAAGCAATTACTTTATTATTTTTACCATGCCAGATTGGAGTTTCTATCTAATGTCATCGAAGCATTCAATTAATTTCTTTTTAGAGTGCTTTTCATAAAAGTGAAGGGTAAAACCTCTTATACGAGACACCTTGCAATTCGTTGCAAGCCACTAACATCTCTGAATCCTCCCCGAGTACAACACTTAGTCACTCCCAACAGTAGCACATGTTCTAGCAAAACTCTCTAGAGAATGGAGTTGGAAAGGGAGGAAGGGCTTTCTTTTTAAAGGAATAAACCCTAGACAAAGGAACAATGTTTTAAATTTTGGCCTAGGCGCTAGGTGGCCGCCGGCCATACCGGAAATCCCCTAGGCGGTGGTCCTACGCCTAGGCGGATCTATTCGGCCTTGCTCGGCATGTGCGGATTTCGGTTTTTTTTTTTTTTATGCTTAGTTGTATTGTGGATATGTTGTTTGGGTTTTAAAATTGGATTTGGATTTTAGAACATTGAAATTTTAAATTTTAAATTTCTAAAAAATTTATGAATTGTATTGGATTTAGAAATTAGAACATGTTTGGATTTCAAATATGTATTATAGATTTCACGTTTCAAATTAAAAAAAAAAAAAAAAAAAAAATCGGCCGCCTAGGCGGCCCTCCACCGCACCGATTTCGCCTAGCAAAATTTAGAACACTGCAAAGGAATAAGCCCTCGACTCCTTTCCTTTCATAAGAAAGGGTCCTCCTACCACAAAGAGGGGAAGAAGATGGACTAACTCACAAGTGACCCTCATTTTCCTATTTGAATTTCAAATGCTCCCCTTAAGTGGGTTGTAGGAGACATGGTCACACTATTCAATCCATACCCTATTCACCAAGTAGCTAGCTCAGGTGCACCAGTTTGACGAAACCAACAAGTGTAAAAATACATGCATAACATAATTTAGGATGCATTACATTTAGTGCCAATCGAGCCACAACCATTTGGTAATAATTTATAAATATGGAAATCTGAAAATTTACAAATTCATGCCTCAGTATTTGTGGCAAGCCAAAAATATAAGACATAATTCTAAGTAAGATAATATGGATAAACCTTTTGTTTTTTAAGGGAAAAAATGACCACACAAACTCTTCAAATCATGAGAAAAAGAATAAAGTCATAATACTTTGTATATATAATGGAGACTAGTTTTTATTGAAGCTTTAACTGAACTTGGAAAATGATGAGAAAAATGTCCTAACTAACAAATCACAGAAAACTACTTCTGATTAACAATTAGGATGGTAAATGTTTGCCCCTTAAAATTTAATATTTGTTCAAAAATTAAATTCAATGCACATGTTTAGGGCATTATTAATCTTCCATATATAGGCACGTTTGCACGTATTTTAACCGTCCATTAATTAACTTTTTATGTACTTGGGAAGAACAAAAGACACCTGAATTGGAAGAAAAAAATTCACGGTGAAGTCAACTTTTCTTTTATATATACTAGTATATATGCACGTGCTTTGCACGTATATTGGAGTGAATGATGTTGATGAGTTAGTTTATTTCTACTGCTTTTAATTATATAGGTTAATGGTTCAACCTTTCGAATTCTTTGGTAACAATTTAAAAGACTTAGCAAGTAGCATGAACCCTTTGATTTCCGTAAATGGTTGTCATTATTGTATCTCTTAAATGGTTGTCAGTGGAATTTATTGTAGGTATTCTTTTTAATTACTAAATATGTTGAAGGGTATTTTTGGAACGAAATTTTTTTACGGTGAAGCCTAGTTTTGACATTATATAGAGGAGATATATATGAGTTTTCTGCCCAATTATTACTGGTATTCTTGAGATCAATCTCTTTGTCATGTCAGTTCTGATATGACAAAACTAGTTGTAGGTTCCCTTCAATCGTGTCTATTATATAGCTTGGGAATCTCTTTATTTAAACTGTTCTCTTTATTATTGTAGGCGGTGGTCATAGCTGCTTTAAGGATAGTGATGAAGCTAGAATCAGAATGAAAAGGAAGAAGTTCTGGGAGAAGGCTGTGGACATAGATGAACTATGTGGGAAAGGAGAAGCTTGGTGGGGTGTTAGAGGATATATGCGTGATGATTTTAACCACAGCAACAAGGCTATCTCCTATGCTGAACATTTTCAGAACAGCAGATTTGTCGAGTCAGTTTTAGATGTATACTGGGAGCTCCCACCAGTGGCTGGTCCCTCCCTGACACACCAAACAAGATACGACCCTGCTCGTGCATCTGATCCAATTGTTGAGGACGGAAGATACAAATTGTTTCAGAGGCTTGGTCTAAGACAACTCGAGACATCAGTTTTCAATGGGTACACTCAAATGGTATATCTTCGAATATCTCCTTCCACTGCCTGAGTATTACTAGAAAGAACAAGTACATACACATGCTATATCAACCACTTAACATGTTTGTCATTACTGCTAATTTCAAGCTTTGTACATAAAACTTGATATCATGTTTCCAGATTCGTTTCTATTGTAGTTGTGTGGGTTCATGGTTCTATCCCCTACTGATCTTATGCTTTCCAGAGGGGAAGAAAGAACTGCCCATAGGAATTCGACTTGTCGTTCATTGTAACGAACATAAGAATATAATCGAATTACTAATATTTTTTCATCCATCTGGAACCATTGCCTTTGTGTCTAATAAAACTCAAACTGATGCACTTCTTATGATGATATTGTGAGGCTTATTGCTGCGCTTGAAATTATTATGGTTAATAGTCTGAAGAGACGGTTATTCATTCAGGTACTATAGGCAGAAACAAGAAGTCCAACAGATTCTGAAGCCATGACACAGTTTCTGTTTGAAAGAAAAATAAGACATGTAAGGCGAGTTTAAGCTTGGATAGACGGAGGTAGTTCCGAAATCAAATTTAACGGCTAGGTGGTGCAATTTTGGTATTGGATTTGGATTAAGCATAAACTATATACAAAGTGGAGTTTGAATACTAAAACTCAGCCGCCTTACTGTAAACAAAGAGTAGTGAAGTAAAAGATGAAAAACATTGAAACCACACAGAGTCTAATGAAGTAATAGATGAGAAACATTGAAATCCTCCTTTGGTGGATGACAGCTGCAGATGTATGCTTTGGTGCACAATGAAGTCATGTCATCGCCAGTCTAGAGTAGCCCTTGGGGACCTAGGATGGTAGGGTGGGTGAGCAAAGAGAGCCTAATTGCATTTGCACACGTCAACGCTGCATAAGATGCCATCACATTTGAAATTTTTCCTTACAAAGTAGATTGCCAGACAGTGTTCGGAATTTCAGGATTTGTTTGTGAATTTTCATTTTTTTGACATTTTTGCATGCAATTATTTTGTAATTTTATGATTTGTACTAAGCCTATTTTCGTACGGATCTCGGATCGCGACGAGATTTACGTACTTAGATCTGTAGCGCCGAAACCCCTATGAGTGTATTTTTAGTGAACAAAATTTACTAAAACAAAATCAAAAGCGATATAAACTGTCCTATACGCTAAAGCAAGAAAAAAAAAAATTCAAGAACTTCAACAACGGTGGTTAAAATTATTTTTGTTCAAAGTGAGATTCGAATTTTATACGACAAACTACTCTCATGAACCAATAAGTTCATATTGCACTGAGTTTGCAATAGAATGCTCTGGATTATCTTCCTTCGGCTAGATCGTGCATTGAGTAGACTCCTAGGAATGTTGGAATACTTTGTGGCTATAGAGAAGAGGCGATGAGTACACTCCTAAGAACGTTGAAAAATTCTGCGGCGATAGGGACTCTTAATCTATTCTTTTCACATTGTTCTCCTTCAAGAAACTACCAACCAAGAGCAGAAGCTCTCAATACATAGGGGGTCCCCATTAGTCCTTTAATTAAATACTGAATCGACTCCTTAAAGATAGTTAGAAATGGCGGCATTAAGAAAGAGTAACTCCTAAACAGACTACTTTTGCGTCCGTCACCCACCCCTAGGGCTTTGGTCCAAAGATTTTTTTCCAAAAAATGGTAATAATTATATATTAGTTGTGGGATATGAACCTTACTAAGAAGAAAATTCTAGCATATTTACCACTTGAACTAATATCAATAAATGAAAAATCGTATATTGAAATACATATACATGGAATTTATCTCAAGAAAATAAAATGAAATCGGGTTATTATGGACCAAACCCTGGCAGATCATGTTCACATTAAGACGGAACCATCCATTCATATTTGGTTATATTGGAGAGAATTATGTTGAGAGAGATGGAGAGTAGATACGTTTGATTGTTCTCACCGTGTGTGTGTATATATATAATCTTCACTTTTAAGTATTCTAATATATTTTTCGAAATAGCAGTCATTTGATTTATTTATTTATTTTATTTTTTTGACCATGCTTGCAAAAAAATTGGTGTTGTTTAATAATCTAATATGAACGATCAAAAAAGACAATACAACAGCTGCTATTTCAAAGAATATTGGACGAGGGATCGAAATCTTCGCTCTTAAGTATCCTTGTATGTTTGCCGAAATAACAAATATTGGATTTTTTTCTTTTACCGTTCATATTAGATCTTTAAGATTTTGATTTGCAATCAAAAAAGACAATCTAACGACTGTTATTTCGAAGAACATGCAGGATTGCTTAAGAGCACGGATGAGAAATATCCATTCGCAAATGATAGAGTAATAATTTTAACAAGTTACTTGTTGATATCGATGAGCATCCCTCTTGGAGAACAAAAAATTGCATATGGAAGGAAGAAGGGAGAAGTTTCCCTATTTGCGTAAAACATGAGAACTTCTCCATAATTACATACACATGGATAAAATGCCAACTGATTTGACATTTTGAGATAGAACAATGGGATGCCAACTGATATGTCACATAAACGTAAACATTAAACTACATATCCGGATTTCGTCCACATCAACCTATGTGTCAATAGTGCACTATCGATCCATGAAGTTGCCACACAGTCAGGTTAATAAGGTCACATGTAATTGGTAACCATAAATGATTTGTCACATCCCACAGTGTAATCGTCATTTCGCTAAAGATGAGCTAGAAAGTGTTATGTTGGGCCCAACAACGCTCAATGAGACTTAAGATTAAGTCTCTATCATGTTGTAGGAATTTAAGCTCATATAAATAATGAAATCCAAAGACATGCACCAAGGTCTTTTGGGAGCTAGTTAGCTCTCATGTGTCGCAATGCTTCTCGTGCCATCATATTCCATGCTCCTGCATTCACAAATCGAAATTATAATCGTATAACTATAAATGAATTATATGTATTATGTTAATGTTGGTTATGTAAAAAATATATTACTAACACAATTAAATTTAGAAAACTTACATGTCCAATAAGTATCAAGTTAGATATGTGGTTCTCAGGTTCCAGGATAATGGTGTCAGTAGTGAGTTCACATGAAATTCGTCCGTTGTTTTGGCTAGTCATTTATTAAAATTTCATTGTTAGGATTATTAGATATTTGCTATATATTTTAGAGTTACTTATAGGGTTAGATTAGGATTAGAGTTGAGGTTTCTAGGTTAGGGTTAGGGTTTTATTGTTAGGGTATGAGGCTTGGGTTTTAGGATTATGGTTGGAATTTATTTTTTAGGTTTAGAAGGTTTAGTTTTATAGTGTTGGGATTATGGTTGGATTTGGGAGTTGAATTAGAGTTATAGAAAGTAAACAAGTAATATTATTTTAATAAAACAAATAAAATAATAAAATAACTAAATTAATAAAACAATTAAATATCTGCGTCCTTCGTCCTCCTGGCTACTTCTTCTTCTTGCTGCTTCTTCTACTTCTTCCTCCTCCTCCTAGCTTCTTCAACTTGCTGCTTCTTATCCTTCTCTCTCACTCTCTCTCTCTCTTTTGTTCCTTCCTTCCTTCCTCCTCCTATTTTTTTTTTTTTTCTATTTATAGTAGCAAACTCATCCAAATCCTAACCGCTTATGTCTCCCCCGCAATCCATACCAAATCCGACAAAACAATAGGCTTTTTTTAATAGACATAAAATGCCTACCGGCGTTTTGAAACAAACAAAACTATGAAATGCCAACTGAGTTCGCGTTCCATAATTTTGTTTCAAAACATCCAACTCGGTGTTTTATCCATGTGTATATAATTATTGAAAAAAAAAAAAAATCTTGTCGTAAGTAAATATGGAGAACTTTACACTCCAATTTTCTGACTGGAGAAGTGAATCTGAGTTTGAGGAGTGCAATCATTAATGGGCAAGCAAGTCAATGAATAAAGTAAGGTAGTGTTTGTAGACATTGATGGGGTCTCGTCTGTAGCAGTTGTGGTTGGTCTGTTATGGAATCAGAAAATTTACTGTAGCGAAATAAATTTACCCTAAATTTATGTAAACGAAATAAGTTTAAAAATTTTTAAAAAAAAGTCACGGTCCGTCAACAGTGTTGGCGAAAAACGCAACTTTTGTACACGTACGCAGACAAACAAATTAAAAAAAAAAACGTGGGCCCCACGGCCAATTTCCGCCAACAGAGTTGGCTGAAATTGGGGGGGGCCAATTTCAGCCAACTCAGTTGACGGAATTTGGCCCCATGGGGCCCACGTTTTTTTTGTGTGGTTTTGTTTGGTTTGGTTTGGTTTGGTTTGTTTACTTAGTTTGGTTTGGTTTTTTTCGTTGGTTTATTTTAATTAGTTATATTTTTGTTTTATTTATTTAGTTTAGTTTAGTTTTGTAATTATATTTAAGTAAATTTATTTTAACGAAATAAAATTAAAATAAATTAATTGGAAAGAAATATTTATAAATATTTTTTTCGAAAATTTGTTTCCAAAGTATCAAAATTTGTATAAATTCCATCTAAAACATAAAAGTTTAAAATATGACGAAAAAATATCAAAATGAATTGGACATTTATATTTATAAATATTATATTTTTATCGTAAATTTTTTCGTCGTTAACAGACGTTAAAAAATAATAATGTTAAAAATCTGTCGTAAGACTATTACGTCTGCCGTCGAGCAGACTTCGAGCAGACTTCAAGCGGCCATAACTACTTGTTTTGAGATCGTTTTTCGTTAAATAATAAGTCGATTTGTATGTTTTCGACGAGAGTAACACAAATCATGTAGAAAAAAAATTTATCCGAAATAAGACACATATGTTACAGGCAAAAATATAAATTTTAAAACTTTAAAGTATCATAACTTTTGACTGGGAGATCGAAACAAGGTCCAGTTTGTGCCAAAATGATCGTATGGAAAAGTACTACAGGATAAACCGTTTCACCGTTTGACGGACTTCGAAAATTTTTAGAATCGTCAAAAAATGATGTTTCGACCTCCAAATTTGACTTTCGGTAATATTATTTTTGAATATTTAAAATTTACTGTAGTGAAATAAATTTATATTGGATGTGGGGGCCCACGGATTTAAAATGATGTTTCGATCTCCAAAAAAATTTAAGAAAAATTTAAATTAATTATTTTATGTCTATTATGAAAAAAGAACTAATAAAACAAAAAAAATAATCAAACCAAACCAACTAAATCAACCAAAACAAACCAACCCAAACCATCCAAAAAATCCGTGGGCCCCACACCTATGTTGGCAGATTTTGGGTGTGGGGCCCACGGTTTTTTTGGGGTGGTTTGGGTTGGTTTGTTTTGGTTGGTTTTATTTAGTTGGTTTGTTTTAATTGGTTTTGTTTTATTATTTGGTTTAGTTTTTTTTATTTAGTTTTTTTAGCCAACAATTTCAGCAAACATTTTTTTATTTAGTTTTTTTTATTTAGTTTTGTTTTGGATTTTAATTTTTTTAATTTAATTTTGTTTTGAATTATGGTTTGCTTTGGTTTTTTTATTTATGGATTGATGTTGGTTCAGGAATTGGTTCACATGGAAGGGAATAATGCTCCTCGGTTTGATGCACCCCAGTTTGAAAAAAATAAATTTCTAAATATTTAGTTTTGTTTTTTTATTTATGGATTGATGTTGGTTCAGGAATTTTTTTTATTTAGTTTTATTTTTTATTTAGTTTTGTTTTGAAAAAAATATTTCTAAATATTTCTTTCCAATTAATTTATTTTAATTTTATTTCGTTAAAATAAATTTACTTAAATCTAATTACAAAACTAAACTAAACTAAATAAATAAAACAAAAATATAACTAATTAAAATAAACCAACGAAAAAAACCAAACCAAACTAAGTAAACAAACCAAACCAAACCAAAAAAAAAAAAAAAAAAAACGTGGGCCCCATGGGGCCAAATTCCGCCAACTGAGTTGGCTGAAATTGGCCCCCCCCCCCCCAATTTCAGCCAACTCTGTTGGCGGAAATTGGCCGTGGGGCCCACGTTTTTTCTTTTTTAATTTGTTTGTTTGCGTACGTGTACAAAAGTTGCGTTTTCCGCCAACACTGTTGCCGGACCGTGACTTTTTTTAAAAAAGTTTTAAACTTATTTCATTTACATGAATTTAATGTAAATTTATTTCGCTACAGTAAATTTTCTGGTTATGGAATGGGCTTTGGAGTGGTTGTGCTCCCACCCCCCATCTCCATGCACGAGTGTCCCCTCAGCAACTGCCATTTCCCCATCCATCCCACATGCCCTAACCTCATCTCTATTATTCTTTACTACACCACCCACCACACCACACCACACCACACCACTGACTACTACTACCCTATCTATATTCATGCACCTTGCCTATGCCAATATTTCGTTTTCATTTAATCAATGATTCCATTCTTCTTCCCATTGTTTCCTCCCAATGTTTTAAAATACCTCTAGCATTAAACCACTACTGCCCGTGTGCCCCCAACTGGGTCCAACCGTGTTCATCTTGTTGTTACCATCAAAAACTTTTTGTTCAGATACCTTTACTATGGTGAATGAATGAATGATTGAAGGAGAAAAGAAAGACCCAGGAAACCAAACCAACCAAAATCTTGCGACCAGGCTCCATGATTACATATACATTAACCAAAAGCAATATAATATAAGTACTGATAGTGATAGTGGTTTCCTTTTGGCTAAGAGTTTGATCAATATAATAAGGAAGACAAGCTAATGGAATATATTGGAAGATTTCAGGAGCCTACAAGCAGGCAGGCATAAGATATAAAAATGGAAGGAACCAAAGAATCAATTTATTGTCTCACAGAGAAAAAAGTTTGAGTAAAGTCCTACTCACATTCTTGAGAACATAAACCTAACCCTTTGTCTCAAACATGGTCGGAAAAAAACTCTGCGAGGAACGTTAAACCCCATTCTTAAAGAGGATACCACCACCAGAGGCCTAAACCATGGTCGGAAAACCCCATTCTCAAACATGGTCGGAAAAAAAACTCTCTTGAGAACATAAACCCCATTCTTAAAGAGGAGACCAGCAGCAGAGGCCTCCACCACCCATGTTTCTAAAGCTGGCTTTGTGGCAGGAGTTACCATGATCGTCTCTCATTCTTACTGGGTGCAAACTCACAAAATAAATTCTACATAAAGAACTCAAAGTAAATTCAAGCTAAATACTCCGACCCCTCTATCGTTTGCTCAATAGGCTGCCCATCTCTCTATGACAGGTAGACCATGACCAACCCTTGGCGTGCATTGCCCACTTGTCATAGAGGCAGGGACTGGTGATTGAGGAAACAATTATAGCTCCAGGTGATCAACACTCTAAAATTAAAAGGTAGTAATAAATCTGGTCCCATTCAAGATCCTAAAATCACCAACAAAGGACAACCAAAAGCAGGTGAGAATCCCATCATCATTCAGAAGTCCAATTCATGATTCATTCGGAACTTAAATTTTGGATATGTCCCACGTGAGTAAATTAAGTACGGAAGTGAGGGATCAAAAATTGACACAAGGCTTCAGGAAACAATGCTCACTGCCCAATGTATAGCAGTTGCAAATAGCCAATAATTTACACATAATAGTAAGTACATGCAGAAATAGCATTCTGAATGGCAATCTAATAAGGTTCATGGAGATCCCTGGGAAATCGTACAATAGCTAATTGAAGGTCTTGAATTCATGCAAACAGCAAACCACAACAAATATGACAGACGACACTACAAACATTAAAAACCTTGTGTTCCAAGAGGCCCTAATAGTCATTTGAGTCGCTTGTGCTTGTAGCTTTGGGCTGGAAATGCTTGCTAGTTCTGGTTCTTGATCTTCCCCACGGCCCTTGGAGCTGCAACAAAACAGATTTAAAAGGCCATCTATATGTAAAGACCAATATCAGAAATGATGATCTATATGACGCTAAAAGGTTACACCATAAGACCTCGAGATGAATCACCATCGTGTCTTACCACTTGATTATATATATATATATATATATATATATATATATGTGTGTGTGTGTGTGTGTGTGTGTGTGTGTGTGTGTGTTAGTGAATCTAGGATCATATTTAATTAGTCGAAACCTGTCTTAGACCTGTAATAGCTCCAAAGAGGCTGTAAAGCTTCAACCTAAGCAGGCATATTTTGAAGTGGTGAACTGAGAATAGCGAAAGATCAATCCGAATGATCTATTGTTTGCAGTAGATTGTGTAGACTGCCCATATCAAAAAAAAAAAAAAAAAACATTTTGCAGTAAGAATAAGAAAACCAAAACACACTTGCAAGGTGAGAAGTCCGAAACAAGTTCTTCACAAGAGACTAAGAGAACAGTTCCTCTTATAACGTAGAGAAAGCTAACAGTTAATTCCTCTATGAAGTATGAACGTTTTCAAATTATTTAATATTAACTATTCTTATAAGTATTGAGGTCCTATAAAAGCATTTGCAAAAGTAATGGCCTTCTATAAGAAAGATTAGCTCATCATGTGTCTTGTAAGAAATAGTATAAAACTAATCACCAGTGAACAGAACCACCCATCTGTTTAGACATTACGATGAAAGTCATATAGATAAACTGTGTAACCTAGGTACTTACCAAGTCCAATTGCATCTGAACCTTTCATTATCCTGAGCCTCCTACAAGTTTCAGTGAACATACTGCAACGCCAGAAAACAAATGTGATCCTAGTCAAACAGAGAGGTTATCATACAAGAAAATGTTCACATACCATGAGATTAGGAACAAAACCAGAATGAGTGATAAAATTGAGGGGAATAAAGTATCAGTGCTACATTTCATAAGATCATAGCATCAGTGCTACATTTCATAACATGAAAAAGACAATGAAGAACTACTAAATACTTTAACTAAATCAGTGTCATCATCAAAACAGCTTATAGAGCACTTAAGAGTCAAGAATGCCCCACCACATAGGCACAACGCCCTATAATTCGCATATATATATCTAAGCAACTGGCTGGAACCTGTTAGGCCGTTAACTACCTGGATCCTGCAGCAGCTTAGAACACCATCTGGCCCTTGCCTAGCTAGATAAGCATCAACTAATATCCTTAGAATAATTACATTTAGAGTATATAATACTAAATTGGCAAAAGTAAAAGGTTATTTAGCAGTGCAAGTCTTATAATCATGTAATTTTATTGCCATTTAGTTTATTTCAAATGTAGCTAGAATTTACCTAGTGAAAACTGAGAAGTCTCAATTTGTGATGTGATGCCAAACTTTTTGATCTTTTTTTTTTGGCTACGGGTTACGAAAGTAAGAAATATGATTAAATTAAGTAATTTCACTATAATGCTTGTTCTTAGTTCTTTTTAATCATCTTATTTCCTCATTAATTATGGAAGTGGTAAGATGGAAGGTCAGAGACATAAGAGTAAATGATTGAAAGACTTCGTCCATCTTGACCTCATGCCATGCTACACACCCACGTGTTACAGTCGAATATCAGAAAACCATCTTGGTTTATTTACACTTAAAACCTGGATGACACCATATTTCTTTTAGTGCTTTCTTATGATTAAAATGTCATATACTAGAGCGAAAAAGACGAAAGAAAACACAGAATAAGATATATGTTTTATAACCCCAGTAGTATTCTACTTCTCTTAACAAAGGCTTCAAGTAGAAATTTCCAAGTCAATATTGATTAGCAGTATATACTTACTCCCATGGAACATCACCAACAAGCATCCAGTCACCATCCTTGTCCTCGTAAGTGAGAACATTTTCAGATCCATGATCTGTCATTCTGCTCTCCCCTTGTCCATCCTTTGCTGGTATTCCATGTGAACCACATTGTCCTGCAATGGGACAAATCACATTTACAAGTTAACTCCTCCCATATTGCCACAAGAACATAGCTACTTGATGCTCAATGACCAATAACAAATTTCTTGGAAATAATTCATGAAAAGCGAGAAAGAAACTGTTTTTTTTTCTTTTTTAGATAAAAGAGTGGGAATAAATCCCCCCCCCCCCACCCCCCCCCCACACACACACACAAAAAACCAAGCAAGCAAGCAAGTGTGCATTGCATTAAAGAGAGTAAAAAAGAACTGTCATAGTATTTCATTCGTAAACTGTATCCATAAGTATGAAACATGACAACATTCATTATGAAATGTAAAACAATGTTAAGACTCAATACTATATAGTAATTTGCCAAGGTAGGAAAGGAAATTATGTGATTCTAAAATACTTAATTTCCTAACAATTAGAAAGGTGGCGACATCCATGCTTTGTCCTCCAGTCACCAGAAAAGATCCAATCGGTTTAATGTTACTATATTCTCATGATACAATATTTAGGAGAAGGTCTAAAAACAATATACTTCCTTTAAGCACACAAAAGAGGTACTTGCAGAAAACCACATGAAAATATTGTGGAAACGAGTATTAAGTGAGAAACGTACATACCCGTTATAGCTTGTAACAATGTGTATAATAAAAGTATTACATATGATAAAAGAAATTTGTATATTACTCCTAGTTCAAGAATTCTCAACCATTATCTACCATAATTTATCATGATACCACTAATTAAACAGCATTGGATCTAATGAAATGCCAAAGACATTTCCAAAATTCCTCATGTATCAGTGTATCACATCTAATAAAACAGGCCTCACCAATAGTAAAGCAGCTGAACATCTTCTCAAGGGCCAAGGAGAGCTCCTTATAATTGGCGTACATTTTGAGGTCGACTTTCCTGAGGTACGGCGCTCCATCCATACTGACCTTGACATAGAGACATCCGGATCCTTGCTTGGCCTCGGCATCTTCCTTCTTCTTCGATGGGTTGGTGGTATTGGTAGCCATCGTGTTCTTCCGGTAGCTCCGGATTGGCGGCCATCCTACTACCTGTGCCCTGTTCCATATACAATCCAATAATCAAAACATTCTTCTTACATAACAATCTCATACTAATGACAACAAAATTCTCTTAAAAGGTCGCAAAAATAAAATGTTCGGCATAACACAACAACAAATATCCATCTTCATTTCTCAAGTTTATCGCTTCTAGGCACCATGTTAAAACATTCTTCTTACATAACAATCTCATAGCAAATATTTTGCGTTCAAATGGTCACCAAACAAAATGCTTTCAATAGCATAGCAACATATTTACCATTTTTGCTTCTCAAGTTTAGGGCTGTTGAGCACCATATATGGTAAAAACAAATAGGGGATACTAAAAAAGTATAACAAAACTTTCCAATTTCTCAACTACTTCACAAACCCATAATGTAAAGAAAACCCTACTAAATGAAAAATGCCAAATAGGTCCATAATAGTCCCCACCCCCCCCCCCCCCCCCCCCCCCCCCCCCCCCTATGCTAATTCATTTTCAGTGGTCATAATTTGAGTGGAAAATGCAATTAAAAAAAAAAAAAGGTCCAAAAAAAGGTTCATAATATAATACTCAGTCCACACCAAAATGAAACATTTTCCAGTGGTCACTAAAAACATCAACTTTATCAACAACAAAAATTCCAATTCTGAACTACTACTTCACAAGCCCATCTCCCACGCTGCAATTACCAAGACAAGAAATTTAGGTCAAAAAAAGAAACTCACTTTGCAGCGGGGGGCATAGGAGCAGCAGCTTCCCGCTTCTTCTTGATGTTTTCATCGTCGTCGTCCTTCTTGGCGGGCTTGCTGACGTTGTTGGCAGCAGTGGCAGCAGGGGATTCCGGGTCGGGCCGGGGGGAGTTAGGCTTGGGGGAGAAGACCCATTTGGGAGAGGAGACGGAGACGGAGACGGCGTCGGCGTCGGAGAAGCCCCTCTTGAAGCCGCGAGGGACGGTGGGGGTGGAGATGGAGAGGGTGAGGAGCGCGGGCGGGGACCCGTTAGCCCGCTGGCTGCGGTCGGGGTATTCGGATCCGGGCAGGCCGAGCCGGAGCTCTGTCTTGAGGTCGGAGGAGACGGTGCTGCAGCTGGAGGAGGAGGACTCCGCCGCCGCCGCCGCCGCCGCCGCCGCCGCTAGGCCTATGCCTATGTAGTCGTGCTCCAGAGGGGGTGTCATCGACCTCAATTTCTCACTCTTTCTCTCTGGGTGTTTTTTTTCTTTCCTTCTTTCAGGGTGGGGAGAAGAAATAGAGTGAGGGAGCAGTAGTACAAAAAGGGAAAAGATGTTTTTTCTTATGTTTGTTGGATTTTAAAGAAAGAAGAATAAAAAGTTGCTCTCTCTTCTCTTCTCTTCTCTTCTCTTTAGAGCATTAGTTTTTGAGACTCTACACAATCTGGAATCCAAAATTTAAAAAATAAATAAATATAGATTTGATTGAATTTGTATGAGAATAGTAAAAAATGATAAAGTGAGTTCTGGTCTAAAAAATTGTGTGATCAAAAATTAATGTAGAACAAAAAAAATAACGTAAAATCTAGAATCTAGAAAATTTGGATCCAAATTGAAACTTATTATTCTACAAAATGAGTTTCTATAATTTAGAATCTAGAAATTGGGAGGCCCAATTTATGCTAGAATGTGACCCAAAATCTAAAAATTGGAACTATGAATGAAACTTACTATTCTACAAAATGAGTCCCTACATTTTAAATTTAGAATCTAGAATGTGGGATAGACCTTACTAATAATTCTCTTATCCGGAGTTTGTATACGAGGGAAGGGTAGGCTTGGGTTGGAAGTGGTTAAGAGTGATGGTAATTGCCTAAATAACTAACTATAAAGAAAATTTTTTTTTAAATACTCACACATCCATCGACATTCTAAACGGTTTCGAAGTTTAAACTTTTTTCGACCAGGTCAAATGATTGCTACGTTCCCACTGAAACAATAATGCATTGACAATTAACTATAAAAATTTATTTATATTTTTCATAATATAACCGTATTTTACAATATAGCAGTGTCTATGTATTTGTATTTTAGAATCAAAATAATTGTTAATTTAATTTTATATATATAGTGTTATATATATATATATATATATATGTTTGTGTGTGTGTGTGTGTGTGTGTGAGATTTTTCAACTAGAATACTTGTCACATGGAACTAAAAGGGTTAGTCTGAACAAACCATGGCTCAAACTCGCAATAACTTTATCTGGATATATTATACTTGAGCCATCGAACTCAACTGGCTTTTGTGGTCAGTGATCAAATCGCGAAAAAGGTGCGTATTGCTAGACATCTAAAAAATACTTAAGCCAAAGTAAATAGAATAAAATGAAAAAAAGAAAATATAGAAAGAAGATCAGTTCATTTTTTTTTTCTATTAATAAAGAGGACGGTGATAGAGTTAGATGAAAAATAAGAAAATGATGGAGAGGGAGGCAACAATGGATGGAGAAGATAAAATGAATTGAGAAATTAGATAAAAGAGAGGAGAAAATGAATTAAACTGCTGCTGTAAATACCATTCGTACTGTAGTTGATGCATATAATCTTTTAGGTAATAGAGTGCATCAAAATTATAAGTTACAGGTCAGTACTAATCTATATGATTGATTTTGGCTTCTCTAGAACTACTAATAAGACTACGGGAACTAGGAGTATAAATAAATATTTTAACATCTACTTAAGTTTGTAAATAAAAATAAGGGACCGAAAAGAGAAGGTGAGAGGAATATAAAGTTTTAAATATAATTTTAAGCTTCATTCTGCCATTTACTTTTCTTTTCTTTTCAGAATCCTAAGATCAATTTTGTGCAAATCAACAAATTTTAGAACGATAAAAAGTTACTATTGTAATTTCTGTCCAAGGTTTGGGTTTTGGCCTATGTATACGGAGCCGTACTTATACTTTTATTTTATGATAATTCAAAGGAGGCCATCCTAATTTTTTTTCTTATGATCCACTATTTCATAATTTGTAGAAAAGAAAATTTTGTCAAAACTAATATTTTTACTGAACTCAAATGACCCCATCAGAAAGAGATAAAATTCTGACTGGATGGCAGAAGATTTCTGAATCGTTCAATTTCTTTCATTTATTTGGTTGAAGTTAAAAAACAGTAAACCCAAAACACATATAACGTAATATGTTAAAAATTTTGAACGTTACGTCGGTCTTTAAGACATTATCGGATCGAATAGTTTTTTTTAAAATTAGAAATACTTGAGGCGTGGTTTCTTTCTGAAATTTCTCTGATGAAATCCTACATTTCCACTAATTTTACATCCCAAACACTTAAAAGGTGTGAAGGTTCATTCTAGCAATTTATAAGATTTATGGGACTTATATGCCCCCTCACCCATGCAAAAAGGAAGAAGAAAATTTTGTTCAAAATTAAGATAATATTTGCCAACATCAAATTTCCTTGTCACAGCAACTTCGACAATCCAAAGTTTGGCCACGTATTATTGGAAAAAAAAACATTATTTTCTCTAGTCTCGTGTGAGCATAATATACAAGGGCAACAAAAGGTTTAAATGCCTATGAGCATGTGATATAGGAAATGCCAAATGGAAGTATACATTATTATGATAAGTTTTAGGGTATGGTTGACAATAATGTTTTCACCAATTTTAGAGGGAGGGGAAGGTGAGCCCGCCGTTTATGAAGTATTTTAAAAAAAAAAATTTGCTTGATATTTTTTTTTAGATGTTGATTTTGGTCGGCTTATATCATCCAAAATTCGTATAGTGTAATTTTTTTTATCTTTGTAAACATTCCAAATTTATGAATTTTTAAAGTTAATTTTTTTTATTTATATTCTCACAAAAAATATATAATTATAATTACTAATATCCTAGTCTATGTCTATTCTACTTCCTCCAAACTGCGACTACTTTCTCCGGTAATTTTTTAAAAGCATGTTTTTTCTATACTCTCATATATTCATCCAGACGGTTATTATTATAATGACTATCTTCATCCAGACAATAATTCTTATAAATCCTATTTAGTTATTGTCTAAGTCGAACAATGTAAGATACACACATCCATAAAGATATCTCCAAGAATCTTCTATAAGAAAAACTTCGATATAAAAAATAAAACTTTTTTTGAACTTTTGTTTAAATATGTATATACATGGATTGAACTGGTTTAAATAGCGTTGTTTAAAATTATGCAAAGTCGGATCCCTCTTAACCGCTCATAATCGTTACTCTAAAACTACCTCATAACCGTTGTCCCAACAATTGTCAAATAGATCCTTATTGATCATCGTTTAGTGCACCTTAGAGATTCGAATATTATTTTGTCATAAAATGTCCTAATACAGTAATACATGAACATACACACATAAAAAAAATTCGGATATTAAAAACACCATTGAAATAGAAAATATTTTGGCGTTTAATATATTGTATTTGTTCTTGGTAGAAACCAAACAGAGAACTCATTCTGAATTATAATTCTATACTCTTATAATGATGCTTAAAAACGGTTCAAAATTGAACCGTCTAATCCGTTTATAAATACTCCACTAATTTTTTTTAAATAATTAATTTCTTAATTATCTAATATTATTATTTACAACTAAACAGTTAAGGTGGGAGGTCTTTTTCTTGATTGCTTTAATTTGATTAATAGGAATGACAATATTTATAATAATTTTATATTTAAATTTTTTTATGCATGTACAATGCACGTGTACGTTATTAGTATATGTAGAAAGGTTTCTTCATGTAAGTCAGCCCACTTCAGTCCACTCAAACTCAAAATTCGATTCTGACTTTGGTCTTATAGGAAGTGAAAACATTTATTTAAGCAGGGCCGACCTGGACGAGTGCGGCAGTCTAGGACCCACAAACTGGGAGGGCCCAAATTTTTTTTAAAATAAAAATAATTTAATGTGAGGAGAATCCGAAGAGGCAGCCTCAGGTCCGGAATTCGAATTGTTTGTTTAAAATAACGGTTAGAAATAAAGATCGGAAGAGATAAAAAGAAAAATTAGTTTCTAAACTTTGTTTTTCTCTAATTGATTGTTATGACTGGACTTTAAACTCAGTCGTTGGAGTTAGGATTCTAGGAACAAATATTCATCATGTGAAAAAATAAAAAAATACTTATGATTGTGTTCCAGGTGAAGTGAAGTGAATGAAGAATACTTTAAAATCTTGCACTTCATCAGGAATTTATACAAAAAATTTATCAATTCTATAACTAAGATTTTAAAATTTTTTTAAATATATAACCAAGTATTCTCCACTTTAACTTTAAAATCGGCTGCGGCTTTGTATTCAATTACCAATTTTTTTTATAAAAATTATATTTTTACCCCTGTTAGATTAGATATGTTAGATCAAAAGTTAAGAATACCTTCCTGAAAGTGTCGCTAAAAACTCATTAACGACATTTTCAAAACTTTTAACAACACTTTCAGAGGGGTATTCTCAACTTTTGATATAACATGAAAGTAATATCAATATACCTAATCTAAAATGGGAAAAAAATTAAATAGCCCAATTTTTAATGATTAAATGTGTGAATTATGGCACATTTTAGATTAATGTTTGGGACCTTCAAATGACTTGTACCGGTGCTCGATTTTAAGTTCGGTCTGAAATAAACTAAAATCTTGGCTCACGAGTCTTTATTTCTAGCAAAAATCATAAAATTTGCAACTTCAAAGTCTATTGATCTAATTCTTGTTTTATATCCATCACTAAAGATCTATCATTTTGGAGAGAGAGAAATAATTTTATACTAAAAAATCTCAATGAATAAATACAATATGTTTTTTTTTTTTTTTTACAATTGTCATTAAATGATGTTATCATTCGCATTCTTTATCGTGTCGTAAGAGCTTGATATGTTCAATCTTTATGCTGTTTCAAGTTTTCTTGGTCCGCACTCTGACTTTTTATATTATTTATTTTTTAGTTTGCAGTGTATACTGAATTTACTGTTGATCTCCATAATAACTAGAAAATGAACGGAGTAGTAATTTATTTGGGTCACGACTTCACGCCCACGCCTACATCGAGCGCTCATTATAGTGTTCGGGGTCTTCAAAAACGAGCATTTTTTGCATTCCTCCTCCCCATGCATATGCATGCATGGACGTGCTCAACCTTCGCATTTCTCCTCATCATACAAACACGGAACACCAAAAGCTCCCAATCGTCTAGAGCGCCGGCCAACCGTCTTGCCACGTGGATGCTTTCCGGCCAGTATATAACCGGTCTTTGCTGTTCCGGCGACGCAGCAGATCTTCGCGTGGGTCCCACGATATCGACGGCTTCGATTCACGCGACCCACGCGACCAGGGAAAGCGAAAGGGTTGACTGATCAGTTGGGATCGTCTTTGTACAACTGAAGTTGACCAAGCAATTAGTCGCGTACATTTTTGCCCCTAACAAAATTACTGTCAACGATTATACTGCGGACAGAATCGGCAACATAGGAATGTGCGGTTTTGTACAAATTCGGGTTTTGTTAAACAGTGTAGACGTCTACACAGACACTAAAACAGTCCGAAAAAAGAAATCGTAACCATGTGGCATCCGCGGATTGGTCGTTTTTTTTTTTCCGACCTGCTTTAAGTAAGTGGGTTGAGTTTATTATATTTTTTCGACCAATGTTCTGCCTACGTGGCAGCTCGATTTTTTTCTCTCTGTCTGTTTTTTCGATCTGTTTTAGAGTTTTCGTCTTATCTCATGACACATTTTAGTACATTAAAAAAATGTGTATTTTAAGTTGATAATTCCACCAACACATAACCTACTATTTTGAAATTTGTTAAAATGTGCTCTAAAGACACATTTTAATACATTAATAAATATGTAATTTAGATGGATAGTTTCACCAACACATTAACCAATAAAAAAATTTTATACTTAAAATGTGTATGGATAAATGTAAAATTTACATTGATAAATATGCTGATGTGAGTACTATTGTACATTTATCAATGTATCAAAATCCTACTATTTGAAATATGATAGCTGATCAATCATAGTCTTTTTGCGGCGTATAGTGTATATAGTATAGGTATATGCAATGGTTCTTGTTATTTTATACTCATAAAGTCTACATAGACAAGAAATATCTAAAAGCAATAGTTTTCAATATTTATGATCAATTATTCATCTTGATGGAGAGAATAAAATAATATTAATTATGTATAATATCAAAACATAATGGTTGAAATGATTGGATGCTTTTGGAGTACTTTGTAATTGTAAGATATTTCTGAAATTGAAAAATAACTTCTCAATATTGCTATAAGTCACTCATGTTTAATTTATGTATTTGGGGTGTTGGACAATTAAAAAACAACATGTCTAAAAAGTTAGTGTCATTACCGACTCTAGCAAAAATGGGGTCCTAGGCGATCCTGGAAATGAGGGACCTTATGTGAAAATTTTGGGAACTTATAAAATATATGATGCATTTGTAAATTTATGATATTCTTTTAAAACTTAAAGGGGGGCAGCAGGTTTATAAATTTTAGGAGGATCTTTGTATATTTTTGGCTCCTAGGTCCAAACCTAAGTGGCCTAAGATTTTAGCAAGCTCTGATTTATGTAGTTGAAATAAAAATGCTAAGATAAATGAGTGATAATATATTGAAGAATATAGTAGGAATTTAGTGTATCCATAAAAGTTCGAGGTAACGTCAGTCGAGGACAAAAAAAGAAAAAAAAATAGATTTTATAAGCTTTTGACATGTAATACAAACTAGTAGAGAAATGATAATATAATAATTAATAAAGTCGTGCATATCATATACTTTCATATTAACCACTAAATATTTCAACTATAATTAGACAACTTAATATTGTAAACGAAAAATATAAGATGACAAAAAAATATCCAACTAGTGAAAAGATGGAATTCAAATGCATAAATAAAACAATAAAATAATAATAATAATAATAATATATATATATATATATATATTTTGGCGGAGGTGTTTCGCTGCTTCTTCTTGTTGCTGCTTTTCGTGTTGTTTTTGTTGTTGCTTCTTTCTGCTATTGTTACTTTATGTTGTTGCTTCTGCTTATTGTTGTTGCTTTTGTTTTTTGCTTTTTTTGTGATATTATATATGTTGTTTATCCATCATTGTTGGAATAGTGTTGTTTTTTGTTTTTTTGATTTGCTTCTCTCCAATAAATGTGGGGATTGTCCTAATGTTTTCATTAGAGGTGGGCAAGATCCGGTTTAGTTCGGTTTTTTTTAAGGACCAAATTAACCAAAGAAGAAAAGGAGAACCAAAGAAGCTGTGAGAGAGAGAGAGAGAGAGAGAGAGAGAGAGGAAGAATTGGTTCCTCACAATTGAATTGCTTAGCCAAAGTGTGAGGGAGGATGGTGGGTTCCTAGCCAGCTCTATCCCTTCCCTTGTCCTCTACCAATTGGTCAAAGAAACCCACAATTGGCCCACACGTGGTTGGCACTTTTGTTTCGAGTGCCCAAGTGAGCTGGAATTGTGGCCTAGTGAACATGTCACCAATGACAAGCTAATAGTGGGAATGTAAGTAAGCCAAGTGAATTATTTCATATAGGTTCTAGAGAAACTGACATATGGGTTCTCAATTGCAATGATTATTTCATATAGGTTTAATTATGTATCTAGTAACTTAAAAAATATATATATAATAGGTTTGGTCTATTCTTTAAGAATATTACAAATAAAGAATACTATAATTTACATTACTATATTTTATATACTTATCTGTACCACTATATAATATGAGAAAATATTTTTTATCGTGGAACTTTTATTCTAAAATATATTTTTACATATGTTTACTAATATTATTTGTTAAAGTTAATAGAGACAACTAGATAATTAGGAATGTGTCATTTTGTCTCTCTAAATAGTCTTGCAGACAAACATTAAATAATAATAATAATAATAATATAATTATTTATTTACAATAATTAAGACACTGTTTGGCAGAAATGATGAAAAAATGGAAGGAAAAAAAAAATAGAGATATATGTTTCATTCATATAGAAACAATTTTTTTGTATTTTTTTCATTTGTATTTGGTAGGAGCGATGAAAAAATGTAAGGTGGTACACTTTTCTTTGTTTTGTATGAAAGAAAAAAAAAATGGAAGGAAGAAGAATAAAAAGATATTGGCTTTACCAATTATATCATCAACTAAAAACGTTTGGTTATCATTTGACTTAATTAAATATTTTTTAAATAATATAATTCTTATGGAGTATAATTGTAAATTAGAATTAGTTTCCACATTTTCTTAATGAGTTATTTGTATTTACCTTTCTTCCAATCATAATTGCTAATCCTGTTACTCCCCACCCCTTTCCTTCCTAACATGTTATTTAGTAGTGATTTAAAAAAAAATTAGATGGTAATAGGTTTAGCAATTAGGACAGGAAGATAAATACAAATAACTCAATAGTAATCTATGAAATATGTGTAACGTATGCACGTGCATTTATACTAGTATATGTGTTCTAAACAATGGAGGGGAAGAACCTATACGATCCAAAACGAGATAATCCAACTGGAAATACACCCATACCCAGTTTAGATACGTCGAGTCACATCGAACCAAATCCACCGGACCAAGGGCTAGGCGTGGGGTGAACCAGGGCCAGTCATGTCCCAGGGCAGCCAGGACGACCACCCAAGATCCCATGGGCCAGGAGGGTTCAATTTTTTTATTTTTTCTGGTTAGATATACAAATATATTTTTATCTAAAATATGACTAATATTTACTATGGACATTTTTTAATACAAAGTAATTGTAGTGTAATGGTTATTACATTAGACTTATATATAAAAAGGTTCATAGTTTTGAGTTTGGTGGACATATATTTTTTATTTTTATTTTGTTTATTTTTTTTACATTATATATTAGGGGTCTCGTTTTAAAAGTTTGTTTCGGACTCCCATGAACCCAGAACCAACAATGCGAGCGAGAGAGACAGTAATTGCACTTGGTCTGGTCCACCATCCATCACAAACAAACACAGACGTCTCATCTCCTCCTCCTACAAGTGGGACCCATCCATCCCAGTACTCATTGCCTCAAGTGTAGGGTGCAACCTCCACTGACTGCTGCTGAATTGGTTGGCATCATCACCCTCATTTGTGGGAAGCAAACAAAGGAGCTGTTAGAAACGCGGTGTGTTCCGAATCTAAATTAACGATACTGACTTAGATTCATATATCTTTAAAAAAAAAAAAAATTATGTAAGATCTGAACCAATTCGAATTATTCACATCTC
Source organism: Iris macrosiphon (assembly GCA_036927795.1). Classification (NCBI taxonomy): domain Eukaryota; kingdom Viridiplantae; phylum Streptophyta; class Magnoliopsida; order Asparagales; family Iridaceae; genus Iris; species Iris macrosiphon. The sequence continues at coordinate 24,583,309 of JAYESA010000009.1, read as the reverse complement.
GTGATTCCACCTCCTATCCGACGTTGGATTAAATTACAAACTCCATTGTCACCTTTTTTTTGAAGGCTTAACTGAAAACGAGATACAATCCAACAATTTCTACCTTAACTCATTTTTGCTAACCGAACAACCTTAGCACACTCTGGCTACCTTTATTCGTTTCCGCTAGCCGAGCATCCTTAACATACTCCGGCTACCTTTTCTTGTTCCTACTAACCGAACAACCTTAGCGCACTCCGGCTACCTTTGTTCGTTCCCGCTAACCGAGCACCCAAGAGATCCAACATATTGCCATCTCGATCCATTCGACCACATAACCAAACCTGACACGTTCATCTGCACCACCATTGTGTGCCAACCACAACGTCTTGCTCCACATTGGACTCGTCAGATCCACCTTTAAAGCCAACTTGTGTAGTTGATGCTCATACTCCACCTTGAGAAGAGTCCGTATAATCCGTGAACGTTCAGCACAACCTGTCTCGAACCAATTAGAGCCGCTCAAACCAGTCCCGTAACCTTGGACTCTTATACCACTTGTTAGGAACGCGGTGTGATCCGAACCGGGGTTGGCCCATGAGGTACGATATTGGATTGGACCCATATGCCTTAAAAAAGAATTTCCATGTGAGACCTGAACCAATTCCAATTATCTACACCTCGTGATCCCACATCCTATCCGATGTGGGACTAAATTATCAATTCCATTGTCATCCTCCTCTGAACGTTCAACCGAAAACGAGTTACAATCCAACAGGAGCTAGGGAGGAGCATGCATCATTTTTGGTGGTTGTGGGGATCGGGTTCGTTCGAGTTCAACCTGATTGAGCCATGAAAGGCGGAGGAGAAGGTGGAGACACAATCACTACATATGGGACCTAATTGGATTGGATTTGGTTGGATGGTGGCGATGGCGATAGCGCAAGCTAAAGCGCAAGCGCGATGGTGATTTTGCGGCTCGAACGAAATTGATTAGGATCCTAAAGGTATACAAAAAGTGTTGGGTGTAATGGCCTCAATTATGGTTTTTTTTTAGCACCTTTTTCGTTTGTTGGATCGTGATATTTAGCACAGTAGCACGACATTATTGGATTTGAGTCGCTCATAGTCAACTGCCCCTCGCTTTTGTCTTTAGCTACTTGAACTCACCTTCATTCATCAACATTAGCATCAAAATACTCTTCTTGAAAGCTACTTCTCAGTGTTAGTGCTTTCTCTCTCGCAAGTTTCAGTGCAGCAAATGTAGGCCCATGCATTTTGTGCAAATGTTTCAAACTGGCTTCGGCTTTCTGTGCGTGTCTCTTTTCCGGCTCTGCTCAATTCAAAATATGCGCGTCGGAAGTGGTACTGTGCTCGAGCCAAACGCAATGACAAACTAGAGATGTTAGACTCGCCAAAACTTGTTCTGCCATTCAAGCCCACCATGATAACATTGGTGCGAGCGCAGAGACTGTGAGAGAGAGACTATTGGTGCGAGCGCAGAGAGAGAGAGAGAGAGAGAGAGAGACTAGAGGGTCATGAATCATGATATATGTGGTTTTACCTTTGGGTAGGGGTGAGCATCCGGTTAATCTGGTTCAAATCGAATCGAATAACAGAAAATCGAATTGGACCAAAAATTAAATAAACAAAACAAAAATCGAATATAAATAGCCTAGAACCGAACCGAACCGAATTAAATCGATTCGATTTTCGGTTTTGGATGAATAAAAAAATTTAGTATTTTCAAAATCGAAACAATTTTTTTTTTAAACCAAACCAAATCTCTTATTCGATTCGATTTTCGGTTTTGGATGAATAAAAAATTTAGTATTTTCAAAATCTAAACCGAAACGATTTCTTTTTTAAACCAAAACAAATCTCTTATTCGATTCGATTTTCAGTCCAAAATCGAATAATGCTCACTCCTATTTTCGGACTGTTCCAAATATTCTGCTCTTATTTCTGTTCCCTCTTACATACAATGAAATTCGTATTTGTATGTAAGAAGAGACAGAAATAGAATATTTGGGACATCAGTCCCAACCTTTTACTTTGGTATGCGGAGTGGAGTGGAGTGGAGTCGAGTGGAGAGGAGGTGGTTCTCGCAATGTCCAATAGTATCACAAAAAAGTAGTCTGGCCGTGTTAGTGATTACTCGGCATTGAAAGGGCCAAATCTAATGTAATGTTGGTTTGTTGTCATGCATGTATGGCTTACCTGTCCAAACAAAATGTTGTCGTGCTAGCCTAAGAGTATTTCTAATCCTATTATTTTGTAACGTGTTGTGTTTCTATGTGACATAAAACATTAAAAAAATATCTTTTCTATGTGGCAAACATGACTAGTTGTTAGCTCATGAAAGTTCAGACGAACTTTCAAAATGGTATCCTTCATGTTAAAAAAAGCCTTTAAAGCTAAAATTTTAAAAATATTGTTGTTATGAAAAATCGAACTAAGTATCTCTAATATACAAGTCTAACAAATAACCAGCGTTAATCGTACTAATCTCTCCTATGTTTTATGTTCATTATACGAAATATTCCTATTTTTGAAAATAATGACATAGGATACCCTTATTTTAAAAATAATGTAAATTGATAATTACACTAACCACCCTTATTTTTTTCACCATAAGGATATCCAGTGTCGATTATTTTAAAATAAGGGTACCCTATATAACAAACGTAATAACAACTACGCCACAAATGTTTTGTACTAAGAATGACTCATGGCACATACTAATTCTAGTTTAGATAGAACTATGTTGTTGTTCCTTTAATCTTTAAACATTTTGGACTGTCGTCCTGTCTATCCTGGATCAGAGTCGTCCTTGCGGCAAGATTATATTCACAAAAGACAATGAAGTAGAAAAGTCTTCTCCAATACAAAAGTATTAAGATGCTATTTTTTCCAACTTCCTAAACAATTTCTCATATGTTTCCTCTCTCTTTTTAGATATTTTTCTATTCATAATTGATGACATGTAGATAAAGATATTGTCAAGTGTATATGTCTAGAACGAGACAATCAATTTTACAATATTTTTTATAATTTTTGTCATATAAGTTTTATAATTTACTTGATAATTATATTGAATAATAATTTTTAAATAAAATGTTGTCATTTTTATGTGCAACATTTTTTTTCCAAAGAGGGATGGAGATGTAACACAACATGTCAACACCCGAGTGTGACTCAAGCGAATCCAATTGTACTGTCGACGCTACATAGCACCTGTCAGACGCGGATAGAGGTTTCGTTAAAAGCTTCCTAAACAAAAAGATATTATTCTCCTAAAAATATAAGAAGAGAGAGATAAGTTAGAATTAAAAAAAATAGAATGAGACATAAAATTATATATCTATATAGAAAAATGAGGCGACAAAATATGAAATTGAGAAAAGAGGAAAATATGGAAAGAAGAAAAAAATTAATAAATAAAGGGAAGGGCAAAATCGTCCTTTTTTTGTTTTCGAAAACTTATTTTTCACTCGACCTAGATAGATGAAGGGGTGGCAATGGAATAGGACAGGCCCATAGCCCGCAAGTCGGCCCACAAAAAGTTCAATTTAACTCTAACACGATGTGAAATGGATCTTAGAGCCGGTCTTTTTTTTTATTCCTTTATTTTTTCCAACTATTTATTTTTAACCTTATTATTTTTGTTTAAAAATGAACGTTTCGCACAAAAATCTCGATTAAACGTCTCCATGAACCCTCCCCCCTCCCCACCCATACACATACTCAGGGCCGATCCTCAGCTTATGGGGACCCAAAAAGGATGAAATAGACCCCCATAAATAATAATAATAAAAATATTAAGTAACTAAAATAAAATAAATATATAAAAAAATGTTGTCCGAAATTGAATTGAGGGTCTCTAGTATGTAAGTCTAATACGGTAACCAGTATACTACAACTCTGTTGGGTCAAGGGTGCACATAGTACATCCTAGGTAGAGATATGTCTATGTTGATATCCTTTTAGTTTTTGGATTATGGATTATCGTCCAGTCTGTCGTGAGTCATAATCGACCCTGCATGACTAGATAAACTAATGAGACGAAAAAAAAACTCACGACAAAATGTCTAGTGAAATATACAAGTCCAATGAAAAATACAATTAGATTGTAGAACAAGTTTGGATACTCAAAACATTGATATATGATATATTGCAAGTTTAAATATTGAATAATATGGAATTTGGACTCATAATTTTTTTTTCGATAGGAATATAAGATCCCTAACGCTGACCTCCACTATAATAAGCGATGTAGTTGTGAACCAAGGCAAAGTGAGGCTGAATGAAATCTGCAATTAAATTTGCCAAGAAAATACACAAGATTTAAGGAAAAAAACTGAAAAAAAAAAAAACCAAAAAAACTTACAAGGAGTTCGTACTACCAAACATTTTATTTGTTGCTTACAAAAAGTACAAGCATAAGCAACCTAAATAAGCAGTACCTAATTGAGCCAAGGAATTTGTTTGCTATTAGCCTGTTACTACTAAGAAGCAAAACATATACTACTAATAAGAAAAGTTAGACTTTGTCCTAAAAGTTTTATATCAAATTTTTTTTTATCTATATTTACTAATTAAAATTATTTATTAAATTTAAGTAATTACGTATTGAAAAAAATTAATAGTATTATTATTTGTTCTTTTCAAATGGAAGGTCTGACACTGACACAAGACAGACTGGGCCACAACCCATGGCCCAAATGGAAGGAGTGTACTTTCTATTTGGCACAGGCTCATAGTCTATGGCCCAAATGGAAGGGGCATTACTTATAGTTGTATCCAGGATTCCATAGTCAAACGAAAGGGTTTTTTTTTTTTTCTTTTATATTGGGGGAAAGAAGAATAGACCGAAGTAGGGGATTCATCTAGGTGTTAATCGGATTCATCTAGGTGTTAATCGGACCGGTCCGGTCCGGTCCGGGCCCAGAGTTGATTCATCTTGATCGAGTCTGGACGGTCCAGATTTAGTCCGAAAAGAAGACGGTCCGGGTCGGCCATGACCAGAGGCTTAGACGACCAAATCCAGTCTGAACCCGAATTCGAATCGGAGGTGGCTCGGGCTGTACTGGCTAAATCCGGGTCGGCTCAAGACCGGATCCGAAAACTTAAGGAATAAGAAATTGAATGAAGGAAATAAGAATTCTTTATTAATTTGGTTAAATTTAAAATATTGATATTATATTTTTTATATAATTAAAAAAATGAAAGTCAAATTTTTGATGCTCTCATGATATCATTGCTACCGGCTTCCCGATACAGAACTTATATTATTCCCTTGAAATTATTTATATGATGTATCTGTTTAACCTAGGACCGTGTGACATTGCTTAGCGTTCGAATAATATTCGGGTGTCAACGCCGTACGCGGAGTTGTGTAACGTCACTAGAGATTGATATCGCGATCCTATCTATCTTCGTGCTTGCATTATCAAGTACGTCATACCATAGGACACTTGATACTATTCATGAGACAGAATCTTCTTGAGATATTCATGGTGATTATGTATAGGCTACATGATTCGTGACATAGATATTACATATGCTTAGCTATCATTATGACTCGCTACATCAGTTAGAAGTCATGATCTTGCGTGACATGGACATGAGACGTCGTGGACATGAGACGTGTGATTACATTGGGTGGGGAGAGTGTCACGACCCGCACCCGGTTATTCGGGCACGAGTGCGTGGGCACGTCCAGCCTACGCCGCAGAGTCGGCGGTAGTACGCTGTCTAGGTCTTACTCACAGGTAATTTAAATCTATCTCATCCACAATAAAGTAAATAGACAAGGAAATTAACAGAAAATAGGAATGCTGATTTATAAAACAAATTGTGATAACAGATCCATAGTTTATACATGAACAAAAGATAAATCGGGGACAAACCCGATTACTGAGCTGAAAAGGGAAAACTAGCTAACTGGCTACTACTCCTCAGAGATAATCTCCTGAGTGGGAACCGGCCTCTCAACTGTGTCACCTGCTACGTCATAGGGATCAGAATAGGTAGGGCAAAGTCCTCATCATCGCCTAAAACAACGGATCCAGTCAGGAAAGGAGCAAAGTACACAATGCACAACAAGATTAAACTAAATATTCATGACAATTAAAAAAAGAACTGACAGGTATCATGCTGAGGATATGTATAACTAAATAGTAACAATAACTAAGAGTTAATTTGCTGTAAGACAGGGTCATGAATAAAACAGGAATAAGGGGACAGGAAAATGAATTACAACCAGACAATAGGAACTGTAACCAGACAAGAAACTATGTGTGTGAACTTGTGTATTTAGAATACCTAGTTGGCATGTAGGGGTCTATAAGGTTAAACCGGCCGTCATAGACGGCTATTTATCACGAATAATCGAGATCCGGCTGATGGACAGTCGTGTACCAACAGCTATTATTCATGGCAAGAGTCAGGGTAAGCTACATGCCTTTCAGTATTCTCCCACCCGACATGAAAAACAAAACATGAACTCCAATATTCAAGACATGAAATTCAACATTTCTAACACTAGGTGTAAACATCAAGGGTACATGTAAGGCAGGGAATTAACTATCACAATATAAAGATTAAACTTGAAGTGCAGGTACTTGCCTTTGTTTGGATCCGATTAATAGGTCTTCGGGGAAAATATCCAGAGATGAGTCCAAATGCTGAAATAAACATTACCATCACTCTCAGAAGATATCAAATAGCTAGAAACGTCTGTCCTTGGGTCCAATTTGGAGACAAGGGCAAAAACGGCAGTTTCGGGTCAAAACGGGGTCCGCCGTTGGGCCCGCTTTGCACCGAAAAACGTGTCCGGGTCAAAAGTCTCCAAATTCACCAAACTTAGTGTCAACAGGTCAGGAACGCTGATACGAATCCAACGGAACTTCCAGATTTGGATTCCGATGAGCCGAACACAAAATCGCCCGTCGAGCGGGGCCTGTGGGGCCCACGACACGCGATTTCGTCAACGTTCTCAGAATCGAACCAAACTTGACCCACAGGACCAGCGTATCGCTACGAGTCCGATGGCGCAAGTTTCGTCTCGATCTGACGAGTGTACACGAAGTTAGGGCGAATTGCAGAAAGGACGGATACGGGGCGATGTTCGCGGATACGCGTTGATTCCGGTGTGCACGCACACCCAAATCAGCTTCCGCGAAATCCCACACGCCCGTATCGACGAGGCGCACGTATCTGTGAAGACCGCACGCGACCAAGTCGTCCCGTTTGGCGGGGCGAACTCAGTTCCGGGGTGAAACAGGGTCTGGTTTTTCCTGTTTTTGGATCGCGGTGTGCGATCACCACAGGACGCGATGTCCCGAACAGTTTGTCCGGACACCGAGAGGGTCATACAGGCTTCGCAACGCAATTTACGGAATCGAAAACAGAGATGCAGGGTGCAAGATACGAATACCTGAAGGGGACCCGAGGAACCGGGGTTGAGACGTGTCCGACACGTGTCCGACTCGTGTCGGACACAGGGGAGGAGAATTAGGGCTAGGGTTTGGGTCTGGTGCTGCCGGAGAGCCACGACTGGCCAGGGCGGCTCGCGGTGGGGGGGAGGCCGGTCGGAGGGGACTGGGCGGCGCCGGCGATGGCGGGCACGGCGGGGGGGAACGCGTGGCCGCGGCGGCGGCTGCCGGAGGCGGAGCCGCTGCTGTTGGCTGCTGCTGCTCGGGCGCCGGAGAGACGGAGGAAGGAGGAGGAGAGGGGAGGATCGGGCGGCGGCTGTGAGGCTCAACGGCGAGGTCTGGGCGGGGCACGGCGGAGCTAGGGCGAGGGTGGCGGTGGACGGAGCGGGGTGTCGCGGGGGTTTTTATAGGCGGATGGAGGAAGGGGGGGCGGGCTAGGCGGCTGTGAGGCGGAGGAAGCGGGCGGTCGTGGCGAGGGGTGCAGGGCCTGTGGCCGAGCGGAGCGGCGGAGCGCCGGCATGTGCGGCGGAAGACGCGGGCCAAGGTGACTGGGGGAGACGGGTCTGAGGTTGAGCGGGTAGCGGGTCGGGCGGCGGGTGGACCCGACCCGACCCGCTAACAGCTGCGGGCTGGGCCGGTTGGGCCGGGCCGAAATTGGGTATAGGGTTTAATAGTTTAAATAATAAATAAATAAATAAATAAATAATAAATAATTTAATTAATAGTTTTTAGGTATTTTAAAATAGGTCCGAGGTCCAATAAATTCCAGAAAAATTGCCCTAAGTCCAGTTTTCCATTTTACACCCAAAAATATTATTTTTATAATATTTTAATAGTAATTATCAGCAAATAAAAATCATTTAATAATTAAAACCCTGATTTTAATTACAGAAAATCCCCAGAAAATTCCAGAAAATTGTGAAAAATCCAAGTTTAATATTTCTTGCAAAATCTGGGGGTTTACAATCTACCCAACTTATAAAAATTTCGTCCTCGAAATTTAAAATTTAAACCATAATGTGTTAACCCTTCATGTATATCAATTGCAATCTCCTTGCGGTAAATTAAATCCAAATCTTGTTCACTGCAATTTCTTCAAGGTTAAGATGACTACTGTTCCAATCAAAAAATTTTCAACCTATGGTTATCACTTCTTACTTTCTCAAATTACCCTCAGGCAAATTTTAAATTAAGTCCATATAACATCTTCAAGTTTTGCATACGCTTATAATTTGCCCCACGATTCTAACTATCATAACTTTCTCTAGAAGTAATTCGAGTCCAATAGTATTCCCATTCACAATTGTATGCTTCAATTCCATTTACATCCTCAATATTCTAACTAGGTAGTCCAACCCTAAAATTTTAATCCTTAAATCAAATCACCAAATTGAAAAAAATAATTTAAATGTAGTCCACCCAGGTTCAAGTCTGAAATTCTATAATTCTATCCTCTAAATTTAAATTGATAATTTTACTTTCATTATTCAAAATTTAAATCATGTATCTAAGCTATAACTATTGGGTCCTCGATATCAATTTATTAATCATTTTAGTCACTCCTCTAAATTTTCAAAATTTAGAATGGCTTGCTTCTTCCAATCTAACCTTACTCGGTCACAATCCAAAAGACATTCCTCTCGAGTTGACAAATGCATTGCTACCCAACTTAGAGTTTACCCATTCATCACAAAAGACTATATACTTTAAGAAAATATTCCTTAATATGGTTACCCACGTCATTCAATCCTCGAACTTCAACGCCGATCATATTACGTATGATATGTCCTCAATTACGAAAGGTTAATCCTCAAGTATGTGATCGGCCTAAGTGGCATATCTAGTATTCTCTGTGTACCAAACTTATACCAAGCACGAGATTTCGTCTTTCCGAAATAAGGGAAGACGAGGATCAATAATAAGGAGTTCAAGGGTGGGGTGATAGAGTAGAAATATCGGGGTCAAGGCGTTTTAAAGAATTCAGGTGGGAATTGTCAATCGATTGTGGATTGAATCCTATCTTGGTAATTCCTATTCACATGCTCTTATTAATACAGTTATGCTCAGACATGTCTAGGGCAGGTATACTAGTCAACTGTATATCTCAATCCACGTAAAGTAGTGCGAAGAGCGAATCAAGCGCACTATGGTTGATCAGACCGTAATACACTGATTCTGAAATGTATCATTGTGGGCCTCCCCAATAATACACTTGTCATGAACAAGCTCGATAAAGAGTAAGCTTGCAAAACTAGGCTATAAAATAGCAGCATAAGTCAGGTACAGCAAAAATTAAGTGCGCTAGATGATGATGAAAAAGAAGGTACAAATTATTTAAGTACACAAAACAACCTACAATAAGCACAAATAACAAAAGATTCTACAATCTCTACAGTTATCAATTATAAAAGCATTCCAGGTTATTAGCAAGTTTTAAAATTTCTAGGTTGGGGCTGAGGTCACGAACCAATAGGCGCGAGCTAAACAACAATAGAAAGGCAGCTAAAAGAAACCACTTACGCGTATAGTTGCTCTAAGGGTCTGCACGTTCTCCACGGTCATCGCGTAAGCTTGTCCGTGTTCTTGGAGTAGCGGCACAGTCCTTCACTCGATGTGCTGCTGATCCACAATATAGACAGACACCTAGCCTCTTTCTGCAATCCTTCCAAATGTGACCTTGTTTTCGACAAAAGCCACAAATGGGAACTCGTTGGTTCTGTCCTTGAGTTGGATTCCTCTGTGGTCGCTTTGCAGCTCTTTCTTGTTGTGCTTGGTCTGGTGCTGACGCATACGGCCGCTTCTGGCGGGACTCGATCCTTGTGGTGCACTCCACAGGTCGCGCTGCAGTAAGGACGTCCTCGTCGAAGGTAATTGCATTTGAACTGCTTGGCTTACGTGAATCCGAGCTAATTCTGTCGATGGAGTTCTCCGCTTGGTTTTGCTGAGCTTCTTGTTGGACCTTCTGATAGGCTTGCATCATTATGTAGAACATGCGGAACATCTGCTGTTCGTCCATAGGCGGTCCCGGAGGGAAGGAAGGCATCGGTGGAATAGGCTGTGTCGAGGGTGGAACGCTATCTTGATGGATTATTGAGGCAGGCTGACTTGCTTGACTGCCTTGTGATGATTGGCCTTCACCGACTGGTATCACATCGTTTCCTTGGATAATCACAACGGTTTGTGGTGTTTCTGCATGAGTCTCGTTGCTGGCTTGTGGGTCCATCTTCCTGTATCCAAAATAACCAAATAAGAGGCACACAGGAATCAAGGCAAGATGCAAGTTCATATTAGTTCGAATACGATACAGATATCAAAAAAAAAATGATTCAAGCAAGTGGATGAGATCCTATAAACTTATCCTAGCTTTATTGCAGGCCTGTTCGGTCCCTGAGTTGAAACCGAACAATTTAGTCGTTCGACCTGCATGGGCCACCACAAAAACGTGTCACGACCCGCACCCGATTATTCGGGCACGAGTGCGTGGGCACGTCCAGCCTACGCCGCAGAGTCGGCGGTAGTACGCTGTCTAGGTCTTACTCACAGGTAATTTAAATCTATCTCATCCACAATAAAGTAAATAGACAAGGAAATTAACAGGAAATAGGAATGCTGATTTATAAAACAAATTGTGATAACAGATCCATAGTTTATACATGAACAGAAGATAAATCGGGGACAAACCCGATTACTGAGCTGAAAAGGAAAAACTAGCTAACTGGCTACTACTCCTCAGAGCTAATCTCCTGAGTGGGAACCGGCCTCTCAACTGTGTCACCTGCTACGTCATAGGGATCAGAATAGGTAGGGCAAAGTCCTCATCATCGCCTAAAACAACGGATCCAGTCAGGAAAGGAGCAAAGTACACAATGCACAACAAGATTAAACTAAATATTCATGACAATTAAAAAAAGAACTGACAGGTATCATGCTGAGGATATGTATAACTAAATAGTAACAATAACTAAGAGTTAATTTGCTGTAAGACAGGGTCATGAATAAAACAGGAATAAGGGGACAGGAAAATGAATTACAACCAGACAATAGGAACTGTAACCAGACAAGAAACTATGTGTGTGAACTTGTGTATTTAGAATACCTAGTTGGCATGTAGGGGTCTATAAGGTTAAACCGGCCGTCATAGACGGCTATTTATCATGAATAATCGAGATCCGGCTGATGGACAGTCGTGTACCAACAGCTATTATTCATGGCAAGAGTCAGGGTAAGCTACATGCCTTTCAGTATTCTCCCACCCGACATGAAAAATAAAACATGAACTCCAATATTCAAGACATGAAATTCAACATTTCTAACACTAGGTGTAAACATCAAGGGTACATGTAAGGCAGGGAATTAACTATCACAATATAAAGATTAAACTTGAAGTGCAGGTACTTGCCTTTGTTTGGATCCGATTAATAGGTCTTCGGAGAAAATATCCAGAGATGAGTCCAAATGCTGAAATAAACATTACCATCACTCTCAGAAGATATCAAATAGCTAGAAACGTCTGTCCTTGGGTCCAATTTGGAGACAAGGGCAAAAACGGCAGTTTCGGGTCAAAACGGGGTCCGCCGTTGGGCCCGCTTTGCACCGAAAAACGTGTCCGGGTCAAAAGTCTCCAAATTCACCAAACTTAGTGTCAACAGGTCAGGAACGCTGATACGAATCCAACGGAACTTCCAGATTTGGATTCCGATGAGCCGAACACAAAATCGCCCGTCGAGCGGGGCCTGTGGGGCCCACGACACGCGATTTCGTCAACGTTCTCAGAATCGAACCAAACTTGACCCACAGGACCAGCGTATCGCTACGAGTCCGATGGCGCAAGTTTCGTCTCGATTTGACGAGTGTACACGAAGTTAGGGCAAATTGCAGAAAGGACGGATACGGGGCGATGTCCGCGGATACGCGTTGATTCCGGTGTGCACGCACACCCAAATCAGCTTCCGCAAAATCCCACAAGCCCGTATCGACGAGACGCACGTATCTGTGAAGACCGCACGTGACCAAGTCGTCCCGTTTGGCGGGGCGGACTCAGTTCCGGGGTAAAACAGGGTATGGTTTTTCCTGTTTTTGGATCGCGGTGTGCGATCACCACAGGACGCGATGTCCCGAACAGTTTATCCGAACACCGAGAGGGTCATACAGGCTTCGCAACGCAATTTACGGAATCGAAAACAGAGATGCAGGGTGCAAGATACGAATACCTGAAGGGGACCCGAGGAACCGGGGTTGAGACGTGTCCGACACGTGTCCGACTCGTGTCGGACACAGGGGAGGAGAATTAGGGCTAGGGTTTGGGTCTGGTGCTGCCGGAGAGCCACGGCTGGCCAGGGCGGCTCGCGGCGGGGGGGAGGCCGGTCGGAGGGGACTGGGCGGCGCCGGCGATGGCGGGCACGGCGGGGGGGGAACGCGTGGCCGCGGCGGCGGCTGCCGGAGGCGGAGCCGCTGCTGTTGGCTGCTGCTGCTCGGGCGCCGGAGAGACGGAGGAAGGAGGAGGAGAGGGGAGGATCGGGCGGCGGCTGTGAGGCTCGACGCGAGGTCTGGGCGGGGCACGGCGGAGCTAGGGCGAGGGTGGCGGTGGACGCAGCGGGGTGTCGCGGGGGTTTTTATAGGCGGATGGAGGAAGGGGGGGGGCGGGCTAGGCGGCTGTGAGGCGGAGGAAGCGGGCGGTCGTGGCGAGGGGTGCGGGGCCTGTGGCCGAGCGGAGCGGCGGAGCGCCGGCATGTGCGGCGGAAGACGCGGGCCAAGGTGACTGGGGGAGACGGGTCTGAGGGTGAGCGGGTAGCGGGTCGGGCGGCGGGTGGACCCGACCCGACCCGCTAACAGCTGCGGGCTGGGCCGGTTGGGCCGGGCCAGAATTGGGTATAGGGTTTAATAGTTTAAATAATAAATAAATAAATAAATAAATAAATAATAAATAATTTAATTAATAGTTTTTAGGTATTTTAAAATAGGTCCGAGGTCCAATAAATTCCAGAAAAATTGCCCTAAGTCCAGTTTTTTATTTTACACCCAAAAATATTATTTTCATAATATTTTAATAGTAATTATCAGCAAATAAAAATTATTTAATAATTAAAACCCTGATTTTAATTACAGAAAATCCCCAGAAAATTCCAGAAAATTGTGAAAAATCCAAGTTTAATATTTCTTGCAAAATCTGGGGGTTTACAGAGAGACACACATGCTACAGGTTGATTATATTATTACGGTGCCGTAGCCACGCCGAACTAGGCTCCTACATGATATCACTGCTACCGGCTCCCCGACACAGAGCTTGTAGTAGTCTCAGCCTGAGTTCTAGTGATGCTCTCATTTTGCATATCACTTAGCTGGTTACATAGTTCAGTACCCTATTGATTTATTTATTATTATACTGCATTTATTTGGCTTGAGTTATTCTTATACCTTGCTATGTCCCCTGAGGACCTGAAATCCGAAATATGTTTCCAGGTTTAGCAGAGGAGATCTACCCCGAGGTGTACGGGAAATGAGTAGACATAGAGCAGTACCATAACAGAGGACGAGGTGATCGCCGAGGATTTCTCCTGAGTATCTGTTTTTTCTATACTCAGTTATTTCTGTTGTTTCCTGTTTATTGAATTAATGTATCAAACTCATTATCGGGTTGTTCCCCGAGATATGTTTCATTGAGACTTGATGTTGCTTTATATTTCATATTGATTGTATTTATTTCTGTGGATGAGATTAGCATCATAGACCTTTATAGTTGTTTTACAACTTAAGTATACCCTGATGGGTCCATTAAATTGGATTTGCCATTGGAGTGTGCTGCTGGCCATTGCCACATGTCTAGTCCCTCGGTATTTTGGGACTGGAACGTGACACAGATATTTCAGAAGTTTGCTAGCATTGTGACTCTTCTTTCCAGCGCTTCAACTTGTTTCCACTGTTTATTTTTGGTCACTCTCTCTGTATGAGAAGAGATTGCACAAACCATGTTACCGGGTACACCAAAACTCCCATCAAACCACATCCCGCTACGAGTGTTCCAACTCTTGGTATTTTTTCGATTCAAATTGTTATGGTAACCAGATCCAAATTAGTAAATTTGGCGATCCGAACCAATCGTTGAAATCTCACTGTAAACTTACTTTTGCAAGAACTACTTTCAATGCACATTATATTGGGGAAAACTTGAGATTCCTTGTCACAGTTCCATAACCCCAAAAACAATTGTTTCTCCATTGCCCATGAGCCAAGTTGTTTCTCCATTGCCCATGAGCCACCACTATGATCTACAAGTTGCTTATGCAAATACATTAATGAACCTACAAGGGTGTATGATGCTTATGTTATTTTGTATGCAGATTTTGAATCGTTTGTTAGTTTATTATTTTTCATGTTTTATTACATATTTGATTTGACAAAGTTGTGCCACTTTATTTAAAATGTTGTTTTCTAGCTAATGTATCGTCAAGGAAAGTCAAGTTTTATATCTTATTGAATTAAGTATCGAAACGAAAATTTTAATATGTTTTATATAAGGTATTATATTCTGTATATAGCACAATTATTGAGTCAATTTTGAACAACTAGCATCGATCCAATTAATCACCCTACCCCCTTCGCCCTTTCTAATAGTTTGCAAGTTAACATAGATAAAACTGGAAAGGAAGTTCTCAAGGGATTTACTTCATCCATATCGGCTACGTTCACATGCAAAATTGATCCAGAGAATCTCTAATCAAGAGAGAGAGAGAGAGAGAGAGAGAGAGAGAGAGAGGAAATCGTTGATCACTCACCAAATCTCAACATAACAGTTCAACAAAATCTCCACGCACGGGACTTCAACTACTACGTGACTGTGAACTGTGTTTTCTTCGCAATGAGATTTTCCCTTTGCTTTATATTCTGTTGGGGCTTCTCTTATGAAATATGTTGCCAGTTGCTAGTTTAAAATTTAAATATATTGGCATAAGCTGCTAGGTGTATTACACAGACAGAGTAAAATGGTGTCCATGCTCGTATCGTGTTCGTAAACACTTATGTCTGTATCGTGCAACATGTAATCTGTAACTACATGTATGTTGCACGTATCTAAAAATGTCCATATCCCGTATCTTATCTTTATCTTTGTTCGTATTCATGCAGCATAGACTGCTGAACTTCTATTAGGTATAGGTTTCCTAGTATATAACAATATATAGAGTAAGAGTTTAGTTTCCTAACATATATGACATGAACTGACGCCATAGATAAGTTCTTATAGAAGTATGACATCTTTAATTTTCAAATAAAAAAATCTTGTGAATATTTGATTAGTCGTACAATGATTCAGAACCCAACCCAATCGTAGTTGGATATGGATTTGATAGTGTTTTGTTAAGACGAGATCATGTATGCTGTATGCAAGATGAAGAAGTCGCTGTACGGTTGATACTCGATGAAACTCTTAAGAGACTACTTCAACCATACTATGGTTTTGTAGTATATATCTTCTTTCTGGTGCATCATAAGGTTGTTGAATGAAGCTCGCTTTCAGGTGGAGCAAGATATGGCACAGGAACACAATCATTGTATGTGGCGATTTCATGTTCTTGATAATTGTTTGTGAGAAATTGTCCCAGTCATATGTTAGCATATGACACAATCAATTGGGTTACTCCTAAAGTTGGTTCAAATTCAAGTATCATGTTCTTGATATTTGTGTTGAATGTTAGCATATAACACAAACAATTGGTTTACTCCTAAAGTTGGTTCCAAGATATGGAAAGGTGGAGTTTCGTTGTATGGGGGTTCCTCTTAAGAAGATTTTGGCTTAGGTAGAGAAAGCGACATATGTGATTCACATTCTAAGCATGAAGCAAGGTTCGCAATATCGGCCGATACTGATACCTATCGGTTGTGTATCGTATCAGTACTTTTGGCACGTTTGATACCAATCAATATCGGAATTGTGGTTCAATTTTCACGGTCAATTTAGCAAAGAAAAAGAGAATTATTGTTAAAAAAAGTCGCCAATGTGCCGATAAAAAGTTATATCGATAATGTAATTTATTGCCAATTGTGGATGTATAAAATTGTGTAAAATAAGCAACAAGGTCTATTGTGGGTAGAAATTTCAACCATAATACAAATTATTCCTTCTTCTTTTTTTGCGATGTCCGACGTAACGCACGGAACTTTATGCATGCCGCGTTGTATGTCTTTTGGGCCTATTGCCCCTAATTTTTATACACGCACACCCACACATCTTCTGCGGTTCGATCCCGAGACCGTCCGTCTAGTCAGGGAGGTTATACCTCTCCTTGTTGACCACAAGAGCCAGCTGAGGTCGGTCAAATTATTCCATTCAAAACTAAAAAAAAACAACAAATAAATATACAAAATAATGCCTATATATATTTTTTTAATATTTTCTGAATATTTTCTTGTTATCTTTTGGCTCATTCGAAAGAGTCGAAACTGCAGATGCTTATACTCACAAAAAGGGCTCGAAACCGATTCCAATACTGATACTACGAACCTTGATTCTAAGAAGTTGCCTGCAAAGATAAAAACTCTTAATCAACAAGATTAGGGATCAAGCTAATGAGCGGATTGGAGGAAGTGGGTTTAGAAGAGTTTGGAAATTAGAAGGGAAGATGGATGTTGAATGGGTTCCTAATTGTCTGACCAATTAAATCTTCTTATTTGAAAATAACTGAAGCTTTTTTTTTTTTCATGTAAGGATCTATTCAAAGTGTCATTATATATCCTATTTATATAGGATATACCTATATTATATACTAGGGGTCGGGGAACACGCGTTGTTTGTGCAATTTCCAGTGAAAGAAAAACATGGGCACATAGAAGGTTATGACGGAACATGGGTACACAGAGAGAGAGAGAGAAAAAGGGGGGGGGGGGGGGGGGGGGGGGGGGGTGGGGGGGTACGACAGTTTTAGATATGTAAGATAGCTTGAGTTTGTGGGTGAATAAATGACTTTTTTTTCCCCCTAAATAATTGTATTTTTAGGCAAGAAAGTGTTGCACCAAAAAATTAGTGATACTCCTGGTAATTGGGTTATATATTAGTATGGATTAGGAGATCTAAATACTTAAAAGAAGTCCAATAACTCAGCCTATATACATGGACGAATGATTGCATATATTTCCACAAGGGAGTAGCCCTAATAGAATAGAGAGCATCAACAGAAACTTGTTGTGGAGAAGGCAATAGTTCGTGTGCATGGAGCTTCATTTTAGTTTGTTTAGCTCACTGGGTTGAATGTTTGGTGGATGTATTGGCAGTGGGGTGTTAATTTCCATTAGCTCTCTTCTACTCTGATCTTTTGATCAGTAAAAGCCTCTCGATTGTCTTCATCCGTGGATGTAGTCTAGTTTGGGTTGAACCACGTCATCAATTCTTTGTGTACTTTTCTTCGTCGCTCGTATATCTCGGTTCTATTAATGTCGTGTTGCAGATTAATTATGGCTTCTAGACAACAGTTACTTCTATTACCTTATTATGCACTTCCTCCTTTAAAGGGTAATCTATTTTCTTTCTTCTTATTTGTAATATCAACATAATACTTACAAATGGGATGTAGCAAATAATAATTTTATTGAAGACATCTGATATTGGCAAAAATGTTCTGATAAAGAAGGAACACTTGCCAGTTGTGATACACCAAACAATTGTCCTTGATATGTATGTATGTAAGCCACTGTTACATCAATTTGATTTTTGGATGGAAACAATGTCTGCCTGTTATAATGTACAAGAAAGTCAGTCTACACAACTTCAGGTTCATTTGCTCATATCAGATTGGTGCACCTGTTGTTTTAGCGGGTAGAGCTCAGGTAAACAACAATTTTGTTGGTACTTTTTCTACCATATTAAGTGGTTTGTCTATGAGAAAGTACCAGTGCAATGCATGAACGCAGTAATTAGTTCGATATAAACATTGTAGTCTTCCTTGTCATGAAGGCAGGCATGGGCAAAGACCTATCCAGAAAACAAGCATGTGAAGTTTAAGTTTATTGGACTCATTGCTGCCAGTTGGTTTCTTTCTTCTGTTCTTGTTTTGCAAATGACAGAGATGGCAAGGGGCCCAAGAAACTAGTCTCTTTGTGGTTAGTCATCTACTAGGTTTTTTTTTCTGAGATGACATCTTTCTAGGTTTTGTTTCAAGTTGGGGATTGGTTAACATCGCCGCTGCTATTCATTGCGAGTTGCTCAGTATCCTGATGAGAGTGGATTCAGTTTTCTTTTAAACTGGAAGAGGGGCAATCATTATCTGAGGAGGGGGTCTCTAAACTGAGGGTAATGATTTCTTTTCTTTTTTTATGATTTCTCAAGATAATATTCTATACTTATTCCGAATGTTTATTCATAAATAACTTTGTATATGAGTTATGAATTATTATATATTAGATTATCAGAAAATGTGCTGTACAAAAAATATTTTTAAATAAATTACCTAAAACGAAGTATTTCAGAAAAAAATGAAGTTGCGAAAGCTTTTCGTTACCGCAGATGGTGAAAATATGAAATATATATATATATATATATATATATATATTATATTATATATATATATATATATAGGGAAAAAAGGGATATGAGCCATAGGCTCATATTCCTACATGAGCCAATGCATATGTGAACCAATAGAAATGGAGTATTAGTGCACATGGATGCACATGGGATGTAGAAATCCATTTCTATTGGTCCACGTGTGTATGGCTCATATGAGCCTATGGCTCATATCCCGTTTACCCTATATCCATATATATATATATATATATATATATTTGTCAACTCGGTTGGAGAAATAAAGATAAATTTTTGCCAACTCTGTTGGCGAAAGTATGACTATATTTTTTTTTTCTGTTGTTTTTTTTGTTTTGTATTTGTTTTTGTTTGCTTTTTTTTTTTGTGTTAGTTTTTTGGATAGTTGGGTTTGATTTTTTGCGTATTGGTTTTGAGGGGTTTTATTATTCTATTTATAAAAACCTTCGATTGTTTATGAAAATCCTAAATTATTTTATTTTATTTATTCTTGTAAAAAAAAAAAAACTTTCAGAACAACTTGTTACCAAGCATGGATTTGATTGGTTTAAAAATCGCTACTTAAAACCATTCAAAATCGAACCCCTCATAACCGTTCATAATTGGTACTCTGAAAATACCACATAACCGCTACTCCCACAATTGCCAAGTAGATCCTTAAAGTTTCTACCGTAATCGAAAAGTTAAATCGATTTTATTACGATTAGTAAATTATTTTATAAATAGACAATTTTGTCGTTAAATATATATATATATATATATATATATATATATATATATATATATATATATATATATATATATATATATATATATATTCTCGTCCTATTTTTAATCATCTTCACACTGATATATTATATGATAACGTGTGACGGTTCGGAGACACCAATTTTTACTCGTTAGTATTTAATTATTGAAAAAAATTTGAAAATAAAATTAACCAAAGTAAAATTTGGAGAGAGAAACATTATTTTTTTGCGATTTTAAAATTTTTCGAAGTCCGTCAAATGATGAAACTATTTATCAAATAGTACTTTTCGCGACGGTTATTTTAGCACAAGATGGGTCTCGTTTCGATCTCTCAGTCAAAAGTTATGATATTTTAAAGTTTTAAATTTTATATTTTTGCCTGTAACATGTGCGTTTTGCTTCGAATGAAAATTCTTTCTACACGAATTGTGTTACTCTCGTCGAAAACATACAAAATTGACCTATTGTTTGACGAAAAACGATTTTCGAACAAATAGTTATGGCCATTCGAAATCTGCTCGACGGCAGACGTAATTTTTTTACGGTAGAAAATTTTTAAATTTTTTGATGTTCATCGATAGCATGTTTTATTTTATATTTTAAATTTCATTTTTTTCTAATTTATTTAAAAAAAATATTGTTACAACATTTTTTTTAAAAGAAGTAAACCTAAATAAAACTAAACCAAACTAATATTTTTTCCAAAAAAAAAAAAACTAATTTGTAAACCCCTTGATTTTTTCAAGATTTTCAAATTTGAATTTTTCACAATTTTCTGGATTTTTCTGTAATTTAAAAACAGGATTTTAATATTTAAATGATTTTTTAAATGATAATAAACAATATTAAAATATTATAGAAATAATATTTTTGGATGTAAAATGAAAAACTGGACTTTCGGTAATTTTTTCTGGAATTTATTGGGCCTTAGACATATTTTTAAATGCCTAAAAAGTAATTATTTATTTATTAATTATTTACTATTATTATTATTATTATTATTATTAATTAAGCCCAGCCCAGCCCGCGGCCCGCTGGACCCGGCCCACCGGGCCCAGCCCCGAACCCGAACCCAGCCCAGCCCCAACCGGGTCGGGTCTGTCAGCCACCCGACCCGCCCGTGCCCGCTACCCGTCCGACCCGTCTTCCCCCACGTATCAGCCCCGACCGCCTCTTCCGGCGCTCCGCCCGGCCAGCCGCCCGCCTCGCTCGCCACGTCCACCCCCTCTCCCCGCCCGTCTCGGCCTCCCCAACCGCCGCCACCGCCTATAAAGCCTCCTCCTCCTCCTTCTTCCCCCCCCCCAGCTAACCCTAGCCTCCCTCCGGCCACCCCACGTCCGGCGACCCCTCCCCGAGCACAGCCGACGCTCCTGCGCCGCCGCCGTGACGTCCCAGCCACCCCGCCGTCCTCCTCCTTCCTCCTCCTCCGTCAGCCCTCCTCTCCACGTCGAGCGCCGTCGACGACAGCCGCAGCAGCTCGAGCAGCCCCCGCACCGCCGTGCCGCCTCCAGCGCCGCCGTGAGCGCCGGCCACCGCCTCGCCGCGCTGCCCCCGGCCCCCTCCGCCTCAGCCTGGCTGCCCAGCCGCCGCCCTCCGCCGCACAGCACCGGATTCCCCTGAACCCTAACCCTAATTCGATTTCCTGTGTCCGGACACGTGTCGGACACGATTCGGACCCCGATTTTCGGGTTCCGTTCAGGTGCGTGTATCTTTTTGGTCGTAGCTCTGTTTTCGATTCCGCAAATTGCGTTGCGAAGCCTGTATGACCCTCTCGGTGTCCGGATAAACCGTTCGGGGTATCGCGTCCTGTGGTGATCGCACACCGCGATCCAAAAACAGGAAAAACTAGACCCTGTTTCACCCCGGAACTGAGTACGCCCCGCCAAACGGGACGACTTGGTCATGTGCGGTCTTCACAGATACGTGCGCGTCGTCGATACGGACGTGCGAGATTTCGCGGAAGCTGATTCGGGTGTGCGTGCACACCAGAATTAACGCGTATCCGCGGATATCGCCCCGTATCCGACTTTTCTGTAATTCACCTTAATTTTGTGTACACACGTCGGATCGAGACGAAACTTACGCCATCGGACTCGTAGCAATACGCTGGTCCTGTGGGTCAAGTTTGGTTCGATTCTGAGAACGTTGACGAAATTGCGTGTCGTGGGCCCCACAGGCCCCGCTCGACGGACGATTTTGTGATCGGCTCATCGGAATCCAATTCTGGAAGTTCCGTTGGGTTCGTATCATCGTTCCTGACCTGTTGACACTAAGTTTGGTGAATTTGGAGATTTTTGTCCCTGACACGTTTTTCGGTGCAAAGCGGGCCCACCGGTGGACTCCGTTTTGGTCCGAAATTATCGTTTTTGCCCTTGTCTCCAAATTGGACCCAAGGAATGGCGTTGCTAGCTGATTGATATTTTTTAGATCTGATGGTGATATTTGTTTCAGCAACCGGAGTACCGCCTGCAAATCCAACTGAAGTCAGAACCGAAATCAGAGCCGGAACCACAGGCAAGTGTACCTTGCCAAACTCTGCAGCTTGCCACTTACTTTTCTTGACTTGTTTATACATCAGTGGACAAGTAAAGCTTGCCAATTAGCAGTAATTCCTGTTATAGAACTTTGCCTGAATTCCTGTTTAAATACATATAAGCTTGTTAAACTGTCAAACTGTCAAACCCAGGACCGAGTGGCTTTACTTAGCGTCCGATTATCAGTCGGGTGCCAACTCCGTACGCGAAGTTGTGTAACGTCACATAGAGATGGTTATCGAGACCCGATAATGCTCGTACTTGTCTTATCAAGTACTCCAGAACCCAGGACACTTGACACTATTCATGAGACAGAGTCTTCCTGAGACATTCATGGTGATTCTGTATAGGATACAGGACTTGACAGTGATATTTATAGACATTATGACTTGTTGCATTAGCTATAATCCCGCTGACATGGACATGAGACGTTATGGTCATGATATGCGTGATTACATGGGGTGGGGAGAGACACACAGGCTACAGGTTGAATTTATATTATGCCGGCGTCGTAGTCTCCCATTGAGCTAGACAACTACATGATATCACTGCTACCGGCTCTCCGACACAGAACTTGTAGTAGTTTCAGCCTGAGTTTCTCGTGCTGCTCTCATACTGCATATCACTTAGCTGGTTACATAGTTTACCCTATTGCTTATTTGTTTCTGCACTGCTTATATTTTGGCTTGTATTATCTGTACCTTGCTATGTCCCCTGAGGACCTGGAATGGATGATGTCCCCAGGTATAGCCGAGGAGATCCATCCAGATATACCCCGTACAGGAGCACTTCCAGGAGCTGTACCAGGACCTGAGGACGAGATCGCACCAGAGGACTTCTCTTGAGCAGTGGCTGTATGTAGTCAGTTATTTCTATTTTCAGTTGATTATTTCCTGTCTATTTGCATTGTTGTACCAGACATATTCTCGGATTGTTTCCCGAGGAATTTATTGAGATTTGACAGTTATTTCTATTTGCATTAATCTGTCTTTTAATCTATGATTATCTGTTGTGGATGAGAATAGAATAACCCGTGACTTGTAACAATTGCCCTAATTCTTGTTAGACTATAGCTTAAGCATGCCCTGATGGATTCATTAAATTGGGTTGTCCATCGGTGCGTGCTGCTGGCCATTGCGTGCGTTTCCAGTCCCTCGGCATTTTGGGACTGGGGCATGACTGTCACGCCCCGAGGCGTCCCCCGAGTCATGACCGCCGTACGGGCCTGGAGTTGCGCCCGCACAAGGCTTTAATGATTTGCATAGCAAGCACATATTCAGAGTACGCAGATAAATTGAAACACAGATTTGAAACATAGAAAAGTTCTCTTTATTGATAATGAACATCTTTTACAAACTCTTGAACGAGTCAGCTAATATGCCGAACGGCTTACAAAAGGGTTGACTCAAAATGAGATAGCAGTCCTGTACATTACATCCTTTTATAAACTCAAAATGATAAGGACCTCTAGGCTGGAGGACGGCTTTGCCACGGAGCTGCATTTGTGTATGAAGAGTTGCAGCTTCGGACTTCAAAAGGCTTCAAGGGGCGCGGTGAAGGTGCGCCAACAGTTGGACTGGATCGGGTAGACGACTTCGGCTCCTCGCTCGGTTCGCCTTGGTGCGGAGAACCTGTTTCAACGAGGGTCAGCATATCGAAACATGCTGGTGAAGGCGAGCTAGCCGAACTATACCAATCAACACGTTGTTTAGTGAAGCATGCATATTTTTGTGGGTTTCTATCTTGCCTTAGTTCATTTACAAGTAAGCAGCATATAGAATTTACTAAAAATGAACTTGCCACCGTTAGGTGGATTTTACCTGACCGTCTGAATTACCTGCACAATACTTACCATGCCTTCCCTGCCACGAAGACACAAGTTAGTATGCAACAGGTTTAAATATACAGGGGATCACTGGCGGGATGCCATAATGGACGGGCATAGTACATGAATGAAATAACAAGTTACGCAATGAACAGGGGCGCCATAAGTTATTCCATCCGATACAGGCGACTATTCAGGAGTTCCGTCCGGATCGGATCGGTGCCAGTGCCCCAGCAACCGTCCGCAGGAACTAAGACCTTGTGCACAAGTTGTTCGTGATCAACATATACACTAAGTTAGCAGTTGAGGCAAATCAGGGCAATAACAGGTATGGGACAGTAACAGGAGGAGAGCTACTTTGGCATAGTCTCCCTATCAGATTATTGCATTCAGGATGAGTTATGTTCATAGCATAATTTAAAGAAGAGCATACATTCTAACTTGTATTATGCATATGATAAATATTTCCGAGCGAACACGCATGCAAGTAAGTAACCATTCACAGTTTGATTGACAAGCAGTATTAACCAAGTCTATTCTCTTTTATCTTGGTTTCTTTTATTATTACTTGGTATCGTTTGATCGGGGCAAAGAAGAGTGCAGATTGATTAGCTGTGAAGCTTGGAAGCAGGACTAGCTAATCGGGTTGGTAGCCACTCACTTAGATTTTTGGAAAGAAGAAGGAAAGAGGCGCTTCACGACTCCGCTCGCAAGCCACCTACTGCTCGTTCACCTGCACACGAACAGCTCGATTAATACTTCTTCCTCTCTTTCCATTCTCGGAATAGAAGTGCAAGTCAATGAACGAAAACAATAAAAACCATCGAAACCGTTCAAGGAAAATAAGCAAATCCCAAAACCAACTCAAAGCACGAAAGCAACAAGTGACATCGAAAACCGAGGCAATAAAAGATAGCAGCGGAGAGGTCCCTCCTGACTCTGCCGCTGAGCCGATCCTTGGGGCGCAGTCCACTGAATATGTGAATCGATTCCGAAGAAACAAATTCATAACGAGGACGAGTTCTTAATTCAATCTATCCCGATCGAACGATACCGTTTGTGTTTCTTAGCCGCGCTCCCCGCACCGGGGAACGGGGCACTACATCCTACCCAACCAATTGGAAGTTTCGTCCCGAAACTTAAGAACAGGGCCTACCGTTAGGGAGCAGGGGTACGGCGATCCGGGAGGGGGCAAACATCTACCCGATGGTTGGGGTCACCACAACGGAGGCAAGACCCTAGCTTGCGACGACACTTATCGGCCGTATGACCCGGCTTGTTACAGAAATGACAAATTAGCCTCCGATTTCCTTTTCGTGAACCGTCGTCGTTGTGACGCTTTGCAGCGTTGTTTCCTCCCTCGTTGCCTTGGCGTTTGTGATTGTAGGTATGCACAGCGCCGGTGGAAATGTGAGGATACTGCGGTTCGAGGGATAGGGCATGATTCATGACTTCACGTATTGTCCCGTACTGATTATTGACCACGTGCGAATGGATGGCAGGGCGTAGTCCACCTTCAAACCTTCTGGCTCGACTCGCTGCATCAGGTAAATAGACTCTAGCGAATTTGGAGAGTCGGTTGAATTCGGCGGAGTACTGCTTCACAGTCAAACTGCCCTGCCTCAGTTGCACGAAATCATTCTCCATTTGACGTTGTACTGGAGGGGGTATAAACTCCTCTTCGAACGTGGCACGAAAGGTCGTCCACGAGATCGCCTCCTCTCCGTGATCAAATTAGAGAGATCGTCGATGCACGTCCCACCAATCGTGTGCGTTGAGGCGGAGCTGTAGTTGCGCGCAGGCGACGCGCTTATCTTCGGGGACCTCTAGCAAAGTGAAGTGATCTTCGAGCTCGGCTAGCCAATCTAGAGCTACCACTGGGTCCTCAGTCCCGTTGAATGGGGTATTACAGACTTTCTTGAAATGGCCCAAGTTGAAGGCAGTCACGTCCCTCGGCCTTGGAATTTGAGGCGTCTCCACTTCAAGCACGGGCTGTTCCACCGGAGTCGTTGCTGTTGCGGCGGAATGATTGGCAGCCAAAGTCTGAACGATCTGTTGCAGGGCATCTACCTGCTTTTGTTGGACTGAGAATCGGGTCTCTAGATTACTCTCGAGCTTGGCTTGGCGAGCATCGTCTCGTTGTCGTTGCGATTCTAACATTTGCATTACCCGCTCAAGCGGGTCGACTTGAGACATGCCTCGTTGGCTCCGAGAGCTTCCCGAAGTACCCGAACTGCTTTCTTGTGTTTCGTTCAGTGGTTGCGCTGCAGATTGCGCTGGATCCATTCCTTCAAAAGAAGGTAAATTACATTAGGATCATAATGTATTATGGACTTATTGCATGAACGTATCTCATTTTGGCCTAGCGAGTTCAAGAGTTCGCACAGGAATTTGATCGTTAAAGGAACTTTTCCAGCACGAAGTCTAAGGAACTTTGAATCTGTGCTCTGATACCACTATGTCACGCCCCGAGGCGTCCCCCGAGTCGTGACTGCCGTGCGGGCCTGGAGTTGCGCCCGCACAAGGCTTTAATGATTTGCATATCAAGCACATATTCAGAGTACGCAGATAAATTGAAACACAGATTTGAAACATAGAAAAGTTCTCTTTATTGATAATGAACATCTTTTACAAATTCTTGAACGAGTCAGCTAATATGCCGAACGGCTTACAAAAGGGTTGACTCAAAATGAGATAGCAGTCCTGTACATTACATCCTTTTATAAACTCAAAATGATAAGGACCTCCAGGCTGGAGGACGGCTTTGCCACGGAGCTGCATTTGTGTATGAAGAGTTGCAGCTTCGGACTTCAAAAGGCTTCAAGGGGTGCGGTGAAGGTGCGCCAACAGTTGGACTGGATCGGGTAGACGACTTCGGCTCCTCGCTCGGTTCGCCTTGGTGCGGAGAACCTGTTTCAACGAGGGTCAGCATATCGAAACATGCTGGTGAAGGCGAGCTAGCCGAACTATACCAATCAACACGTTGTTTACTGAAGCATGCATATTTTTGTGGGTTTCTATCTTGCCTTAGTTCATTTACAAGTAAGCAGCATATAGAATTTACTGAAAATGAACTTGCCACCGTTAGGTGGATTTTACCTGACCGTCTGAATTACCTGCACAATACTTACCATGCCTTCCCTGCCACGAAGACACAAGTTAGTATGCAACAGGTTTAAATATACAGGGGATCACTGGCGGGATGCCATAATGGACGGGCATAGTACATGAATGAAATAACAAGTTACGCAATGAACAGGGGCGCCACAAGTTATTCCATCCGATACAGGCGACTATTCAGGAGTTCCGTCCGGATCGGATCGGTGCCAGTGCCCCAGCAACCGTCCGCAGGAACTAAGACCTTGTGCACAAGTTGTCCGTGATCAACATATACACTAAGTTAGCAGTTGAGGCAAATCAGGGCAATAACAGGTATGGGACAGTAACAGGAGGAGAGCTACTTTGGCATAGTCTCCCTATCAGATTATTGCATTCAGGATGAGTTATGTTCATAGCATAATTTAAAGAAGAGCATACATTCTAACTTGTATTATGCATATGATAAATATTTCCGAGCGAACACGCATGCAAGTAAGTAACCGTTCACAGTTTGATTGACAAGCAGTATTAACCAAGTCTATTCTCTTTTATCTTGGTTTCTTTTATTATTACTTGGTATCGTTTGATCGGGGCAAAGAAGAGTGCAGATTGATTAGCTGTGAAGCTTGGAAGCAGGACTAGCTAATCGGGTTGGTAGCCACTCACTTAGATTTTTGGAAAGAAGAAGGAAAGAGGCGCTTCACGACTCCGCTCGTAAGCCACCTACTGCTCGTTCACCTGCACACGAACAGCTCGATTAATACTTCTTCCTCTCTTTCCATTCTCGGAATAGAAGTGCAAGTCAATGAACGAAAATAATGAAAACCATCGAAACCGTTCAAGGAAAACAAGCAAATCTCAAAACCAACTCAAAGCACGAAAGCAACAAGCGACATCGAAAACCGAGACAATAAAAGATAGCAGCGGAGAGGTCCCTCCTGACTCTGCCGCTGAGCCGATCCTTGGGGCGCAGTCCACTGAATATGGGAATCGATTCCGAAGAAACAAATCCATAACGAGGACGAGTTCTTAATTCAATCTATCCCGATCGAACGATACCGTTTGTGTTTCTTAGCCGCGCTTCCCGCACCGGGGGAACGGGGCACTACAGTGACATGGTTTTTGTGGTGGCCCATGCAGGTCTACGACTAATTTGTTCGGTTTCAACTCAGGGACCGAACAGGCCTGCAAATAAGATAGGATAAGTTTTTAGGATCTCATCCACTTGCTTGAAACGTTCTTGATATCCATATCGGCTTCGAATTAATTTCTCGACTTGCATCCTGCCTTGATTCCTGTGCGCCTCTTATTGTTTATTTTGGTTGCAGGGTTATGGATTCACGAGCAAACGACGAGACTCCCATAACGTCACCACGAGTTGCTGAGGTAACCAACGAAGATGAAGTAACACCAGTAGATAAAGGACAGTCAGCTCAACAACATGCCCCGAGAATCCAGCAAGATGACATTCCACCAACGACACCAGTTACTCCATCAATGCCCGTAATTTCACCAGGGCAGGCCATGGACGGACAGCAGATATTTCAAATGGTCTATGCAATAATGCAAGCTCAACAAGAGGCTTTGAGTCGCAGCCTAATAACTGTACTGGAGCAGGCCAACCTACCAGTTCGACGGCCAACAACGGGCTCTATCACCGACTTTTGTCAGCTGAAGCCCCGTACATTCTCAGGCAAAGAAGAGCCCACTGAAGTTCATGTGTGGCTCACCAACACTCAACATCAATTAGAAGCAGCTGAGCTTCCAAAGGAACGTTGGATGACTGCCGTCAGAATGCAGTTGACGGACAATGCACATCACTGGTGGCTATCTGAGGAAGCACGGCTTGGACCAGACCGAGTCACTTGGGAAGAGTTTTCCAGGCTCTTTCAGGAGATGTACATTCTAGCTGTCGCTCGATCAGAACTTCGGGACAAGTTTAATCACCTCACTCAGGATACTAAGACGGTGGAAGAGTACAACGCTGAGTTCATTCGTCTAAGTCATTTCGCTCCAACATTGATCCCGACAGAAGAAGAGAAGGCTGAGAAATTCTTCGACGGACTAAACCTTGAGCTACAGAAACTGATTGGATCCGTTGCACCTACCTCGTACTCTGACGTCCTTGCTGCAGCACGACGCATTGAGCGCGTCATCAGGAGAGAGACCAGTCTGAAACGGACTTCCACTTCAGCACCACAGGAAGAAGTTACAAAAAGACCTCACGTACACCAGCCACCAGAAGCATCTCCACAGGCAATACCGGTTTGTCCATATTGTCACAGGCGAGGTCATATAGAGAACAAGTGCAGACGGAAAATGAGGTTATGTTTGGCTTGCGGATCCAGTCAGCATTTACTGAGGGAATGCCCTGAGCGTCGAGAAGGAGCACCAAGGGTAAACCAACGAGCGTTACCAGTACCGAGGTCAGCCTCTCCAACATTGGGAGCACCACAAACGGAAGTTCAAGAAGTCCTACCACCAGCTCCAGGAGGGCATCAGCCGAGGCCACCCTTGATACCCCAGGAACTACTCTTTCAGCAAGCCCAACAGCAGCAGAGGAATCCACCACAAGGACGAGGACAAGCCTACGCGATGACTATGGAGGACGCTGATGCGAGTAAGTGATTCGTAGTTATCCGTTTCTAGTCTTGTTTAGCTCGTGCCTATTGGTTCGAGACCTCAGCCCCAACCTAGTAATTTGCAACTTGTTAATAACAACCTGGTTTTCATAACAGTTGTAGTTTTCTTGTCTTAACTAGATTTTCTCTGGAAGTGCATAACTTTCATTGTCAGGGAAACGGTATTTCCCTGAGTATCTTGTGATGTGCTTTCAAACGATCCTTGCGACCGCGTCATCTCTGTTGACCGATTATTCTTTGATTGCGAGGACGCAATCCTCTTAAGGGGGGTAGATTGTAAACCCCCTGATTTTTTCAAGATTTTCAAATTTGGATTTTTCACAATTTTCTGGATTTTTCTGTAATTTAAAAACAGGGTTTTAATATTTAAATGACTTTTAAATGATAATAAACAATATTAAAATATTATAGAAATAATATTTTTGGATGTAAAATGAAAAACTGGACTTTGGATAATTTTTTTAGAATTTATTGGGCCTCAGACCTATTTTTAAATGCCTAAAAAGTAATTATTTAATTATTTATTTATTAATTATTTACTATTATTATTATTATTATTAATTAAGCCCAGCCCAGCCCGCGGCCCGCTGGACCCGGCCCACCGGGCCCAGCCCCGAACCCGAATCCAGCCCAGCCACAACCGGGTCGGGTCGGGTCTGTCAGCCACCCGACCCGCCCGTGCCCGCTACCCGTCCGACCCGTCTCCCCCCACGTATCAGCCCCGAACGCCTCTTCCGGCGCTCCGCCCGGCCAGCCGCCCGCCTCGCTCGCCACGTCCACCCCCTCTCTCCGCCCGTCTCGGCCTCCCCAACCGCCGCCACCGCCTATAAAGCCTCCTCCTCCTCCTTCTTCTTCCCCCCCCCAGCTAACCCTAGCCTCCCTCCGGCCACCCCACGTCCGGCGACCCCTCCCCGAGCACAGCCGACGCTCCTGCGCCGCCGCCGTGACGTCCCAGCCACCCCGCCGTCCTCCTCCTTTCTCCTCCTCCGTCAGCCCTCCTCTCCACGTCGAGCGCCGTCGACGATAGCCGCAGCAGCTCGAGCAGCCCCCGCACCGCCGCGCCGCCTCCAGCGCCGCCGTGAGCGCCGGCCACCGCCTCGCCGCGCTGCCCCCGGCCCCCTCCGCCTCAGCCTGGCCGTCCAGCCGCCGCCCTCCGTCGCACAGCACCGGATTCCCCTGAACCCTAACCCTAATTCGATTTCCTGTGTCCGGACACGTGTCGGACACGATTCGGACCCCGATTTTTGGGTCCCGTTCAGGTGCGTGTATCTTTTTGTTCGTAGCTCTGTTTTCGATTCCGTAAATTGCGTTGCGAAGCCTGTATGACCCTCTCGGTGCCCGGATAAACCGTTCGGGGCATCGCGTCCTGTGGTGATCGCACACCGCGATCCAAAAACAGGAAAAACCAGACCCTGTTTTACCCCGGAACTGAGTACGCCCCGCCAAACGGGACGACTTGGTCGCGTGCGGTCTTCACAGATACGTGCGCGTCGTCGATACGGATGTGCAGGATTTCGCGGAAGCTGATTCGGGTGTGCGTGCACACCGGAATCAACGCGTATCCGCGGACATCGTTCCGTATCCGACTTTTCTGCAATTCACCTTAATTTGTGTACACACGTCGGATCGAGACGAAACTTACGCCATCGGACTCGTAGCAATACGCTGGTCCTGTGGGTCATGTTTGGTTCTATTCTGAGAACGTTGACGAAATCGCGTGTCGTGGGCCCCACAAGCCCCGCTCGACGGACGATTTTGTGATCGGCTCATCGGAATCCAATTCTGGAAGTTCCGTTGGGTTCGTATCATCGTTCCTGACCTGTTGACACTAAGTTTGGTGAATTTGGAGACCTTTGTTCCTGACACATTTTTCGGTGTCAAGCGGGCCCACCGGTGGACCCCGTTTTGGCCCGAAATTATCGTTTTTGCCCTTGTCTCCAAATTGGACCCAAGGAATGGCGTTTCTAGCTGATTGATATTTTTTGGATCTGATGGTGATGTTTGTTTCAGCAACCGGAGTACCGCCTGCAAATCCAACTGAAGTCAGAGCCGAAATCAGAGCCGGAACCACAGGCAAGTGTACCTTGCCAAACTCTGCAGCTTGCCACTTACTTTCCTTGACTTGTTTATACATCAGTGGACAAGTAAAGCTTGCCAATTAGCAGTAATTCCTGTTATAGAACTTTGCCTGAATTCCTGTTTAAATACATATAAGCTTGTTAAACTGTCAAACCCAAGACCGAGTGGCTTTACTTAGCGTCCGATTACCAGTCGGGTGCCAACTCCGTACGCGGAGTTGTGTAACGTCACATAGAGATGGTTATCGAGACCCGATAATGCTCGTACTTGTCTTATCAAGTACTCCAGAACCCAGGACACTTGACACTATTCATGAGACAGAGTCTTCCTGAGACATTCATGGTGATTCTGTATAGGATACAGGACTTGACAGTGATATTTATAGACATTATGACTTGTTGCATTAGCTATAATCCCGCTGACATGGACGAGACGTTATGGTCATGATATGCGTGATTACATGGGGTGGGGAGAGACACACAGGCTACAGGTTGAATTTATATTATGCCGGCGTCGTAGTCTCCCATTGAGCTAGACAACTACATGATATCACTGCTACCGGCTCTCCGACACAGAGCTTGTAGTAGTTTCAGCCTGAGTTTCTCGTGCTGCTCTCATACTGCATATCACTTAGCTGGTTACATAGTTTACCCTATTGCTTATTTGTTTCTGCACTGCTTATGTTTTGGCTTGTATTATCTTTACCTTGCTATGTCCCCTGAGGACCTGGAATGGATGATGTCCCCAGGTATAGCCGAGGAGATCCATCCAGAGATACCCCGTACAGGAGCACTTCCAGGAGCTATACCAGAACCCGAGGACGAGATCGCACCAGAGGACTTCTCTTGAGCAGTGGCTGTATGTAGTCAGTTATTTCTATTTCCAGTTGATTATTTCTTGTCTATTTGCATTGTTGTACCAGACATATTCTCGGATTATTTTCCGAGGAATTTATTGAGATTTGACAGTTATTTCTATTTGCATTACTCTGTCTTTTAATCTGTGATTATCTGTTGTGGATGAGAATATAATAACCCGTGACTTGTAACAATTGCCCTAATTCTTGTTAGACTACAGCTTAAGCATGCCCTGATGGATTCATTAAATTGGGTTGTCCATCGGTGCGTGCTGCTGGCCATTGCGCGCGTTTCCAGTCCCTCGGCATTTTGGGACTAGGGCGTGACATGGTTTTTGTGGTGGCCCATGCAGGTCTACGACTAATTTGTTCGGTTTCAACTCAGGGACCGAACATGCCTGCAAATAAGATAGGATAAGTTTTTAGGATCTCATCCACTTGCTTGAAACGTTCTTGATATCCATATCGGCTTCGAATTAATTTCTCGACTTGCATCATGCCTTGATTCCTGTGCGCCTCTTATTATTTATCTATCGTCAGTTTAAAATTTTCAAAAATAGTATCGTTATAGTTAATTTATTTAAAAATATTTTCTGTACAATAAATTTTTTGTTAGATTATTTATTATTTATTATTATATATAATCCAAATAGTAGTAGTATTATGTAACGCTTTACCTTAGAAATGAAATTATTTAAGGATAAAAAAGTTATTTACTCATTTATGATTAAAAAGCATATCCTCATATGGTTGAATTAAAATCGATCAAAACAGAATGTTAATTAAGGATACTTGGATTTTATTTAAAATTTAAATTGTTAATTAGAACATAAATTAGATATTTATGAGGTAGTAATATTATAATTTTTTTAGGTCAAATTTACTAAAATAAATTTATATATAATTCCAAATTTATTTTATAAGCTGAATATAATATAATTTAGAGAAAATTTGAGTTGCATCCCACTTTATTTACCATAATTCAAGATGCACCCAATTGCTTTACCATAATGTACAACATCCCCCACTTATGCAAAAAACTAACGGTCAATTACCTGTCCCCCTCCTCAGCCTGGGAAGGGGGAAGGAATATTTCGGTCAAAAATTAACGGTCAACGGACTTGACCATTAGTTTTTAACAGAAGTGGAGGATGTTGTACATTATGGTAAAACAGTGGGGTGCACATTGAGTTATGGTAAATAAAGTAGAGTACAACTCAAATTTTCTCTATAATTTATTGCTAAAATTTAATTTAAAATTAATCAAATTTGATAAATGAGTATTATTTAATTATTTATGATATATAGTTAAATTAAAGAATAACATAATTAATGTTACTATTAAAATAGTATTAATATGAATTATATATTTTTTTCATGAAAAATATTTTTATCAGAAATTTTCCACCAATTATAGTGTTTGATAGCTTATATTTTTCATGAAATTGTTTTCCAAAAAATATTATTTTTTATTTTTTTCTCTAAAATGGTGGAAAATGAAACTTATCCAACCCATAGAAAAATAATGACAATCAAACACCAAATTAAGTTTTCCATGAGAAAATTTTAAAAAATCATGGAATTATTTTCCTAGAAAAATAATTCCGCGAAATTAATTTATTTTTCATATATTTTTTATCTTGCAATCAAACACACACTTTATTGAAAAATGCACACATAAATTAATTCCATGGAAAATATGTGAAAAATAAATTAATTACATGGAGTTATTTTCAAGGAAAAAAAATCATGGAATTTAAAAAAAAATTCATTGGAAATTTAATTTGGTGTTTGATTGTCATTAATTTTCTACGGCTGGACAAGTTTCATTTTCCAACATTTTTGAGAGAAAATATGGAAAATATAGATTTTTGAAAAATAATTCCATAAAAAAAATAAGCTATCAAACATTACAATTGGCGAAATTTTTTTGATTAAAATATTTTTAAGAAAAAAAATCCCATTGTATTTGATGCGATAGCTCGTGACAATTAGTTTATATATATCTCAGCTCCACTGGATAGGAGTTGAATTCTACAAGAGTTAATTGTCCAAAATGGTGCATAAGGAATGTTGTGGTCATCGTTTTGGTGATTGATTTTTTTTGATTAATTTGATACTTAAGCTTTACATTTTGGTTTAAAGTGAAAATAAGTTCCGTTAGTATTTTTTGATAAAAATCGTGAAAAATGGACATATAATAGTCACATGTCTTAATTTTTAGGATTATTTTATCAAGTTTTTGTTATTGAACTATTATTTTCATAAGAATATTGGTGTTCGAAAAAATTCTGCATGTATAAAATAACGACTCTACAATCAATCATAGCTGACGTAGTGGCTGGTTATGACAAAAATAACCAAAAAAATAAGACATGTGATTATGGCATATACATTTTTAACGATTTTTATCCAAAAGTACAAAGAAATCCTAGTTCAGACATTATTTAAATCAAAATGCAAAACTCATTTACAAAATTAACAAAAAAAAAAAAAATCAAATCACCAAAACGACAACACAACAATTCTCGTGGACCATTTGTACAATTAACACATTCTACAAACACAGTAGCATTTTCCTATCTATATCTCACTAGCATATATGTACGTGCGTTGCACCTATTTGTTATTAGGAAGATTGAAATACACTTGTAGTCTAAATTTATTCATTTTTCAATGAATGAAT
The DNA here is from genome assembly GCA_036927795.1 of Iris macrosiphon. Taxonomy (NCBI): domain Eukaryota; kingdom Viridiplantae; phylum Streptophyta; class Magnoliopsida; order Asparagales; family Iridaceae; genus Iris; species Iris macrosiphon. Next base: position 24,547,893 of record JAYESA010000009.1, on the reverse strand, counting down.
GATACTAAACAAAGTCCATTTTAATGTCTAGATACTCAATACATTTAATAATTATTGTAATTAAGAATACAAAAAAATAACTATTGTATTTACCTAAATATTCCTATTGATTTTACTTAGTAAGCATAGTAAAAAAAAAATTTTGGAAATAAAATTTCGATATTTTTGGCATTATAATAGAAATAGAAATAGAAATAGAAATAGATTCTCATTATTTTCAAAACATTCCCAAATCAAGAAAAAAGAAAATCAAGCATCGAGAAGAATGGCTCCGATCGCAGTTGGCGACTCCATCCCCGACGGAACCCTAGGTTGGTTCGATGAGAAGGACCAGCTCCAGAACGTGTCGATCCACTCCCTCGCCGCCGGCAAGAAAGTGATCCTCTTCGGCGTCCCCGGAGCCTTCACCCGCACCTGCAGGTGTCATCGTTTCCCTCAATGTCGTAAATTTCTTCTTCTTCTTCTTCTTCTTCTTCTTCTTCTTCTTCTTTGTTGCATTGATTTGGGAGATGTGTTAGTATATTGGGGATCTTAGAAACTAATTGGCCGGTCTTTGTTTGTATATGTACGCAGCACGAAGCACGTGCCAGGCTTCATCACCACCGCAGAGGAGCTCAAATCAAAGGGCGTCGATGAGATCCTCCTCCTCAGCGGTACAATCATCATTCTTCTCATCCATTCTATGCTTCTAATCTATAGCTTTATGTATTCTTTCATCTATGTGGAGCACAGATACAGTGTGATACGGATACGGCTTGTGTCCTAGTGTATTTGCCTTGCTTCAACCAGTACACAGTTAGGCACTGCAGCAATGAAAGAGAAAGAAGAAGTTATGGCTGGATTGTTTCTGTTGGCGAAGGTTATCAAAAGTTGGGCTAATTTGCATTCTAATTTTCTAAGCTATTTTTATAGGCACTTAGCTACCCTGAATTATCAACACTTTTGCAACTTAGGAGTATATTGGGCTTCTTTGTCCCTAAACAGAAAAAATAAATAAATCATTTTTCTATTTTTCTTCTTCTTCTTCCCTAGACTTAAAACCCTAAATTACCAACTCCAACTACACAGCCTCGTCCAGCCCCTCCTCTACCACTGCCAGCGGTGTGGATAGGATTAGGAAGAATGTATTTATATGGATGGTTTTGGATTGGAAGAATCAAATGCTTCATTTATAACTCCTCTATTAATATTGGATTTTCTTAAACTTTCAAGTTGATTTAGAATCGATTTTAGAGGTGACTTTTTGTTAAAATTGTTAATTTTGGAGGGAAAAAAATATCATTGTTTAAGAGGTGTGTTTCTTCTGAATTTGGGTATTGGGAGAGGCATGGTTAGGGTTAGGGAAGAAGAAGATGAAATTAGGATTTTGAATCAAGAGGCAAATTTGTCTTGTAACACACTCATTATTCTGGTACTTTAGGATAGTTAAGTGCAAAAAAGAAAGTTTAGAGTATTTTAGGGCCAATTAAAATAGTACATGTTATTTATGTGCAAAGACGTGATAGTATAGGGTATTTAAGTGCAAACTAGAAAGTTGTTGTCATGAGCAACTTTTACAAATAAACGACTATGAGAACAACACTCAAATACATGGTGTTTGACATGCTTTCCCATGTTGACCTTATTGATAGTAGTAACGTACTCGACATACATTAATAAAAATGTAAAGATCATCATCATCAATGTTGTAAGAGGCGCTACACACTAGTCAGGCAGGCATTGGACGCCTACCGCGTAGCCCGCCTATGCGGCTCAAAAAAAAAACACTATGAAAATTGCAACAATTGTCCATAAAATCTAAAAAACATGCATTGGCGGCCGCATGGGGCAATAGGTGGACGCATAGGCCGATTTTTAGAACGGTGATCATCATCATCATTAAGTCTTTTCCCATTCAAATTGGGTCACTATAGGGAATAAGAAAACTGCATACAAGATTCGATATAGTTTTATGATTGTTTCTGCAGGAATCCCAAAAACATGCAAAGGCAAGCGTAAGGGGCACTAAGCGGGTGCCTAGGCCTATTTTTAGAACAATGATCATCATCATTCAAGCCTTCTTCCATCCAAATAGCGTCACTATGGAGAATAAGAAAAATCCATACAATATTCGATATAGTTTTATGATTGTTTCTGCAGGATTCCCTCATTCTAGTACCTTTCTTTGAAAAGAGAACGAAGGAAAAATAGAAAATTTTGTTTTTAACATAAAAAGATTACAATGATTTCTCTCAAGGAGAACTTACAATAGAATCGTTTGACATTATTATTTATTCTTTAACTAGTAAGTATATATCATTACTAATTAATACATATTTTTGTTTGATTAAAGTAGTTACCATTAATTTTATTTTATTTTATTTTGTTTTGTGTTATTCTGTAGGACTATCTTCTCCACCATGAATTAGTAAAAATATGTAACCCGAAATAAATCATATTATAAAAAAGTATGTCCATAACATAAAACTTAGATTATTAAGAGGTTTAGGTTGTAACATTTTTGTTTTCTTTACACCGGCTGAAAAAAGGCGACAAAAACTAGTTGGTCTCTTAAGTGGTGATTTTAGAAACACAGTGCAAGTCTTGTTTCAGAATCCCGGTGGCAGTAACAGGCATTCTGAAATCACTGCGTTTTTGGGTGAAAAATCACTATTGTGATTTCTAAATCACAGTATTTATGAAATCAAGTTTGGCTACCCTCCTCCCTAATTTTATTGGCTGTTTGCTACTATTTTAGTGGATTGTCTATGAGAAAATACAGAGCAGTACAAACGAAAGCACTAATCACTTTGATAGAATAATTCTAGTCTTCCAGACATGGAAATCACATCTCATCGAACATTTCTTGCAGTGAATGACGCCTTCGTCATGAAGGCATGGGCGAAGACCTTTCCAGAAAATAAGCACGTCAAGTTTCTTGCAGACGGGTCAGCCACCTATACCCACGCACTTGGACTTGAGCTTGATCTTTCCGAAAAGGGGATGGGGATCCGCTCCAGGAGGTTCGCTCTCGTTTTAGATGACCTGAAGGTGAAGGTTGCAAACATTGAGGAGGTAGGAGAATTCTCCATCTCAGCAGCAGATGAGATTCTGAAGGCCCTCTAAAGGGTTTTAAAGTTTCTTATGTTTCACTCTGTTGTCGCTGCTGCAACAAGTACGATTCCTTTTGGTGCATCTGTGACAGAATGTATTTCGCCTTGTTGAGTTCTGTAGCTTGGATCATATTTTAGATATTGTAAAGACTATGTATGTTGTCCGTGTTGTAGTAGAGGTATACGTAGTATCTTGGATGCATGCACTTGGATTTTGTATTAGGCTAAAGGCGCTTATCAAGTTCAAATTTATTGGAGCATGTTGCTGCCATTCAGTTTTCTTGCCTTCTTGTTTTGGAACCAGAAATTTTCCTATAGAGCATTATAGTTTAATAAAATAGGCTGTAGAGACATAAGTTTCGAAAAATTAGATGGATCCTTGCTGAGGGTGTTTTCAAGTTTTTTGTTTTTTTTTTGTTTAAGATGAAAACGTCCTTAGTTAAGACATTTTCCAAATTTTTTAAAAAATTTAAAAAAATTAAATAAAGTGAAACGTCGTCGTCTTCAAATTTCCTTATTTTTAAAATTTTAATTTTAATTTTTTAAAAAGTGAAAACGCTCCTACTAGGAGAATTTTTTTGTTTTTGTTTTTTTTTTTAAGAAAAAAATAAATATTTTGTTTTGTATTTTTTGGCTTTGCTGAGATTCAGCCTGCATCATTCACAACCACAATACAATACACTCACCAACACACCACATGCATCTTTGTATAAATATAGTAACATAGTTTATTAGAACCATGGTTTCGTTTTTTTTTTTCTCTTTTCGACCATTTAACTGAAATTAAAAAAAATTAAACAACCCTAACATGAAGAATTTTACTAAATTTTTTTTTATTTGTTACGGGAAAAAATATTTATAGTTGAGAACGCCCATGTTGATGTTTTGTATAAAATATTTTATTTTGTTACTTTTATTTTTACTTTTTATTAAAAAAGTAGATAAATTTTAAAATGCCTATAGTAAAAGGATTTTCCATGGATATATGATTTGAATATTGGGAGAGAACAAAAACGTCCTTAGCAAGGATGTTTTTGTTCTCATGTCTCTTCAACATATTTTATTAAACTGTAATGCTCAGAAAAATTTCTGATTTGGAACCAAACAACATTATGAAAAATATAAAATGGAGCGTTCGTATCATGTCTGTGATGGTGCGACACAGATACAACACCGATTTTCGGAGGTGTAGGTGTTTTCTCAAGTGTTTTGCTTTGATAATAATTTTTTTTTTGTTATATTAGTTATATTTATTATTATTTTTTTTTAGTTTCTTCAGTTTTTATTTATTTATTATATGTTCTTTCCACCATGTTAGGAACTAAATTTTCAAGGGAGAATTCAAACCGTGCCCATCCCCACGGGAGCCTCCCATCGTAACCAACAGATCACACGGTCCCATGGACATTACAAACTCAATTTTTTAAAATACATTATAGACTCAATTAAATTATATTATAAACCAAACATTTGAATGCAATTGATATTATATTATATTATTTGATTTGAACTTTGATTACAAGTTTCAATCAAACATAGTAATATAATTGTAATTTATTATATTACAAATCCAATTATATTATAAATTTAATTTCATTATGATTAAAGAACCAAAAGCAACTTAACTTCAATAGGGGACCCAACGAAAAAAACTAGATAACTCAATGAACTCTAAAATAAATGCATAAACCACTTTTAGAACCTATTTTCATGCTATGCTTGCTATACTTTGTGAGCATGAGCATAAACATGAGCATTGCCACGATTCAAACCCATAGCCCATGGTAAAATAAACGGGTTCCCTGATGGAGGAGATTGTGGGTGGTGATAGCCTGAAAGTTTTTTCACTTAACTTTCTCACATCTGTAACCAATAAAACTCGAGAATAATTACGTGAGTGATAAAAAATTCCAAGCTTAGCCCATGTTGATTTACGAAATCATAGTCTTGAAAAAGAAAATTCATCCATTTTCTATGTTTGGATTCATGAAAAAAATGCAGAGAAAAAAAAAATTGAAAAGAAAAAAAATTAGAAGAAAAATTTGTTCTTCCCTTCCAACCAATGATTCACTTTTCCTAATTAAGAATTCACTTTTTTCTCAATTTTTTTTTTGTCTTTTCAAACATCTAAAAAGAATTTGATAGAAAGAATATTTTTTCAAGAAAAAAAAATACAATGAAATTGATTTTCTTTCCGCGAACCAAACGAGACCACCAGGGATATAAGAGAACTTTGAAGTAATGTGATGTGATACTAGTAAACATTTAAAATATAACAACTAAGATAAGTTTGTTGATGAGTAAAGATTAGCATTATGTAGCAAATTTATAATATTCATTCAATCTCTTTAGCTGGGCAAAGGTTGTTTTGCTTTGTTGTTTACTATTGTAAGCTTACCAACAACCAAACTCCCCAAAGGTAATTTTAGACTAAAATATTTGAGAATCTCAGTTAAACTTGACATAAATTATGCCATTGGTGTTTGAGAATTGCAATTCTACCAAGGAATTCCAATTCTTAGGTTTTTCTATACAAAATCAGAGAATGCAAAGTCTCATGGCATGTTTAGAATGCAAAGTTATGCTAATCCACTAATACAAAAATTGTTAACAATGACACTTTATATATGACACTCATCTCAAAATGTTATTAATGATACTTTTAATGTCAGCTTATCAGATAATCGTTATTAATAACTTTATCAATAACATTAAAAAAATAATGTCATAATAAGTACTCTAAGATAACGATTGAAAAGATAAGTGTAACGAAATTTTCTTTTATGGATGTCATCTTTTTTGTATGAAAAAAAAAGATGTGGGACTAACTATGACACAGTGATATTAAGGGTCCTATTTAGTTTAAATAATGACAGAGACATATTTTGTGTCATATTTGGTCTCAAAGAGCAATCAATATAACTCAGTTTTACAACCAAACGATAAAACAATTATACTTTTTGTAGTAGTGATCACTCTTGATCCGATCAAAACTCTGATTCGTAGATCGGATTGATATTATATTTTAGAATTTTTATTTTAAATATTTGGTATTTAGAACTAGTCTCTAAATAAAGCAATTTTTATCTCTTTTAGTTTGTTGAATATTTGGCTTATCTTATGAATAAATATCTAGAGATTTATTTTATACTATTTTGATTGTTTTATAAATTTATAAATCTATACTATTATATAATAGAAAAAAATTATGAAACTTGACCGTGAAATTTTTTACTCAAAAAATATTCTTACATATGTTTATTATTTAAAATGTTCAATAAAAAAAGAAGATAGTTAATTACGTATTACAAAATAGATGTGGCTCGTCCCAATTATTATGAAATATGTGCATATATACTAGTACTTGATAAATTCAAGGATGGAAGAATTGAAGAATGAATTGGGTAAAACTACTTTTTAGTTTGTACGGTGAAATCTCAAAACTTGACCTATAGTATATATATTTTTTGTCTTCTTCTCTAAAAGTTGATGTCGAGTACAAAAGTTCAACATCGAGACCCGCACAACCAATAATAGTTTTAATAAAAATACATTACTTTATATATATATATATATATATATATATATATATATATATATATATATATATATATATATATATATATATCCACATTTTTTATTTTTTTCATCCCCATGTTATCAACCATTGGATCTTGTTTAAGTCATCTAATCTTAACCATTGATTTGAATGGTTCAAACCAACAACTTAGATTATATGACTTAGGAAGGGTCCGCATCCCCAACTATTGTGCATCCCCAAGTATCCCCATGTTTACAACCGTTGGATGCTTGTTTAAGTCATATAATCTTAACTATTGGTTTGAATGGTTCAAACCAACGGTTAAGATTAGACGACTTAAATAAGATCCAACGGTTGATAACATGGGGATGCAAAAAATCTGGGATGCAGATCCTCCTCTATATATGTCACGTCTCGCTCACAGAATATTGGATAAATACGAGGACTGACATGGCCAACCGCACATTGCAGAATACCAAAGTAAGCCGCAATGTGTTAAGGTTGTCTAGAAGACATATGGGTGAACTCTAGCATGCTATGACGTCAGTCCTATGGACGACAAATCCTAGTATCTCAATTCAGCAACACAAGTACAAGAATATATCATATATGAAAGTAAAAAGGCGTCACAAATTACATACCACATATGATCTTGAAGCTAGTGAATACAAAATGCTGCAATAGTAGAGTATAATTATACATGATAAAATATACCAGCCATGGTATAATATATACATCATGTTGACCGAAGTCAGAGAAGTGATCTCAAAATAAGGGGCTAATACTGCCTCTTGCTGAAATACCACACAAAAAAATAACACTACGAGGGGTGGAGGAAGGAAAACCCACTCGCGAGCTTCAGCATCAGTCCTACGAGTGCGAGCCATCTTGCTGGAAGTGCGGTAGATCCTGGTTTTCCTCGAGGTAATCTAGCCATACAAAACCAGTGGGGTCAGAACCCCAAGCAATAAGTACCACAAAGTATCTCAAGGTGATTGACCAAACATATCACAACATACATCAGAAAAGAGACATATAAGAATAAATGAATGTCGAGACTTGTACGGTACCATAGTCCGTTCAGTCAAATTCGTGATATATCCATGTCGCATGTCAAGCCTAGCAATTTGTACAGTCTATCTCCTCAAACATGGTTGATAGAACCCACCTACCATTCTAAGTCTAGACCACCAAGTCATGATTAAATTTTTAATCTTCTATCTCAATCATAACTCTAAGTCGTCCAACCAGATTCATGTATTCGTTCATGAAACCATCAAGTGTGTCTTACTCCAGGTTCTAGACCAACTAATCCATAAAACACTTCTGATTCACTTGCATTCTTAAACTCGTCTTATTGTGTCGAACTACAAGTCAAGACGATCCTTCAATTGTCACGCTCCGGTCTCCCGCAAGTTCGATCATCCTCGCTGGACGTGAGATCACCACGCCAACGCTTTCGCTGGATAATCGTCCTAATTCGGACGTGACGCGTGTACGAGCATGGAGTTACGCTCGCATAAGACAAGAACGTCGAACGTTTTGGTTATCATCGAAACGATCAAGACACCTTATCATTATACTTTTGCTCCATCCAAGTTATATATTAATCCACCAAGTCAGGTTCATCCATACTTGTAGAAGCATGAAAAAATTGGATCCATGCGTTCAGCAACCATGCGGTCTAGGAAAAAGTTCAGCAAAAAATGGACCGCATGATCACAATGCGACCCAATTAGGCGATAGCCATGCAGACCAAACAACCGAAGGCAGTTTTGGCCGCAGATGGATCTGACATCACACTATGACAACGAGATTACAAATGACGCAGAATTCTGACAGAGAAGGTTTTTTTGAGCGTCTCGAAAGATGTGAACTGACTAAAAGACAGAAGTCTTAGGAAGTGTGCATCACTACATGTACAACACGACAAAAGTCTTCCATGCGGCTCTAGCCCATGCGTCCCAGACTCCATGAGTCCCATGCGGCTCTAGCCCATGCGTCCCAGACTCCATGCTTTCCATGCGGCTCTGGACTAAGCGTCCCAAACTTCATGCGTCCTATGCGGCTCTGGCCCATGCGTTCCAGACCCCATGCGGTCTCTACGATTCTTGGCTTCGCATGCCCCAGATTCCCAAACAAACCAAATCGTGCTGTTGTAACAAGGTGATCCTCTCCAACCAAGTGGCAGGCTACGTGTCCAATTGACCAAGTCGCGCCCACAAAGGACGAGAAACCATCCAGATATTCAGCAATAAAAAAATCTTAACAAATGTCCATATGACAGCTGAAGCCCGGATTCTCGTGCACAGTTGTAACTCCTTTTTGTTAGGGGAAGACACGTGGCAACTCCCAACGTCCATGCGTCCCAAAATCCATGCGGCCACGTAAAACCCCTAATTCTGAAAACCGCATTTTTCTATTTATTATTTATTTAAATTATTTAAGGTAGTTATGAGCTAAATAGAGGAAATATATTTTATTTAATTTTATTCGAGATGTTTATGCATCTAGGGGATTTATGGAGCCATTGTAAATTTTTTCTAATTTATTCCATGTAGGAGACCCTTGGACAGTTGTTAGCCTAACTGTATGCACCATTATAATTTTTAGAATTTTCTATGAATAGATATGTGTATATATATAGAATTCCTGTTGAATCTCTACCCGAAACCCAAACCCTTAGCCTACCCTACCCACTGGAACCCACAACCGGTTAGAAGAAGAAAATATCCAACAGCAGTAGCAAAAACAAACTTCTCTTTCTTCCCCTCCGCATGTAAAAGAACCCCACCGCTTAATTCCTTTCTCCGCGCGTAAAAATAACCCACGCGTAAAATAAACCCAAGCGTAAACTCCACCACCGCCTAAATTCTGCTCCGCGCGTAAAGCAAACCTCCACTGCCCCACGCGTAAAACAGAACTCCACCGCTTAATTCTCTCCTCCGCACATGTGGAGAAAAATATCAGCAGCTCATTCCACCGCCTCTTTACCTGTTATTACTAAACTCTCCTCAACCGAAACCTAAACCAATGAAAGAAAAACAACAGCGGCAGTAGTCCTTAACCACTAAGTTTCCCCACCGCCTTTGATCTCTATATATATCACAACTCTCCCAAACCATAATCCCACTTCTTACTCCAAACACATATATTGGACGCTTGCACTCTACAGAACTTTTTCTCGGCAAGTACACCTTGCCATCATACTGGTATTTACTTCCCGTCTGATATCTGCATGATTTATTGCTGCTTATTTAGTTCATTTATTGTTAAATAAATTGTGTGTCCAAGAAAACTTGGGTGCAACGACGATGTCGTCGTATCATGTTTATTTATACAAATTATTGGACCTACTTTATGAGACCATCCCATTATTACGAGGCATGTTATATTTTATTGGCCATGACACTATTCTTACACGAGTATGAGTCACATGTAGGACACGAACTTGCGTATTCGGCTGGCCACTGGTACGTATAGGTCGTACGACGGATACGGGTAACTGCTAATAGAAACTTTGTATGCTAGTAGACCTGGCAGTTATGTAGAGGTTTTACCGTATCATGGATGTGGCATGCTTAGAGCATTGGGCGGGGAGGACTACTAGTAAGCGTATGGAACACCCCACTTCCTTTACTATGGATGCCACACTCGACGGAGTGATATGGATGATATATTTACTACGGATGCCACACTCTTCGGGGTGATATGGACGTTATATACTATACAGATTTCCCGTTCTTCAGAGCAGTAGGACGTTATTTTATACATTGGGACCTTGTATTGGGGGGCATATATGGCATATACTAGCCAGTTGTCACGATTGGTGAATTACGTCAGCATATGTCTAGCCTACACTTTCCATACGCTCAAAGTTGTCCTCAAGTTGCATTTCACTTAGACGGTTAGGCGACCCATTGGATATTTATATTTCAGTACTTTAATGGCATGTTTATATATATCTTGTTACGCCCCTCTGAGGACCTGGTCCCTTTCCAGATATGGAGGAGCAGGAGTATCCACAGGAGTACTGACCTGGACCTGACTCTACTTACCTGACTAAGGAGGTCTTACCCTCAGAGTAGCTATGATTTATTTCCACTGTTTAGAGATTTTGTTGCTACTGTAGTATAGTCGTTCTGTAGTGGATTTGTTTCCACCCGACTATCAGACTTGGTACTCATTTTGGATATCCAGTTATTATTCAGCTATTTATTCCTACTGATTATTTGTGCTGTGGATGAGATATAGATTCTGTGTGACTTGTTGTGACAGTATATTACCACTTGTGGATTTGATATTCATATTACAGCGTACGTGTGTATATGGTTTCCATATATTGGAGTTCATATACATACGGTTGGGCGTGTTACGTATTCCTAGTCCTACGTATTTTGGGACTGGGGCGTGACAGGCCACATAACTACTATAAATAATAGAGTACTACACCTAGACAACCCCCGACTGGCTATTGGCAAACCTACACTCGAGCAAGAGAGAGGAGCTTTCGCATTGGATCATCCACGGAGTAAAGAGAGTTGCTACACTCATAACCCTCCATCGTCACCCCCAGAAAACAAATTTGTACTTAGATTGTCTTCTAAAACATCTCCGTACTTTTTTTAGTTTGTTAATCAAATCAAGTTCTTTTGGTTCTCCTTTTAGTTCTCCTTTCCATTACAAGGTGCCCTCGTGCTATTTCTGCTACTGACACAAGTGAAGTCAGTAGCAGAACTCAATACATTATGGGTTATCCCTCTGTAGAAGCATAAAAAATACGCTGGCAAAAGCTACGCGGCGTATTGATACAGAGCAGCGCAAACAAAGGCCTTCAGTGCCATCAGGCGTAAGAGCTCAAGGGTGCAGCGCGTCCAAAACTGCTTCGGCGTAGACGGGACCCCCCCCCATCGCCTCCAGGGCGTAAAAACTCAGCCGCTCTCAAAGCAGCGTTAAAATAGCGTACGAGGAACGCTTCGTCTTTCCCGAAATGAACCTGTCAAGTCACGCAGTGAACCTGGCCTCTGACTCCTGACAAAAAGTGCTGCACGGCGACCCAGACGACGGCTGGAAACAGGCACAGACCCCTCGGGACGCACACCACAGTATGATGGCGGATCCCTGCATTTAATGCAGAGGATTGGGTTAAGATACTACCGAACCGTCGTTTACTGACGTCCCCTCAGCATAAACCGCTCTTTTTCGCACAGAGGGATACGCTGCATTATTTTACACAGGCAGGCATAAGCCGGTTTACGCTCCGCAGTAGACAAACCGCCTGCCACGTCAAAAGCTGCACATCGTACGGGGCTCGAGGAACGTCTCTACGTCTAATTGCACGGAGCGGTGACAGGTTCAGTCAAGGCACGTCTCTGCAACGGATGCACAGAAGGGCTGCAGACCTTCGAAATATGTCTTCGCATTTAATGCACAGGATGATGGCAAATCTCTGTAGAAGATTTGATTACATCTTCGAAAGCCGTGATTCCGGCTAAGACGTCCCCGTCAGCACTCGGGCACGGTACGCAGCGGCTTCTACGCCCATTCAAGACCTGTGCCCCTTCGGCTCTCAACGCCTCTCCGGCTCCTACGCCTATCCGGCTTCAACGCCTCTCCGGCTCCTACGCCTACCCGGCTTCAACGCCTCTCCGGCTTCTATGCCTATCCGGCTTCTACGCCTATCCGGCTTCTACGCCTATTCGGCTTCTATGCCTATATGGCCTCTGTGCCAGGGTGACAGTCATTTGGCTTCTACGCCAACCGTTTCTACACACGGGATACCTACCTGCGTGGCTCTTACGCCGTGATCTTCGTAGCAATAGTACGCGTTGTGTTCCCTTAGTTGGACCCGCGTCATACGCTCATTCAAAAGATCATCCATACGCAGGCATTGGTTACTTTAACCGTTGTGTAAAAGGGTGTTGTACTTTCCACTCCTCGATTTTTACACCGACGGAGTGGTCACTGTCACCAAAACTCTATAAATAGAGACCCCTATCAATGGAGAAAGAAGGAGAGGAAAAAAGAATTATCATCCAGGAGAGAATTATCGTCCAAGGAGAGAGAGAGAGAGGGAGAGAGCCCGGAGAGCAGGCAAAGAGCAGGGATCGACGACCTTGGCCTCGTGCGTCCAACCTCTTCTCCAACCTTCGAAGCTGCTACCTGTCTTCCACGGCACTTCTTCAACATCGTGTGGTCCAAGGGCTAAAGTGATCGACCGCAGATCAGACACCTATAGCAATTTATACCCAGATTAAATAAATTGTACTCCCACATCCTCGTATAGGATTACATTGTACAAGTTTGTTTGTAAATAGAAGGGCGCGGGTTTCGCATAAATCCCGTCATTGAAATACAATTTCATTCCTTTCGTTTAATACCACAAACAAGATCGCGACTCTGCTGGGGACATCTTTCTCTTCTGACGAGGAAGTAATTGCTCAACACGATACGGTATCCGTGGAAACCGTGAAGAAGACGCTGGTCGTTCATTTTGACCAGTCAGCCTACGAAGACATGCTTCGAGCCGGGGGTAGCTCTCGCCCTCTCTCCGTCCAGGACAACAGGAAGCTGCACAATGTGTGGATGCCCAAGACATCCTCTACTATTCCTGTGGACTCTCCGATCTCTCCGGACTCTCCGATCTCTCCGATCTCTCCGGACTCTCCGATCTCTCCGATCTCTCCGATCTCTTCGGCCAACGAGGTTGTAGCGACGCTCCCTCCGTGCCCCGCACGTAAAATTTAGTCTCCCGCTACGCGCGGTACAGACAAAACTTCGGGCGAAGCCGTAGCGCTAATCCCGAAGAATCCACTGCGCTTTACGCGTAGGAAACAGTCTCCCGCTACGCGCGGTAAAGACAAAACTTCGGGCGAAGCCTCAGCGCTAACCCAGAAGCCTTCACTGCGCTTTACGCGTAGAAATCTGTCTCCCGCTCCGCGCGGTACAAACAGAACTTCCGATGGTGCCTCGGCGCCAAGACGGAAGAACAGATCTCGCTCCACGCGCAAGACATCATCTGACCTCTACGATAAACCAGATGAGCGCTGTGATCTCCGCGAAGGAAAACAAGCGGCAGGCTACTTAACCTCTCGGCCTTCACGCCAGCGAAGGAACAGAATGCCTACCCTCCGGATCACGCGAGAAACCAATGGCCGACTAAGGGCCTCTCCGGCAACTCCTCATGACCTACGCAAATATCTAGTCCAGAAGCGTAAAGAGAGGGGACCTTCCAAAATGTCTATTACGTCTCCTAGCGAGCATCATTGTAATAGCCACAAGGTTGTGATTAATTGCTGCTGTCCCAAAACAAAACGATCGATCTTCGATCGATTGGTCTACTCTCTGTCTTTCCAGGGAGAGAAACCCGCGCATGCGCCTGTAAACATGGCCTCACACCTGCGTAGAGGAGGGTCGAGTTCAAGACGTCATCCCTCCAAGCCCCCGGGCCGAAGGAGGTTCAGTGACACTGAAGCCGTAGTATTCCAGAACACTCGCGCAAAGTCACGACAGCCAGCTCCATCCTCTTCCGATTCCGACGCTGGGGGTCGCCAAGAATCAGAAGCAGAAAGTGTAGAGTCGACTTCTACAGCGACCTATACTAATCCTTCAATAACGCCCAGGGAGATGGGAGCCTACGCCGTTGAAGATGAACGCGAGGAAGCTTCACCGTCAGGAGACGCGGAACAACGCCTCACCACGCTGGAAACATCTCTGCAACAAATACAATCCATGATGGAAAACATGCACCAGATGATGCTAACTCAGCACGCAGCTACCATGGCTCAAGCGTCGGTCCCGCCAACTCAGATACGTGTGGGGGTGGACTTACCACCATCCCACCCGAGCCAAGAGCCCGCACTGGATCAAGAGTCAGAAGTTCCTCCGCTTCCTCACTCAGAGAGTGCCTTACCTCCCGCTGGGGTTACGATACAACCAACTCCCCACCACTCCATGGCCCCGCTTCCGACTAAAAATCCGATGCAGGCAGTCCGGGAGTTGAAGGCCCAGTTTGACGCCTTGAAACACAAGGATCAGCTCAAGAAACTGGAAATCAACCAGCCCTACCCAGCTATCTGGGAGGAAGTCCCTTTCCCGCCAAGGTACAAACCTCAGACCATGGCCCTGTTCGAGGGAAAAACATCGCCGAGCCAGTACATGAATTATTTCAGCATGATGACGGTGTTGCTACAAGGGAACGATGCCCTCCTTACTCGGGTGTTCAAAGGTTGCCTCTCAGGAGTAGCCTATCAGTGGTACCGCAGCTTGGCGGATAACTGCATCACTTCCTTCGAAGGCTTCAGAACTTTATTCTTCACACGGTTCTACGAGGGAGGAATGGACATGTCTATGTCCTCTCTCATCGAAGTCAAGCAAAAGGAAAAGGAAGACGTTCGCATCTTCATCGAACGTTTTCGTCAGGCTACCTTACAAGTGCCTCCAGGAGTTCCCGACTCTGCATTGGTGGACATTTGGAGAAAGAACCTCCTTCCCGTGGTCTCGGTGTTCACAGGACTATATCAGTTCCGTGATTGGCCCTCGTTCATCATCTCGACGGTAGCAGCCGAAGACAATAGTCGCAAGGCGCGCGACAATGGCATCATGATCTCCGCCTCCGACAGAGGCAAGAGGCCATCTCCTAGCAGCGACCACCCTCGTGGTCCCAAAGGGAAAGAAGCCCTGGCAATTAATATGGCCAGACCAAAGATTGCGGTAACTGCGCAAGCGAAACCCGGGACTTCCAGACCCGTTGAAGTCTACTCCTTCGACGACGACGACGTCCCGAGCATATTCGAGTGTCTCGTCAAGAGTGGCAAGATCACCCTTCCAGAGCTGAAGCGGCCCCAGGAAGTTGGCAATACTAACGACCCTAAATACTGTGTCTTCCACCGATACGTACACCACCCAACAAAGGCGTGTTACGTACTGAAAAGGAAGATCCAGGGGTTAATCGATGCTAAGGCGATCACCCTGTACAACACCGAGAAGACGGTCACGGCCAACATGATCTCTCTCCAGTTTGGCAGTCTGCCTCCCCGAACGATCCTGGATGGTGTCACGCCTATTTTTCGAGCAACAATGAACATCATCAATCTCCCTCCAGCTCGGGATCAAAATCGCAACCTGGTACCCCTAACTACCCGGCAAGGCGAGATTATGTGGGTTCATCCCGACCTGGTGTCAGAAATCGGGGAAGAGACTGGTGCTATCAGAGCTAAGTCTAGAAAGAACTCCAAATGCAAACCATGCCATATGGTTGCAACTCCAGAAGAAGACGAGGTGTTGGCTACAGCAACCCGATCAGGGAAAACCTACCTCAAGGACTACGGCACGAGCCCGGAAGACGCCCCAGCCACCAAGCCTTCGGGACCCGAGCCCGCCACACCAGAGACCGGTCCTTCAAGACCAACTCCAGCGGACAAGGGAAAACAAAAGGAAGTACGCTTCGATGTACCTGTGAAGAACATTCCAAACAAAGGTTTAGAGAAACCGTACAACTTCGACATCCTGGCCCAACTGGCCAATACGCCAGCCAGGTTGTCCATCTTCGAGCTACTCAGGCTCTCCCAAGACACTCGTCTAGCCCTGAGCGAAGCGTTGATGCAAGCGGATGTGTGCCTAACCCAGCTCAAGTCCCCCAACGAGGAACTCGTGGCGTGCCCTCAATGCCACAATATGATGGAGGTGGTACCAAATATCACTTTCACCCAAGACGACATGCTGCTGAAACACAACAGGCATGACAGGCCTCTCTATCACACCGGATACATCGGTTCCATGGAAGTCGACCGGATTCACATAGATCCGGGATCGTCAATCAGCATCATTCCTCACAGTCTGCTCAGGCCGTTGAGGATCCCCACCAGCGAACTGGCCTATACCACTACTACAATTGTGGGTTTCAACGCTGGAAAGAGTAAACCATTGGGGAAGATTCGCTTGAGAATCTAGATTGGCAACCTTAGATCAGTGGCTACATGCTATGTCATTGATTCAGAGGTGTCCTACAACATCCTGCTGGAAAGACCGTGGATCCACGACCACAACATTGTCCCTTCAACTCTACATCAATGCTTCAAATATGTAGATGCCAAAGGAGCGGTGCAAACCGAGTTTGCAGACTTAAACCCGTTCAGAGGGGTGGAATCCTACTACTCCGACGCCGTGTTATACTCTCAGAGCTACACAGAAGAGGTAACGGCCCAGACAGAGAAGGAATCCCGTCGGGAGCCAGAAGAACCCTCTGTCAAACAACCTCTGTCGATCAAGGTGAAAGGACGGACTGCTCGTCCAAAGGCCACAGAGCCTATGACCGCCCACCTGAACGATGCTAGGTCAGGAAAGGGGGGTGATCCTTTGGCAATTACCTTAAACAAAAAGCCTCCACCCTTGGTCATCAACCTTCGGCGCGACAAAAAACCAAGGGATGTAAAAACTACTAACGCGGTTGCTAGTGACAATAAAAGTCCCCTTTCCCCGTACATTGACGAGATAGAACCAATAGCACAAAAATTCTTGGGAGCTATAAAGGCCTATCATCCATATGTATGGGAAGTAGCGTCATCATCCAACGTCGTCGCAACGTATGGGCCCCATGAGGATTCTATCTTCATCGTCCCACCTACCTACAGCACTCAGCGTCCGATATTCTTCGATCGTATGCGCAATCAACCAGCTATCCAAGAAAATGCTTTCGACGACGATACTGGGGAAATACAGGTTCGCCGATACAGCCCACAAGCGCTTAAGATCATGCAGAATATGGGCTACAATCTGAAGCGGAACCAAGGTCTCAACAATGGGAGGGGCAGGCGTACGCCGCTGCTCGGCAACTCTTGCTACCGACAAACCCGCTTCGGGTTAGGATATCCGACCTCCCTTGCGGCTTCTGAAGACGCCATTGCCTCTCCTCAAGGCGGCTCAACGTCCTCCGACTCATCCAACGATCTCGGACAAACATTCTCGGTGAATATGGCGTCGACAGATCCCTTAGAGGCAAGCGAACAAGAATCTGAGTTGTTCGAAAATGACGCTTGGGCTCAACACATGGATACGCAGTGGGAATTTCGCTTCGAGCAAAGGGAACCTCCCACTAAAGACGAAGTTGTCCAAATCGACGTTGGGGGTGAACTCTCACCAAAGCCAATATTTATCAGTAACTATCTTTCCCCAGCTGAAAGGGAAGAAATCATCCAACTGATAAAAGAATACGTCAACGTCTTCGCGTGGAATTATGAGGATATGCCAGGCCTCGATCCGAAGGTGGCTACTCACAAGCTCAACATTTTGACCGACTCAAGGCCTGTCAAACAGCACCAACGCCGGTTCCGCCCGGATATGATGGACGCCATTGAAGCTGAAATCAAGAAGTTGATAGCCTGCGGCTTCATCCGTGAAGAGCAACATCCCGACTGGGTCGCCAATGTTGTCCCAGTCATGAAAAAGAATGGGAAGGTGTGTATCTGCATCGATTACCGGGATCTAAATGCGGCCTGTACCAAAGATGAATTCCCTCTTCCTATCACCGACATCATGATCGACAACACCTGCGGTTTCGAACGCATGTCTTTCATGGACGGGTTCTCGGGATACAATCAGATCAAGATGCATCCTGAAGACGAGAAGCACACTGCTTTCCGGACACCACTGGGGGTATATTGCTATACGGTCATGCCCTTCGGATTGAAGAATGCCGGGGCTATATACCAGCGGGCCATGAGTAACATATTCCATGAGCATTTACGCAAAACAGTAGAATGTTACGTAAACGACATAGCCGTCAAGAGCCGCCTCAAAGGTGATCACCTCCAAGACTTGAGGACGGTGTTCGAGCTAATGCGTCGCCATCAACTCAAGATGAACCCTACGAAATCATTTCTGGGTGTATCTAGTGGCAAGTTCCTGGGATTTGTCATCACCACCAAAGGCATCCAGGTGGACCCTGACAAAGTCCAGGCAATCGTAGAAATGCGACCACCCCGTAATCTGAGGGAACTCCGGGGATTTCAAGGCCGTCTGGCCTATATCCGGCGATTCATATCCAACCTCTCGGGGAGATGTCAGCCTTTTTCTTACCTCATGAAGAAAGGTGTATCTTTCGTGTGGGACGAAACCTGTCAGCAGGCGTTCGGAGACATCAAACGCTACCTCACCAGTCCGCCAGTTCTGGCACCTCCCGTCATGGGAAAACCATTCTTGCTGTACGTTCGAGCAATGGATCATTCACTAGGAGCTCTTCTGGCACAGAAGAATGACATGGGGCATGAACAAGCTATCTACTACCTCAGCAGGATGATGGTCGGGGCCGAGCACCGGTACAACCCAGTGGAGAAGGAATGCTTGGCTCTGATGTTCGCCGTCCAGAAGACACGACACTATGTCACCGGACAGACCATTCATATCATCTCCAGGATCAACCCTCTGCGGGTACTAATGAGCAAACCGAGTGTTCTTAACTCCCGACTCGCGACTTGGGCGATGCTATTAACGCCATATGACATGGTGTACGTACCGCAGAAGTCCATTAAAGGCCAAGCACTGGCTGACTTCCTAGCTGCCCATCCGATCCCGGAGTCCTCCAAGTTATACGAGGATATTCCCGACGAAGTTGCAGAATGTAACTCCGCAATGGAGACCGACGCATGGCAACTCTTCTTCGATGGGGCCTCCAGAACCGGTCCCAAGGGAAACATCATCTCAGGAGTAGGAGTCGTCTTGGTCACTCCTGATCAGCTCGTCATCTACCGAGCATATTCTCTTAGCGAGCCCTGCTCCAACAATGTGGCAGAATACAACGCTCTGTTAATCGGGCTCCGAGCCGCCAAAGAGCTGGGGGTCAAATCCCTGGAAGCTTTCGGTGACTCTCTGCTTATCGTCAATCAAGTCAGAGGGATATATGAAGTCCGGAATCCAGACCTCATCCCCTACCACCAAGCAACGGTCGAGATAGCCATGACCTTCAAAGGATTCTTCCTGGAGCATGTACCTCGGTCTCAGAATCTGGAAGCCGATGCCCTGGCCAGTCTAGCCGCAGACTTAGCCACTCCTATAAGAAGGCAGGATTCGGTAATCCTTCTTAACAGAGATTTATTTTGTGCGAAGAACAACCTTCACATAGGACGCAGCCATGCTGTGAACACAGATCTCCCCGAAAAAGACTGGAGAAGTCCCTTCATAGATTTCGTCGCATACGAAATCTTGCCGGAGGACCCCAAAGGAGTAGTGTCCATCAAGCGACGATCATTACGCTTCTATTACGATGCATCTGCACAATGCCTATATCGCCGGACCTACGACGGATTACTGTTGAGATGTCTGTCTAACGACGAAGCACAGCAGATTATCCGGGAAGCTCACGACGGCGTATGCGGAGCACACCAACCCGATCCTAAGCTACAGGATCGCATCAGGAGAATGGGCTATTATTGTCCTACTATGATCACAGATGCGATACGGTATGCAAGACAATGCAGAGCCTGTCAGATTCACGCAGACTTCATATACCAACCATCTGAGCATCTGCATCCTACAGTTGCATCCTGGCATTTCGAAGCATGGGGTATGGACGCCATTGGTCCCATTCACCCGTCTTCTTCCCGAGGTCACCAGTTCATACTGGCCATCACGGACTACTTCTCCAAATGGGCAGAGGCAATCCCTCTTGCTGAGGTAAAGGCGTCTAATGTGATCAGCTTCATCAAGCATCACGTCATTTATCGCTTCGGGGTCCCCCGAAGGATAATCCATGACAACGGGCCCCAGTTCATCAGCCAAGCGTTTCATCGATTTTGCGATAAAAATCGAATACACAATATCGCCTCTACGGCATACTATCCAGCTGCTAATGGTTTGGCGGAAGCTTTCAACAAAACCATTATCAAACTCTTGATGAAGTTTGTCTCTTCAAACAAAAGAGATTAGAACGAAAAGCTGGGCGAATGTCTCTGGGCATACCGCACAACGGTACGAACGCCGACAGGCTGTACCCCATTCTCACTGGTATACGGGAGCGAGGCAGTTCTCCCCATTGAAATCCAGATCCCGTCGCTCAGGATAGCCGTGGCTAACGAGCTGACTCAAGAAAAGAATGACCTGTTAAGGCTTCAGGAGCTAGAAGGATTAGACGAGAAATGCCTCCAAGCTCAACAGCGCATCGTGCTCTACCAAGCACGCATTTCCAGAGCTTTTAATCGTAAAGTAAAGGAAAGGGTGTTCAAAGTCGGCGAGCTAGTTTTAGCCGTAAGAAGGCCGATGATTCTTACTCACAGGAGTAAAGGCAAATTTCAGCCCAAGTGGGAAGGCCCTTATGTGATCGAGACAACATTCTCGAACGGAGCCTACAGACTAGCCCAGCCCAATGGAGACCTATTAATGGCTCCTATCAACGGCAAATTCCTGAAGAAGTACTACGCCTAATCTCCTCCACTCAGGAGGAATACGGCGAGATTCTCGTAATCCGACGAAACTACTTCAAAGAAGAAACTAGTATAGGCCCACAAATCAGTCATGTCCATATCACCTCTGAACTGTATTTTCTTGGAGAATCTGCCATGTCCATATCACCTCTGAACAGGCTTTCCAAGATTCTGACCATCGATTATCACCTCTGATATCGATCGTCACTTCAACTAACACCCGTACTAAATCTAAGTACGCCAGTGGTGTTAGGTCCACAAAATCTGCTACGTCCATATTACCTCTAGCAGGGCTTGTCCTCAAACCTATTACTTGCACCTAGGTGCGCAAAAAGCAATAGGCCCACAAATCAGTCATGTCCATATTACCTATGAACTGTATTTCCTTGGAGAATCTGCCATGTCCATATCACCTCTGAACAGGCTTTCCAAGATTCTGACCATCGATTATCACCTCTGATATCGATCATCACTTCAACTAACACCCGTACTAAATCTAAGTACGCCAGTGGTGTTAGGTCCACAAAATCTTCTACGTCCATATTACCTCTAGCAGGGCTTGTCCTCAAACCTATTACTTGCACCTAGGTGCGCAAAAAGCAATAGGCCCACAAATCAGTCATGTCCATATCACCTCTGAACTGTATTTCCTTGGAGAATCTGCCATGTCCATATCACCTCTGAACAGGCTTTCCAAGATTCTGACCATCGATTATCACCTCTGATATCGATCGTCACTTCAACTAACACCCGTACTAAATCTAAGTACGCCAGTGGTGTTAGGTCCACGAAATCTGCTACGTCCATATTACCTCTAGCAGGGCTTGTCCTCAAACCTATTTACTTGCACCTAGGTGCGCAACAAGTAATAGGCCCACAAAACAGCTATGTCCATATTACCTCTGAGCTGTAAACTCTAGTAAAGCCTATCACGTCTATCTCACCTCTGATAGTACTTTACCTACAAAACTTGGCCAAAGCACGTCCTATCATGTCCGTATGACCTCTGGATATACGTGCCCTGCTGAAGTTTACCGAGAGTTTATCACGTCCATACTACCTCTGATACCACTCTCGCCCTAACCTGTCATTTACATTCCGAAATGATGGGTCCAAAGTTAGGAAAAAGTCTCTTTTTATTCCCAAGAAAGAACAAAATTACATCTGGGAAAGCAAAAAAAAAAAAGAGTACATCATTGCGGCGGAGCAGTCATGTCACGGATCTGCCGCGCTAGCACGGCCATCCTCTCGTCCCTAATGGCCAGAGCATCAGCACGGGCCCCCTCCAGCAATGCCTCGTTGTCACTCGAATGGGACAGCTCGGCTATCGTCCGACGCACGCCCGCACAGGCACCTTCCGCGCGATCCAGATCCCGCCGCGCTGTGCTCAGTCGACCGGCCACCACATCCAAGCCTGCCAACGACTGGAAAGCCCACTCTTCTGCCTGAGCGAGTTTCTCCCTCAACCTGTGAATCCTCGCTACATTCTCCTCGTGCTCGGATTGGCACGTTGTCTGGAGGGCGAGGATCTCATCCACGGCGGCTTTCCTCTGAATCGCCTCCAGCTGGCGAGTTCGAAGGAGTTCCTTCAGGTCTTCCATCCGTTTGGCAAGATGCGCAGTCATAAGACCGTATCTGGTCTGGGCCTCAGCATCAAGACTGCCCTGAGCCAACCGCAAATACTCGTTAATGGGTTGTTCTAAACCATTAACCGTCGCCTCCAGGGCATCGGCTCCCTCGGAATCGCCGAACTCCCTGACAACCCCGATCGAGAACTGGGCAGTTCTCTCCAGGCGCTCGAAATCCAGACTCTTCGCCAACACCATTGATATCATCGCTCCCAAACCGGTGTAAAAGGGGCTGGTATGTTGCTCAGTCAGCGCAACTAAACCCGACTGAACGCCAGGAGAGACCGCGATATCAGCAAGTCCCCCACCAGAGACGATTGCAGACGAGGTAGCCACAGCTGCCGCCTCGACGGTTGGTGCGACCGAAGGCAAGGTCACGGTGACAGGCTCATCCTCCTCTCGAGGCGACGAAACCACTCCGGGCGAGCTAGCCCCCGAAGGTGTTTCCTCCTCAGGATCAGGTGCCTCCGTATCACCACCAGGGGCCGGAGCAGAGCCGGAAGGCGGCTCAACGCTACACTCCCCGTGGGCTCCATCCCCTGAGAAGAAAGAACCCGAAAGTCGACATCAGTACAATGGTAACCTTTCTAAAAGGAGACATGAAAAATGACATTTACCTGGGGCCAATGGTATATATGGCGCATCTGCAGCCGAGGCAGCTAAACCTCGCTCTAAGGACGCAATGCGAACTATCATACCTGGGGAAGGAGGTGGACCAACTGACATCGCCCGGAATTCCTCCAAGTCTCCACCAAGACGCGGTCGAGGTTCGTCAACTGGAATCTCGCTAGGCACAGCAGGAGCTTTATCCGTTGCGGGTCCAGGGAAGGATCCTCCCATCTGCCATGGCCACCTAGGCGATCTCGTTCCACTACCCGGAGCAGTAGCCACAGCAGCGACCCCTAGCGAAGATCCTCCGGCGCCGCCAACCGAAACCATAGAGGGTCTCTCTCTAAAAGGCGAGGAACCTCCAGCCAAAGACTCATCCCCGACATGGGGAGATGTAGGCCCACTCCCGGTAGCTTCAACACCAAGAATGCGGAAAGGACGAGCAACTGTCTCCTTCCTCCTCTTACGAACAGAAGCCTCCTTAGGAGCAGGCGCCCTTCGCTTCTGAGGAACTACCAAAGCCCCCGCAGGCGGAGGCACTTCACACCCCGGCATCGACTCCAGGGGTTCATCCGGGGTATCAAACTCCTCACCCTCATCGGGAGAAACCGAGGGAACTTCAACTCCTCCCCCGGCAATGGGAGAGGACACCCTAAGACTTCTGCGTATGTCAAAATCGCGGTGGAAGGTGTTGATTGCCACGTAAAACTGGGCGTAAGAATGAAGGATGCGCAGCTCCATAGAGGGGGTGACATCCGGCACGACGAAGGCTGCTCCAGTGCAACCCGTGGTGAAATACCGCCATCCTCTGGCTCCATCAATGAGCCCGCCTCTGGACCTGAAGCTGGTGACGGCATTGCCCACGTGCAGCTGGCCGTACCCAAATTGCCTGGCGAACCGACTAGGCAAATAAGGCTCGAAGAAGCAATGGTCTTCACTCCTGTACAGGAGATGGGAGGGTCTAATGCAGACCAGCCAATTAAAAGCCTCCGGAGAAAGATCGGTCTTCTCTCTACCCGAGTCCTCAAGCCTCATCCCTAATTGATGGCGATCTACGGGAGGGAGAGTACAGAGGAGCTTCCAGCCATGGCTGAGGTTCAATGCCAGCCGACAATCTAGAACGGTGTCCACGTTCCAGGGAGAATCCTTGTAGTTCAACAAGAAATTTCCCCCTGAGCTGCTACCAGAGCCAGGAGACATCACCCGGGGATTGTGGAGAATTAACCAACCCATCAGATACAGGTATGGTAATTCCACCCTGGGAAAACTCTCACGCCGGGCTTCATCAGCAAGCAACCCATCGGTCAGAGCTCTCAAGCCCGCCTGTATACGGCACACCATGGCAGGAAGCAAGCCCAGTCTTGCCCCGAACACCAGGCGCACTGCCGGCCACAAGATGTTCCGGTGAATGCGGTCCGCGGACGCAGTACCAGGCACTACTACTCGACGCAGCCATAACGAGAGGAAACCAGCCAGCTGGGCTTCCTTGGATAGAGACCCGCGACAGCGCCTCAGGTAACTACGGGCCGTAGTACCTTCGGGGTACTTTCCTACCCTCTCAACGAGGATCTGGTCCGAAGGTTTGGCCTCTTCCATAAGGCCATCCACGACCTGGGCACTAAGCACGCCCAAACAGTTCACGGGCTCATTCTTGTCCCCCGAAACTTTCTCCAACCTGGCAGCTCTAGCTCGGTGGAAGAAAAGGTAGGACATCCACTTGGTAGTGTGGGCCAAACCAGAGGGCTCGTTGTAAAAAGTGGTACAGGCGAGATATTGGCACATCAGCTCCTGATACACATCCGCCACCCGAGGGTCCGAATCCCCCAACTCCCGGTTGGTGGGAACATACTCTTCATACGGGGTATCCCTCATCGGCAGCCTCGAGACAACCGCCATCTCATGAAGGGCCAATCCCAACTCCCCCAGTGGAGTGGCAAAGGTCCCAGTGAGTGAAACGTATCGCTCCATCAGTGCCAAGAACAAATTAGGGTTGGGAGGCAACCCGACGCTCGTCGCGCTCACAGCGGCATACAGTCCAATGCCCTCTAGCTCTTGCCGAAAGCGCTTCAAGGCCCAGTTAACTAGGCTGGTCCATCGAAGGTTTGCTGGGGTGACCCACCCATTACACCAAGGATTCTCCTTGGGGTACACCCCACCTCGTCCCATGAAGCTGTTACAGAAAGTCGACAGTTGGACCGGCTGGATCACAGAGCTGTCTTCGCTCGGGATGCCACCCGGGTATAATCCCCGGAACAACGTCACAGGACCAGAAGGACGACTGACAAACGATCCCTGGTCAGCTCCTTTCTGATGAAAGATCTTCCCCGGCTTGCCATGAAGATCGGGAGTCAACGTCCACGACATCTTTCTGGGATGAGTGGCATGGAAGAAAGCGGAGATGGGATAATCCCTCGGCATCATCGGCAGGTACAGAACCAAGCTCTCGACAGCAAAGACCCAAGGTTCCCTCTTAGGCTTCGTCTGGGACCGCTTGTCGATCATGTCCTCGAAAAGGAAAGCCGGTTTTACGTACCGCTCTCCGTCTACATACGTCAGGGGCTCCCCATTGATCATACTCAGCAGTGCCCGCTCGCCCTGAGCCGCCAACAAAAATCCCCTTCCCTCAGGATACTGGGATCCGGAGAGGGGAAATGCCACGTGGGACAAGTCCTCCAGGTAGTTCGAGTGCAGCATCCCGGCGGAGGAACCCATCACCTCGGTCAGCGAAGACTCACCCAGGTTAACTACAAAGGTGCAAAGAAAGTATGTCATTACAAAAATCTTGCACAAACATACAAAACCAAAGAAACGACAAACTGTGCTCTACGCCAGGATTGTACGAATTCGGTTATTATACGCCGGGAGTCCCCTCCGCAAACGTAAAATGCTTATTTTACGACATACGCCAGTTTTCGGTAGCCAGAGCTTTTACGCTCGGAACTACGAAAATATGGTGCCTTTACGCTAGCACACGAGAAATATGGACGTAAAAGATGAAAATGCCTCCGTGCATCATCTTCCTCAGAAGAGGCTATCAGCACAAAAGGCGACCTAGCGCGGTCACGTTCAACGTGTGCGAAGGATTTTCGTTATTCTTGTCACCCCAAAGGATCTACCTCTCAGACCGAGTGCGCTGCCCGTCGGCGGGATACTTCCGGAAGGAAGTCCACCTTGCCCGACCGAAGACTCCCTCGCTGGGGCAGTGGGAGAAGAAGAAGAACCTATGCTCTTTCCCTTAGCGGAGGAGGTTTGTTTCGTCGCCATTTCTGAAAGCTCGAAGTGCTCAGAGAAGGAATAAAGGAGAAAAGCTCGAACAATCAAGAACTCTCGTTCGCAGAAGACGGATGAAAAGTTTCTCTCTCCAAAGCTTGGGATGTATATAGAGTCCGGATCGACTCCTCGAATCCTCGGACGGACTCCTCGAGACCCTAACCAAGTCTCGCATTAATAGTCGGATATGATTGGGTGCTACGTCAAACCACTACCCTCGAAAGACGGACAGTCAGCGAATTCGAAAAATTCTTCGCGCAAGACAGTTCAGCAGTTCTACGCTAAAGGAGCTTTCTACGCTCGACAGCAACAGATCTACGATTTTATGCTCGCAAGCTACAAGTCTATGGTTTTTCTCGCCCGGATGCCTTTGTGCTCGGTAGCTTTTACGCTCGAGAGGCGACAAACCTACGGCTTTACGCTCAGCAGATACCAAATCGATGATCTCACGCTCGGTGGCGCTCAGTTTACGCTCAGAAGCAACAGATCCGCAGAACTTTACGCTTGAAGAAATTCTCTTTTCAGGAGCTACAGATCCACAAGTCCTACGCTAAAGGAGCTTTCTACACTCAACAGCAACGATTCTACGGCTTTACGTTCAAGCAGCTATAAGTCTATGGTTTTTCTCACCCGGATGTCTTTGTGCTCGGTAGCTTTTACGCTCGAGAGGCGACAAACCTACGACTTCACGCTCAGGAACCACAAGTCTACGACTTCGCGCTCAACGGTGTTTTACGCCCAGACGCTACAGGCTGAGGATTTCGCACTCCGCGACTTTTCGCTTATCCAAAACAGTCCCCGACCCGATCAAGTGCAAAGAGTTCACACAGAAGATACTCGTTCTTGACCCCAAGTACCCGAAATGGACAGAGTACAACCATTAAGAAATTACTCTTTCCGGGTCCCAAAATTGGAGGTTCATCCGGACTCCAGTCTGAATATCTCATATGTCAAAGATGACAAAGCTCAGCCAGAATCCTCGACCCTGTTTCAAGGGAGTTCCGAGAGATCATTCTTGAAGACGAAGACTGAACAAAGTTCTGCTCATCAGAAGCAGCAGTTCAGAACTCTACGCGGTTCCTTAGCCCTTGCAACAGGACAGTTCTAAGTGTTCAAAATGCTAAAGCAGCGCTCTATGCACTATCCGCTGCACGTGAAGAACAGGACAGAACCTAGTACTCTCTATACAGGGTCGCATAAAGTATCAGACGTGTCGAAGTTGCACACATTCAGACTTCACAGCAACGTATGGCAAGTGATCATATGAAGAAAAGATGACTTTATTGAAGATTAAAATCATGATTACATGTGAGGGAAACCCTGTCTACAGGGGTTTTTTCTTCACTTTTCATGGTTACATATGAGGGAAAACGCCTCTATTAGAGGTTTCCTCATCATCGTCTGAAGATCGCACCGAAAGGCTGTTCTGACAGGTTCTCACGTCGGTGAAGGTCTTCCTCTTCTTCTAAGAAGATGATCACCGGCGGACACGACAGAGTTGGGGCTTGCATAGATTTTGCAGATACCCTACTCCGTGCACCGCTCAAACCGGGACAGCATGAGTCTGTCTGACTCTCGTCACCGGAGGTAAGAGGAGAAGGCGCCAATTATAGGCAGCACGGTCAAGAACGACCGTTCCTCTCGCCAGACGCAACGCCATACAAAGTTGCTGATTATCCCGAGCAAGGGAGGCTAAGATATCCTTCCATGATCCATCGCTGCAGTGGACACTTGCTCGAAGACGCCGTCTTTTTTCAGCTCCCAACATGCTGGAAGAACATGATCTCCTTCTTCCTCAGATCGACCCGACGAACTCCGGCGATCATTTTAGCATGGTGATGGGAATATGGGGAAACAGGTTAACCCCTCGCCTTTTTTATAGGCAAAAGAGATCACAGCGGTCCCCAATAAATCCGCCATAAAGGCCGCACCGACCGTTTCAATGCTCCATTCAGAAACGTTTTGAGTCACGAGGGGCCATTCATGCTTCATTCAAAGCGTTTCAAATTCCAAAGGATTTTAAAAGCTTTGAAGGGGGTCTTGTAGAAGCATGAAAAATACGCTGGCAAAAGCTACGCGGCGTATTGATACAGAGCAGCGCAAACAAAGGCCTTCAGTGCCATCAGGCGTAAGAGCTCAAGGGTACAGCGTGTCCAAAACTGCTTCGGCGTAGACGGGACCCCCCCCATCGCCTCCAGGGCATAAAAACTCAGCCGCTCTCAAAGCAGCGTTAAAATAGCGTACGAGGAACGCTTCGTCTTTCCCGAAATGAACCTGTCAAGTCACGCAGTGAACCTGGCCTCTGACTCCTGACAAAAAGTGCTGCACGGCGACCCAGACGACGGCTGGAAACAGGCACAGACCCCTCGGGACGCACACCACAGTATGATGGTGGATCCCTGCATTTAATGCAGAGGATTGGGTTAAGATACCACCGAACCGTCATTTACTGACGTCCCCTCAGCATAAATCGCTCTTTTTCGCACAGAGGGATACGCTGCATTATTTTACACAGGCAGGCATAAGCCGGTTTACGCTCCGCAGTAGACAAACCGCCTGCCACGTCAAAAGCTGCACATCGTACGGGGCTCGAGGCACGTCTCTACGTCTAATTGCACGGAGCGGTGACAGGTTCAGTCAAGGCACGTCTCTGCAATGGATGCACAGAAGTGCTGCAGACCTTCGAAACACGTCTTCGCATTTAATGTACAGGATGATGGCAAATCTCTGTAGAAGATTTGATTACATCTTCGAAAGCCGTGATTCCGGCTAAGACGTCCTCGTCAGCACTCGGGCACGGTACGCAGCGGCTTCTACGCCCATTCAAGACCTGTGCCCCTTCGGCTCTCAACGCCTCTCCGGCTCCTACGCCTCTCCGGCTCCTACGCCTACCCGGCTTCAACGCCTCTCCGGCTTCTATGCCTATCCGGCTTCTACGCCTATCCGGCTTCTACGCCTATCTGGCCTCTGTGCCAGGGTGACAGTCATTTGGCTTCTACGCCAACCGTTTCTACACACGGGATACCTACCTGCGTGGCTCTTACGCCGTGATCTTCGTAGCAATAGTACGCGTTGTGTTCCCTTAGTTGGACCCGCGTCATACGCTCATTCAAAAGATCATCCATATGCAGGCATTGGTTACTTTAACCGTTGTGTAAAAGGGTGTTGTACTTCCCACTCCTCGGTTTTTATACCGACGGAGTGGTCACTGTCACCAAAACTCTATAAATAGAGACCCCTATCAATGGGGAAAGAAGGAGAGGAAAAAAGAATTATCATCCAGGAGAGAATTATCGTCCAAGGAGAGAGAGAGAGAGAGAGGGAGAGAGCCCGGAGAGCAGGCAAAGAGCAGGGATCGACGACCTTGGCCTCGTGCGTCCAACCTCTTCTGCAACCTTCGAAGCTGCTACCTGTCGTCCACGGCACTTCTTCAACATCGTGTGGTCCAAGGGCTAAAGTGATCGACCGCAGATCAGACACCTATAGCAATTTATACCCAGATTAAATAAATTGTACTCCCATATCCTCGTATAGGATTACATTGTACAAGTTTGTTTGTAAACAGAAGGGCGCGGGTTTCGCATAAACCCCGTCATTGAAATACAATTTCATTCCTTTCATTTAATACCACAAACACCCTCCACAGTGCAAACCTCAGTATATAAAAAAGAATCCATACTGATGGATAGCGAAGGAGGAGGCGATCGGGCACTCTCCAACCACGCGGGAAGATTGGACGACATGAATGGAAATCAATCCAAATCCAGTAATCAGCAGCGCATGACCCCGACCGGTAGGATGTCGCATAAAGGTGAGAAACGCAGCTAACATGCTGCATAAGCAGGTACAGCTCCACGCGAGACACATGATGTTCATTCCCATCTCCTGGATCAGTTTTTGGCAAACCGGCGCATAAGGTTGATTTTTATCCTGAACAACGGGTGTTATGATCATGCTCCATCATAGGCAGCACGAGTGAAAACAAAACGTGCATAAAGAAGACGCATCAGTCTTAGCGAAGATTATAAAAAGGTATAACTACCGCATACCACTGCCAGGCCGCAGCCACGTGCAGTTAAGTCAGCACGGACAAGCAAGATGAGACCTCATCCATGTGGCCAAGCCATATACAGGCTCTGTACGTATAAAGCAGATGATTCCTCATCCATGCGGCCTCGCCAAAGCTTGGCGCACTTGTCAGATAGGTTCTGCACGCGTACCACAAAGGAGTTCTCACCTACACGACATAGCTCTGTGAAGAGGTCTGCACATGTCCAAGGGGAGCCTTCATCTATGCGACAGAACTTTGCTAAGGGTCGGCATACGTTGGGGAGAATTTCCTACCCATGCAGTAAAGCTGTGTACCGGTGGCTTTGTGACCTTAGCAGTCCAACACGAGAGACATGGTACCCCCTCACCTCGAAGTAGAATGCCAGCATCAGGGGGCCACAGATCAATCCTGATCTCAACCGACTCCTCGGCAAGAGAGACAACAACATCCAGCATATTCACGAAGGAGGAGGAACTGGAGACAAAGTTCTCTCTTGTCACGCCCAGTACCAACCTACGGAGGCGGACATGGCCAGCTCCCCCCTACAAGGTATATAACGTTATACGACGATCACAGTTGTAACTAGATAATGGGGTGTATACTACAATCATGTCACTTAGGGTCACACAATACATCTATTGTCTTAATCAGTCAAGCAAGAACAGTAAACATAGAACATATATGACAATGAAGTAAGGCATCCCAAATGTCCTGCCACGATATTATGAAAACCAACTGTGTAAAATAAGAAAGCTGGCAGAGTATCTGTCATGCCCCAGTCCCAAAATATTGAGGGACTAGACACGTGGCATTGGCCAGCAGCACACACCAATAGACAAACCCAATTTAATGGACCCATTAGGGTGTACTTAAGCTGTAAAACAACAGTAAATAGGACTACGATACAAGTCACAGTCTAATTCTAATCTCATCCACAGAAGGTAATTACAGATTAAATGCCAGAATAATCGAAATAAAATATAATCTAACAAGTCTCAATAAAAAGTGTTTCGGGGAACAACCCGAGAATAAGTTTGATACATCAATTCAATAGACAGGAAATAAAGTAACTAGAAACAGAAATAACTGAGTATATAAAGCCAATACTCAGGAGAAATTCTCTGGCATGACCTCGTCATCGGGTTCTGGTACTGCTCCAATGTCTGCTCTTGTCCCGTATATCTCAGGATAGATCTCCTCAGCTATACTTGGGGACATAATCCAGATTCTAGGTCCTCAGGGGACATAGCAAGGTACAAGAATAACTCAAATCAAAATAAATGCAGTGCAATAATAAATAAATCAATAGGGTAAACTATGTAACCAGCTAAGTGATATACAAAATAAGAGCATCACTAGAACTCAGGCTGAGACTACTACAAGCTCTGTGTCGGGGAGCCGGTAGCAGTGATATCATGTAGGAGCCTAGCTCGGCGTGACTACGGCACCGTAATAATATAATCAACCTGTAGCCTGTGTATCTCTTCCCACCCAATGTAATCACACGTCTCATGTCCATGTCACGCAAGGTCAAGATCTCTAACTGATGCAGCAAGTCATAATGATAGCTATGCATATGCAATATCTATGTCACGAATCCTGTAGCCTATACAAAATCACCATGAATATCTCAGAAAGATTCTGTCTTATGAACAGTGTCAAGTGTCATATGGCATGACGTACTTAATAATGCAAGCACGAAGATATATATAGGGTCACGATATCAGCCTCTAGTGATGTTACACGACTCCGCGTACGGTGTCGACACCCGAATATTATTCGGACATTAAGCAATGTCTCACGGTCCTGGGTTGACTATGTACATCACAGAAGTATATATATATATATATATATATATATATATATATATATATATATATATATATATATATATATATATATATATAAACAACTCAAGAAACAATATCATATAACTACTGCAAGTTTGGCAAGGTACACTTGCCTGGTGTTTGGTTTCCAACTATTGCTCTAGTATCAGCGGGATCTGCAGGTACTCCTCCGGTTGCTGAAATAAACACTACCATATGTTCAGAAGATATCAAATAGCTAGAATTGCCTGTCCATAAGTCCAATTTGGACACAGGGGCAAAAGTAACAGTTTTTGGTCAAAGCGGGATCTGGACCACTTCGCACCGAAAAATGTGCCAGAGATAAAGTTCTCCAAATTCGTCAAACTTTGTATCTACAAGTCCAGAACGACGTTACGAACCCAACAGAATGTTCAGAACTGGATTCCGATGAGCCGATCACAAAATTGTCCGTCAAGTGGAGCCGTGGGGCCCACGATACGTGATTTTGTCAACGTTCTCAGAATCGAACCAAACTTGGGTCACAGGACTAGAAAAATGCTACGAGTTCGATGGCGTAAGTTTCGTTTCAAAACGAGGAGCACACACAAAGTTACAACGAGTTTCAGAACAGGACCGATACGGGGCGTTGTCGACGGATACACGTTAATTCCGGTGTGCACGCACATCCAAATCAACTTTCGCAAAATCCTACATGTCAGTATCGACGGCGCTCACCTTTCGGTAAAGTTCGCACATGACCTAGTCATCTCGTTTAGCAGGGCGCACCCAGTTTTGGGAAAAATTAGGTTTTAAAAGATCAAGTTTTTGGCCATTTTTACCCTCGAATTAATCATAATCTACAACACCAAAAATTAAACAAAAATAGGGTTTTAAAACTAGGTTATACGGTCTAAATTACTGTCCAAGTGGATTTTGAAAATAGTTAACAGGTTGCACGTAAAACGATCGTGAACTTGCGAGTTCGGGATAAATTTCTAAATTTTTAGAAATGTTTTTTTCCTGATTTTGCGTCGCGATTTACCACCGACATAGGACGCGATACTCCGAACGAGTTGCACGGGTTTTGAGAGGGTCACGCGGTCTACGTGCAGGATTTATCAGAATGGAAAATGGACCAATACACATGGAGTTACGAGGCTGGGAAGACAGGTACCTTGTTGCTGTCGTTGGCGACAGGTTGACGCGGCGAGGCACGACGGAGGGGCACGGCGGCGGAGGTTGTTGGGGGTCGCTGCGGTTGCTGGCGGGTTGGCCGTGGGTCATCGGCGGGCCAGGGAGCTCTGGGCTGGAGTCGTCCCGGAGTGATGGCGGTGGCGGTGGTGCTGGTGGGGATGGGGGCATCGTGAGGGCGGTGATGGCAGTGGGCTTTGGCTCGGAGGGTGTTTATAAAGGGAGAGGGGAGAGGGAGAGGGGAGAGGGGAGGCCGGAGCGGGGGGGGGGGGATCTTGGTCGGGGTCGCGGACGGAGCTGGGTCATGCCGGCGGTTCGTGGCCGCGGAGCGGGGACGGGGGAATCGGGGGTTCGTGGGAGAGAGAGGGGAGTGGTTTTGGGGTTGGGTCGGGTTCGGGTTGGGTTGGGTAGGACCCGACCCGTTAGGTTTAGGATTTAGTCGGTTCAGCTTGGGTTGGGTTCGGTCAGGTTCAATTAGATCCGTTTCAGTCCGATTTAATTGGGTTTAAGCTGGTTTAATTAAATCCTTGGTATTTAGCTATTAAAAAATAGTTTTTGAGCCCAATAAATTTCAGAAAAATTACACAACATCCAATAATTAATAATACACCCAAAAATATAATTTTTGTAATATTTTAATACTTAATTTAATACATAAAAATATTAATCCCTGAAGGATATTTTTAATAATTAATTAAAAATATCGAAAAATCCAGAAAAATTCATTTTTAAATTTTTTAAGAAAAACAGGGTGTTACAGTATCAAAAGTACATGACCATGATCAGCTGCAGTATGATTAATTACAATCATGTAAAGAAAACTAAATATCCAGATTCACGGCTAATAAGTGCTGGTGGCTAAACACCCAAAATAAGTAAAGTGTGCAATAACGAGCAGGAAAGAAGAAATCCACTCGTTTCCTTCAACGACCATCCGTCTTGTGCGCACCATTGTTCAGGGAGAAGTACGCTTAATCCTCGGGCGCTGGTTCTAAACCTGGCCATGCAAAACCAGTGGGTTAGACCCCAAATAGCAAGTACCACAAGGGAAGCATGGATGAAGAAATAAAACCAGGTTTATGAAATAGACACACACACACACACACACACACACACATATATATATATATATATTTTTTTGTCTCGTAGTTTTGGTTCATAGCCTATCGTGACACAACAATCTAACCCTACAACCAAACAAGGACAAGGGTTAGACCATCGCACCAAGATAGTCCGTGTCCCTAGACTATTTGATAGCAGGTACAGTACACAAACAAGCTCAGTTACATAATCATCCAATCACTTATATGGCTTACTAGATGGAGTCCGGGTTATCCCAGAGATATTATGCATATATGAATCCTCAGATCGAACCATGTACTAGCAGGGTTAGCCGAGCCATAATTCGCCGCATAGCACATAGTATTGCGTACCGGTCCCTCGTAAGGCCACCGTGCTAAGATCGCATAGAACACATAATATAGTATAATAGTCGGATATTGCCATCCACTAATGAGAATTTAAACAATATCCATGGGGACTAGCCTGCACACCCCAATTTAGATGACTGGAGGTGGCTAGATAGGCACGATCTCGAGATTATATTCTCTCCCAATGCTCTACAAGTTAAGTTACCTAGTTAACCCTATTGTTAACCGAAATCACATGGCGTGGTCACATGTTACTCCTCTTATATGATGTACCATAGTACGTTCACGCTAGATACGAATCTACTTTGTCACTTGATAGTTCAATTTAGATTCACCCAACATGATGCAACAATCAACAGATCCTAATCACGCATGGTCATTGACTAACCCTTATGTCCATGCTGGAGATTAAGTTATATCATATGTCACATAGCGCATAGGTACACCGCAGTGTAATCATGTAATATAATTGCGTAGGAACACATAGAACGTAGGAACACATAGCACGTAGTAAGTGTATCAGTACGAATACAAGTGGTTGGGTCATGACGCATAGATGGGTCTAATACTCTTGGGGTCATCAAAGTCAAACATACATCCCATAAAGTCCAAAGGAACATTCAAACAAAACTAGTCCAATAAAGCATGTACAAGGGGCCACATGTGTGCATAAGGATCAAGGCCGCATGGGGATCAGCTGCCACATAGAATCAGTTTTTGCATAGATCTAGGCCGCATAGGATCAGTTGCCGTATAGGAAGTCAGACTGCATAGCCGCATGGGTCGCATGGTCGCATGATCGCTGACCGCAGAGGTCGTATGAGCTCAAGGCCGCATGACCGCATGAGTTCAGACTGCATGGCCGCATAAGCCCAGACCGCATGGATGTATGAGTTCAGATCGTATGGCCGCATAGCTACATGGGTCTCATGGTCGCTGACCGCAGAGGTCGCATGAGCTCAAGGCAGCATGACCGCATGAGTTCAGACCGCATGGCCGCATGAGCTCAAGGTCGCATGGCCGCATGAGTTTAGGTTGCATAGCCGCATAGCCCCATGGGTCACATGGTCGCATGGATCTCTCAGCCGCATGGAATATCGTCTTCTTCAGGCAGCAAGTTCAGCCATGGCGAGAACTCAAAAAACTAAAAATTTGTTTCCTTCATAGAAACTTTATTTTAACTCTGAATTAAGTGAACCAAAAGCCAAAATGCTCGAAATGAAGTGCTCCATCCACCCCAAAAACTAATTTTCAAAAATACTATGTTTTAGTAGATCAAAACCACAAAAAACTCAAGGAACCCATAAAAACTCCTAAACTTAGAATGTAGATCTACTCAAATATATCCATTAAAACCGAAAATCCCAAGTACTAAAAGTTTTTAGAATCATCATGAGCACATAATAGACTAATAAAATTCAAAGAAACAACAAAAATAAAAAATTAAGAGGTTTCTCCATGTAGTGCAAGGTGTACTTGCCTAAATGAAGGAAGAAGAGAAAATTGAGAGAATGAGGAAAAATAGAGAAAGATGTTAGATTTTATAGTTAGGGTTTGAGGTTTAGACCATGGGCTTAACTCATGAATGAACCAATCCAACAATTAAATAATGGGTCTAATCTCCATGACATGCAACCTAATTAATCATGCAAACAACATATAATATAAGCAGAAAAACTAATACGCTCCAAATACGTTTCTCGGGAACGGGGAGTGACATCTCTACCCACCTTAGAAAAATTTTGTCCTCGAAATTCAAACCCATGGCTAGCTAGAGAAATCAGAACAAGCACTGAGATACGAAGGTATAAGCATATTTACATATGGGGTAAACGAATCACGAGCTTTGAGATACGAAGGTATAAGAACGAATATACCTTCCGTGTTGAACATGTACGGATACCGAGACCAGATATCATCCTCGCGCTCCCACGTCGAATCTCCCAAAGGGTGATGATCCCAAGCAACCCGGACAAGTTGAATGGTCCAATTTTTGAGCACCTTCTTCCTTCGGTCCAAAATGGATACGGGTTGCTCTTCGTAAGACAAGTCGGTACCAACGACTAGCTCAGAATGGTCGAGGATATGAATCAGATCCGGAACATATCTACGCAATTGAGATACATGAAATATATCGTGCACCTCATGTAGCGAAGGCAGAAGGGCAAGACGAAAAGAAACATCGTCCATCCGCTCGAGAATATCGAACGGACCGACATATCATGGACTAAGCTTCCCGCGAACCCAAAATCTAATTACTCCACGGGTTGGCAAAATTCCCAAGTACACTTGGTCGCCGACACAAAACTTTAAAGGCCTACGATGATGATATGTTGTCACGCCCCAGTCCCAAAATACATGGGACTAGGCCACGTGGCAATGGCCAGCTAATACGACTCCGAAGGATTTTCTAATTTAATGGACCCGACGAAGCGTACTATGTTGTCCTAAAATACTATCAAGTCCAATATGCTATCATACAACAGGTAAATATCTAATCTCATCCACATAATATAATATAATAATGACTGAAGCAAGTGTTGGTAAATGAAATACAAAGAGTCTGAATATCCATAATATATCTGAAATAGTCTGATGGGGACAAACCCACTGAAATACAGCAATAGAATAAAAGTGCAGAAAGTAGTAAGATAACTAGACTAGAGTATCAACTATCTAGATAAAGATACCCTAGGCCAAAGCAACAGTGTACCCCAAATCACGGAAACTCCTCTGGAAATGCCTCAAAGTCATCAGCCACGAATCCGGTCTCTACTCCTGCTCCGTAGATGGTCGAGTACAAGTGCTCGTCCGGATCTAGAAAGAAACCAGGTCCTCAGAGGGACGTAATAAGATACAAAAGTACATGCCATAAAGTAATACTGTGTAAACTCGAGGGTGAACTAACCAGCTAAGTGAAATGCACTTGAAGACAATCTTGGTATGTATGAGCAAGTAAAAGGTATAAAGCGTAGCGTCAAGCCAGAGGCTAAGTATCTGGCATTAGCTATAAACTGGATGCCAGAAGTATATGCTGACTACATCACCGATCATGATAGCGCGTGGCTAGTAACCTCTGCCGGATGTATTGACAAGTATATACGCCCATAACCGGGTAGCACATAGCCATAACCGGGTAACACATAGCCCATAACCGGGTAACACTGAGGCTCACGACCCCGTAGTTTATTCTGAAACTACGGTAGCTAAATGTCTGTCCCATACACCTACTAATTGTCTTTCCCGCCCAATGCCAATGTACAAGTCGCGAATACGATATAATGCAAGTCACTAAAGAAATATACAACTATGCTAAATACCGTCACATGTGCTGTTCACACCGATGGCCAGTCAAGTATGAAGCACACGTCCCTATGTAAACTCACTCTGTGATGTGAAATGATATGTGTCAAGGCCTGGGGAGTCATATTAATAACTCCATAACTTTAGGTGCGTCCACTAGATACTAGGTCAAACACAAGTCCTAACGTCAACGCCTTCGTTGACTGTACCCAAATCATTCTCGGACGCACACAGTTATATAATATTAAAATAATAAAATATGCAAACTAATAATAACTAAATTTAAACAGTACAACAAGGCAAGGTATACTTGTCTGGAACTCTGATGTGCACAAGTAAGGATCCGGAACCACAGCCAAGATATAATTGTCTTGGGTGCCTATGAATATATAACAATAAATATTAATCATTATATTACACTATGCTAATCATGCACAAGAGTACAACTTACGCAACGTCATGAGTCACGTAGAGTCTAAACCAAATAAGCATTCTAACTAAGTAGGTTGGCTAATGTTGACTAGTCGAAGGCCAAGGAAGTATGTGTACACTTAGTCTACTAGTCACACAACATCTATCACTCCTCTAAATATAAAATTTTCCATATATCATAACCATGGCCATATTGGCATTTGTGGGGTTGCTAAGTTGCATCTCAAACACATGGGTACTAGGTATTCTACTTACTAAGATTTTCATGTACATGGGTGACACATTCATGTTCTCGAGATACGTGTCACATAATCTTGGTAAATATTAGGGTTCCTCCTCAAGTTTATTTGATTTAAATAAAATAACTACCTTAACACATAACATGGTAATTAACTCAATTGCACTCTCCTTATACCAAACTACGACGTGTCAACATTTACGTCAATTATTACGTCTGAGCCCTCAAACATGAACTCTACCTAAACATGGTGTGAAAACACTCTATAACATGCATTATCCAGGTTGTGTATGTATTTGCACAACCACAATCGTGCATGTACATTCTGCAAATTAATTAGAAATGGATTATTTGTATGATTAACAAGTATTAAACAATGGAAAGATATAAATAACTAGGTTTTTACAACCATGTGCTTAATGAAGGAAGGAAGAAGAAAAATGAGAAGAAGAGAATGATACCAGAGGGGAGGGATGGTGGTCGGATGTGGAGCAGTAGGTTGGAGGTGCAGCTCCGGTAAAGGGCTCGGCCAGGGGTGCTCCGACGCCTGAGCTCCGGCCAAGGGGTGCACAGCAACCGTGGTTGCAACTGCAATAGCAACAGCAGCAGCAACGTTGGCAGCAGCTCGCAGCAGCAGCGGCAGCGGCTTGCAAGGGTTGCGGTTGGTGGTGACGAGGTGATGGTGGTGGCGGGATGGTCGTGAGGATAAGGTGGCTGTCGACGGTGGTGGTAGTCGTGAGAAGGAGGCAAGGAAGAAGGATGAGGGGAGGTCGGGTGATGGCTGTGGTGGTGGTTGAAGGAGGTCGAGGAAGTTAATGGAGGAGGATGTGGTGGTCGGTCGTGGTGGTGACTGTGGTGATGACTGTGGTGGTTGGAGTTCCGACGGATGAGAGGGAGGGAGTTAGTCGGAGAAGGAGAAGGAGAGGAGGTTGCTATTAGTGATGGCTGTGGTGGTTGGAGGTGGCGGGATTAGAAGGAGGCGGTGGTTGGGTTTTTTTTGCTCTGGCGGCTAGGAGATGAGGTGGTGGAGGTGACGAGGTGGAAGTTGGTCGGAGGGTGCTGTTGGTGGTGGTTGGCTTCGTTGAGGGGAGGAAGACAAAGGAGAGAAAGGTGGTTAGGTTAGGGTTTCAGTTTGATGGGGATGGTGGTTGCTGCTAAATTTTTTTTGGAGAGAGTTAATGTAGGAGAGAGAGAGAGAGAAGGAGAGCATGGGGATTATGGCCGGCTACATAGCTATTTCTAGGGATGGGGGAGGGATCCTCATGAAGAAATGAGTGGTTGGAATGGGATAAATTTTGAATGGAGGGTGGTGATGATGTAAGTGTAAAGTGGTGTGTTGTATACACAAAATTGGGGGGAAAATAGGGGTGACTGGTCAAAGTAATGAATGAGGGTTTCTTCATTGTTTTGCTCCAATGGGAGGTGGACACATAGTTGCTTATTTGCACAAAGCCCCCCAACAATTTAGAAATTTCACAAACAAGGGAGATTATGAATGGATGAGGAAAAATATCATGTTTGGTGTGATATAGTGGATTAAAATGGTATATGATATTTTGTATGAACCTTGAGGGTTTGAGTTGATGTTGGATCTAGTTTTGGGTTAGGTTGAGTCATTGCACCAACTTAATTAAAATTAGTATCAATGGTGTTCTTTAATAAATTGGAAGTGCATAGGATTAGAATTGGGTAGGACACAAGTGTCATTGACGTAGAAGACTCAGAGTAGATTATTGTCATAAATTGGGTTGCACAAAATGGGTCTAGGTTGTGTCTCCAATTTTGATTGGAATGGACAAAGATGCAAAGTTGGATTTAAAAAAAGATATTTATAATAAATATTGTGCGACTAAAATGAAGCACAAGAGAGAGTATTTATAGGTTACACATAGGTCAGAATGGAAGGTTGACACGTCTAGGTCAAGTGTGTGAAATTTGTTTGAAGGCAGAAGCTAGAGTAGCGCTCCAAACATCGAACAACGGTAAGGTACACCAAAAAAATTAAATTAAAAGAGGTAAATTAATAACTCCATTAAATAATTCAAAAATAACCCTAAATGAATCCTAATCCTAGTTTTGGGTCAGAGGGTTTACATCTGCCCAATGCCGATGCCTATCTTGCGTAACCCGAAGTCGCACTCTGATTTACTTGACAACTTCTACTGTCTGTGTGATCATCTCTGGGCCTAACATCTTTCGCTCACCTATATCATCCTATGCCAAGGTGATCTACACTTTCTCCCATATAATGCTTCGAAGGGTGTTATCTGAATACTTGTTTGATAACTGTTGTTGTATGAGAACCCAACGAGATGAAGGTGATCTTTCCAAGACCCTCCAAAATCTAAAGTACAAGCTAGGAGCATATCTTCTAGGGTCTGGATAGTTCTCTCTGATTGTCCATCTGTTTGTGGATGGTAAGCGATACTGAATCTCAAATTGGTGCCCAAACTCTGGTGCAAACTCCAAAAAATATGAAGTAAATCGAGTGTCTCGATCGGATACATTACTCACTGGGATGCCGTGCTGTCTTACTATATGTCGTATGTACATCTCTACTAACTGCTCTATGGATTGTCCTACTCGAAAAGGAAGAAAGTGAGCTACTTTCGTGAGACGATCTACTATTACCCAAACTGTATCACGACCAATTGGGGATCTAGGTAAACTGGTCACAAAGTCCATCGTGATATGTTTCCACTTCTACTCCGGAATAGAAAGCAGATGTAATAATCTTGTCAGTCTTTGTTGGTCGACCTTCACTTGATGACATACCAAATACCGAAAAATAAATTGTGCTATCTCCCTCTTTATCCCGTTCCACAAGAAATATTGCTTGATGTCTTGATACATCTTGGTACCTTCTGAATGAATTGAATACTGAGAACTATGTGCCTCGGTCATTACTTCTTGCCGGATATCTTCGCTTGGTACACAGAGACGATTTCCAAACCTAAGAGTTCCATCTTCATGAATCGCCAAGTCTTTTCTGAGACCAAACTCACATTTCGTCCGAAGCTTCTGAACTTTCGGATCCTCTGCCTAAGCTGCCTTAATCCTCTCTATAATGATAGATTATACCTGTAAACTAGCCAATACTCCTATGTCTTATGGACATACTATCTCGATCCCCATTTCTCAAAGATCTTCTAAGATGTGCCGCTGCGATGTCAACATAAATGTACTACCTCTTCTGCTAAGAGCATCTGCTACCACATTTGCCTTGCCTGGATGGTACTGAAGTTCCATATCATAGTTCTTTATCAATTCTAGCCGCCTCATTTGCCTAATGTTTAAGTCCTTCTGAGTGAATACATACTTTAAGCTCTTGTGATCCATAAATATTTCCACCCGATCACCATACAAGTAGTGCCTCCACAGCTTAAGTGCAAATACTACCGCCGCCAACTCCAAATCATGAGTCGAATAATTATTCTCGTGATCTTGAAGCTCCCGCGATGCATAAGCTATCACTCTTCCATGTTGCTTCAACACACACCCAAGTCCTTTGTCAGACGCATCGCAATATACTGTAAACCCTCCAGAACCTACTGGAAGCATAATAATCTGACCTGAAATCAATCTCTTCTTTAATTCTTCAAATGATGTCCGGCACTCTGTTGACCAATCAAACTTGGCTTCCTTGCGCGTCAATCGAGTCACCGGTGCTAAAATTCTTGTAAAGTCTGCTATGAACCTTCTGTAGTATCCTGTCAATCCCAGGAAATTACGCACTTCAGCTACTATCTTAGGAACTGGCCAACTCTTTTCGGCCTCAACCTTCTTCGGATCTACTGCTACTCCTGCTCGAGAGATGATGTGACCCAAAAATGATACGTGATCCAACCAAAACTCATACTTGCTGAGCTTTGCGTATAACTGGTGTTCCCTCAAAATATGCAAGACCTTCCGAATATGCTTTTCGTGCTCCTCTTCGCTACTGGAATAGACTAGAATGTCGTCTATAAAAACTACCATAAACTGATCTAGATATAGCATAAAAATACAGTTTATCAAATCCATAAATATCGCTGGAGCATTAGTTAGTCCGAAGGGCATAACTAAGAATTCGTAATGCCCATATCGTGACCTAAATGCTGTCTTGGGTATGTCTTGCTCCCGAACTCTTACTTGATGATACCCTGATCGGAGGTTTATCTTGGAGAAAACTTTGGCCTTACTCAGCTGATCAAACAAATCATCGATCATTGGTAATGGATACTTGTTCTTCACTGTTACAGTGTTTAACTGTCTATAATCGATACATAACCGTGATGACCTATCCTTCTTCTTCTTCTTTATTAGAACCACTAGCGCTCCCTAAGGTGATCCACTAGCTCGAATAAACTTCTTTGACTTCAGTTCCACTATATGTTGGTATAGTATGTCTAACTCTGATGGTACCATTTGGTAAACTTTACAAGATATTAGTCCTGCTCCAGGAACCAACTCTATATAAAACTCAACATCTCTTACTGGGGGTAACCCTGGTAGTTCTTCTGAGAAAACGTCTAAGTACTCCTTAACTATCTCGGGAAGTTGTTCTTCTTCTAACACTGTCGCTACGATCCTCTCTTCATGCTGGTCTCCCACAGATCTGTCAAAGGTGAACCTTCCGTGCCCGGGATACTAAATAATACACTACCCTTTTAGCAATGTATCATAGCATGACTCTCTCAGCCAGTCCATGCCTAAGATAACGTCAAAGTTACCCATAGAGAATTCGATCAACCGTGCTGGTAGTGAACGCCTGTACACTACGATCGGACATGCTATACATATTCTACTAACTCGTACGAGTCCATTACGAGTGAATATATTTAACCTCTTTGGCAACACCTTGAACTCCAATCCAATGCGTGTTGTGAATCGTGCATATATAAAAGAATGAGATGCGCCTGAATCAAACAATGCTACAACAAGAAAATATACGACATAAATATTACCTGCCACCACGTCGTCCGATGCTAAAACCTTCTCCAAAGATAATGTGAATGCCTGCCCTTGGCCCTGCTGTGACCCTCGCTGTTGTCTCCCTTGGTGATGTTGTTGTGGCCTTTACTGGCCCTGCTGTAGGTTCTGCTGCTGCTGGTACATCTCAGCTTGCGTCAGTAACGGACGCTGAGCTACTGGATGCACTGCTATCGCTGGCCCTATTTGTTGCACCGCTCCTAGTGCTGGCA
The DNA here is from genome assembly GCA_036927795.1 of Iris macrosiphon. NCBI lineage: Eukaryota > Viridiplantae > Streptophyta > Magnoliopsida > Asparagales > Iridaceae > Iris > Iris macrosiphon. The sequence goes on along the minus strand of JAYESA010000009.1, from coordinate 24,503,700 downwards.
GCGCTGGAAATTTCTGAACTGGCCCTCCTGGCCTCTGCATCATTGGACAATTGACAATCCGATGATCTGGACTGCCACACCTCATACACAACCCGTTGGCTGCCCTACATACATCACTAGTGTGGCCTCATTTGTCATAATAAGTACATCCCGACGGTGCTCCTGGCGTTATTTTTGTTGTCGTGGCTGCTGCCGAGCCGGTACTGTCACCGTCGAAACTGTCGTCCTCCTTGGCGCTGAATCTATTTCAATCAAGCTTAGAGATAGAGGAGTCGAACGAGTTACTCGAGAAAGTCTTAAGGGTTCCCGTCTTACAAATTACGATGATACCTCCAACATGGTCAATCAAAATCCAAGTCATTTATAATCTGACTCAAATCAAGCATTGCACTACCGTCAAGCACGATCTATCCGATCTACCCACTAGTGTCCATGTCCTAACGTCCATTCCATTCGTGTCAAATATAGCACACACTTATCGTTCAAAGTCTAACTCTAAGTCTTGCGGCCCCAGTTCTATGACTTGCTCAAGCAATACTCCAAAGTCGATCAAAAAATTATTTATATATATATATATATATATATATATATATATATATATATATATATATATATATATATATATATATATATACAAGAATCTATATGTGTCTATTCACCTGGAACCTCCAACAAACTATGGAACCTGCTATCTCGGAAGATGTCATTTGTAACTTCACAACAAAGTGATCGCGTAAGAACAAAAACACACTTACTGTTACTTATAAATTTAATTTATTTAAAATTTATTTTATAATAATTTATTTATTATTGTTTATTAAATAAAATAAAATAAAATATTCAAAAAATAATGAGATATGAAACAACGCCAACAACACAAACAAAATTATCACCACCCCATTTCCAGAGCCGGGTATTTTTTATTTATTTTTAATTTGGTTAATTGTGTATTATTTATAATTAATTGTATTTATATTTAATTAGTGATTGTATTATTTTTTATTATTTTTATTTTGATTGTTTTAGGATTTTGGCTAGCCTGGACCCATGTCAGACCCTAGTGGACCCATGTCTGACCCAGCCCACACCCCTGTGAGACTTATTTTGGGGCTTAGAATATTTATTTTATTTTTAGGAAGTTAGTTGGAGAGATTTGGAACTAGTTTGAGTGCATTTGGAGCCCCGAAACCCCAAACCGAGTTACGGGAGGGCATTTTGGTCATTTGGACTTAGTGGAACCCTTTATTAAGTGGCCGGCCCTATTTTTCTTCCCCCCCACACCCGTGAACCAGCAGCTCTTCTTCCCTCTCTTCATTCCACTCTTCTTCTTCTTCTTCTTCTTCTTCTTCTCCACTCATTTTTCTTCTTCCTTTCTCCTTCCTACTTCAAGTAAGTTCACTTTTCTTCCTTCTTTCTTCCATTCCTTCTTCTTTATGTAACCCTAACCCTAGATCTTTCCCCAACCTAGGTGGGTAGAGCCTAGATTTGGTGTTGGAGCTTGGATTTGAGGCTTGGAGCTTGTAGGAGGTGAATTTGGAGAGATTTGGAGATTTTGGCTTGGGATTCCAACTCCCAAGAGGTAAACCCTAAATTTCCCCTTGTAATTACTCTTTTATGGTGTAATTAATATTTTAGAACCTTCCTAGACCCTTAGGCTACCCGTGGGAGGAAGTTGGAACTAGTTGGGTAGTGTTTGGAGACTTTAACATTAGGTTTTGTGTCAATTTCGGGTGAAATCCGAATTTGGCCCAATTTTGGGTGATGCCCTAGGTTAGATGGACCTAGGTAGACGTTGTCGGGTGTCGTGAGGGTGAGAGCGTGTCTCCGTTCGGACACGGGAAGCCGCGTCGCGGAGAAACGGGAGTTTCGGGCAAAATTGGGGCTTTTCGTCGTCGCCGATTCTAAGTGCGTGTGCGTTTCCGCCACGGGTCTAGAATTGACGCGGGAGCGCATTTTCTAGGATCTAGGCATCGTGTAGAGCGCGTGGGTAAATTTTGGGCCGATTTCGAGTCCGTTTGGTGTGCGTTTCAGGAGGTTTTCCGAGCCGCGCACCACGTGTTCGTCGAAATGACCGAACGGCCATTTCGACTTGGTTTCCTCGTTTCGGGCTTGTGCGCGCGTTGGGTTAGTATCGGGGAGTGTGTGCTAGAGTTTTCGAGTTATATTTTATATATTTATAGGCGTTGGTGAGTGTCGGGGTCGTTGGGCGTGCGTAGGTGGGGCGTTGTGAGCGTTGTGTGCGTTGTGTTGTGTGTTGTGTTTATTTATATATATATATATGTATATATATATATTTGTGTGTGTGTTTTTTTATATATATATATTTATATATATATGTGTGGTTATGTGTTTGTGAGTGTGTTAGTGAGTGCTAGTGTATGTGTGTAGGTGAGTGCTTGTGTGAGTGTGTGCTAGTGTGTAGGTGAGTGTGTGTGTGTATATATATATATATTAGTGTGTATATATATATAGATATATATGTGTGTATATATATATAGATATGTATATATATTTATGTGTGTGTGTGTATTAGTGTGTGAGTGTGTTAGTGTGTGTGTTAGAGTGTGTGGATGAGTGTATATATATATAGATATCTAGTTATATATATATAGATATATATGTATGTATATATATATATAGATAGTGATATATATATATAAATAGGTGTGTGTGTGTGTGTGTGTATGTGAGAAGGAGGGGGGGGGGGCTGAACTGAGAACCAGCAGCAGTAGAAGGAGCAGCCAAGCAGCAGCTGCAGCAGCAGCAACTTGCTGCACCAGCAGGTGCAGCAGCAGCAAAAGCAGGTGCAGCAGCAGCAAAAGCAGTGGCAGCAGCATGGGCAGCAGCATCAGCAAGCACAACACCAGCAGCAGCAGTAATTTGAAGCACAGAGGTAGCTAGCAGCAGCTTTTAGTAGGTAGAGGATAGATGGATAGATAACTAATTAGGTAATAGATATATATATATATAAGTAGATAGATAGATTGATAGATACTTGGATAGATAGATAGATTCATAGATAGTTAGAGAGATAGGTAGATAGTTAGACATTTAGATACATAAATAGAATTGTTAGATAGATAGTTACTTAGATAGATAAATAGATAATTAGTTAGATATATGCATAGATAGATAAATAGGTATATGTTAGATAGATAAATAGATAGATGGTTGATAGATAGGTAAATAGGTAGTAGATAGATATTTAGATAGATAGATAACAAGGTAAATAGTTGAATAGATACATAGATAGTTAGGTTTCTAGATACTAGATAGGTAGATAGCTAGATACTTAGATATATCTATCTAAGATATAGATACCTATATACGTATAGATATATATATATATATAAGTGTATGGGTAAGGTAAAGGGTATTGTGTATATGTGTGTGGATAAATATATACATAGGTACATATATGCTTAGATATATATAAATATGATAGATATATATATTATCTAGCCTAGATTAATAACTAGGTATATATTCAATAGCTAGATAGCTAGTTAGAGGGGTTTTAGAGCGAAACCTCAATATCTTGAGATACCAAGGTATTTCAATACCTTAAGATAACCAAGGTATTGAGTTTCGAGCGGGATATTTGAGCATTAGCCTAGGAAATGTATTGGAGTGATTTTTATATGCTTATGTGTATATATTTACGCGTGCTAGCATAGGTTTTAGCGGGTATAGGCGGGGTGTGTAGCCTAGGTTGAGGTATCGGATACCGAGGGTATCCCGGTATCTCAAGGAGGCGAGTTTGTGAGTTTTCTAGCTTAATGACCTCGGTTTGACCTAGAATTTCAGGAGCACCCTAGTTTGACCCAGACTTGACCGTAGTTGACTCGGTTGACCGCTAAAGTCAACTTTTGACCTAGTTTTGACCCAGAGTTGACTTTTTGGACCCGGAGTTAACTTTTTGACCCAGATTTCACCGGTTTGACCCGTTTGACCTAGAACGACCCTAGAAACCTATTTTTAGTTATTTTATATCTGTTTAACTCATTAGAACCCTGTTTAACCTTGCTTTTCACATTAGGTCCTTGCGACACCAGTTCGGATCGCCAGTTGCTCAGGACGTCAGGCGAGTACATTCTCTGATAGTTTTCATTATTTGATGATTATTATGATTCAGCTTCTAGTATAGTATCATCTGATTATTCTGGCACAACACGGGACACTGATTAATATTTCTGGATTCATTTACTTGCGACACGTACATTTCATGTTTCTGGCCTCTATTCTGGAATCACTACTGGCATCACCTACAGGCATCACCTACAGGCATCACTCATGTTCAGGCTGGACTCATCTTGATTTGCGTGTCGGGTCTTGGATCCACTTGTATTAGTCGGGGCGGGGAAATACTCGAGTAGACATGTAAACATTCCTATCTGGCATCATCAGGCATCACTCCCTCTGGTCTAATCTGGAATGATAGCAGCCGCGCACCCAGTGCGCGGTGAGCCGTACTTACCCCTAGCCGTTTACATGTCGAAACAAGTATTTCAAAGACACCGAGTTCATTCTTTATAGTCTGGACTCTCATGCATTTTTTGACTTGTCTCACTTACATGTTTCTGGACTTGACTCACTACATGTTTTTCATGCTGGACTCACTACACGTTCATGTGCACAGACTTACTCTTAGTGTAGATTTCTTGTATCTTGCAGTTATTACTATCTTGCTCTGATATCCATGCATCTTTACCTTTATGCACCAGTTATACATATTTCCTTGTTTCATACTTGCTTCATTCTTCTTGCTACTTGCTATAACTGTTTTATAGTTTTTATCATTTAAATGGAACTGCTGTTAGAGATGTACTTGCTCCAGTCCTGACTGGACATATTTTTCAGAGTATCCGGAGGATTGGTGTCCGACGTTTTATGGACCTGAGCCTGTCGATGGTGCAGACAGGGACCCTCTAGTTTAGAGGTAATTTCCGGGTTGGTAGCCGGGATCACTAGGATCTTGTTGTTGTTTTTATTAGCTTTTAGCACCGGATTTGTCTCCGGTTTTGGATTGAGACCTTGTTTGTATATTATTTTGGATGATGTATTGTTGTATTATTATTATTATTGATGTTGTGGTTGTTGTAGTAGTAGTTGGTGGTTAGACTTTATAGTTGTTAGATCTCTGTGTTATCTTATCGTGCTTAGATTCGTGATTGAGTATATTGTGGTTATCTTTATGATATTGCTCCTCCGTTTGGAGTTGAGATCTCGGCAGATATATATATATTGTTTGTGTGGTTGCCCTCCTTTTGGAGAGGTCATGCCCGATTTTTGTGTGAGATTATTATTTAGTTAGTTGACCTAGACAGCGTTCTACCGCCGATGCTGCGGCGTAGGCTGGACGTACCCACGACTCATGCCCGATTTTCCGGGTGCGGGTCGTGACACGTTTTTGGTGGTGGCCCATGCAGGTCTCGATTCGCAATTAGTGCGATGTCGTGGTGGTACAACAACTTAGTTGTACTGCTGCGAGCCTGCTATAGGATCTAGGATCTAGGATGAGTGTGTACTCAATCACGACTAGGAACAATTCCAATCTAATTATTCTGAAATTGCTTTTTTTTAAAATATTACTGTCCTTCTTTGATGATATCGTATCTTGCACCGCATTGACTTCTTTTGATCTGTGTTCAGGATGCCTCCGAAGACACGATCCCATCGTACCGTTCCAGCAGTTGCCTCGGAGAGGTCTGCTACCTCTCGTCCAGCTCGTATTCAGGCAGCTGCTACCGCTCCATTCACCACTCCTGTGGTTGAGGGAGCATCTGCTTCTCTCGGGGATTCTCCTTCACCTGTCGATCCGAGGACTACCCCAGTCGTTCCGGTGGTTCCTCCACCACTTCCTGCTCCAGTAGATGCCGCGCAGTTGTTTGCGTTCTTCAGGGAGATGATGGATGCGCAGCACCGTCAGGTGGATGTGATGAGGCTGGGCATTGAGAACGCCCACCAGGTGGCCATGACAACAGTGGATAGGGTGGCACAGAATCAGCCACAGGCAGATCAGATTCAGCATCCGAGGCCAGGCAGTATTATCGACTTTCAGAGGATGCGGCCCAAGGAGTTCCGTGGTACAGAAGGTATCCTGTACGCGGATGACTGGATAGAGCAGATCGAGGGCATCTTCAGGCTGGCGCAGATTCCAGACAGTATGCAGATAGAGGCAGCGGGCAGTCAGATGTTCGACCTCGCTTTGACATGGTATCGCACAGATACGAGGATCGCGGCGCCAGGGCTTACTTGGGAGGCCTTCAAGAGGCTTTTTAAGGAGAAGTTTTTCCCAGATGTGGCGCTCAGTGATTTGGAGAGCCAGTTTGAGGCACTCGTCCAAGGGAGCATGACGGTAGATGAGTACGCAGCAGAGTTCTGCCGTCTGGGCAGATTTGTGGATGGCTTGAGTGAGGTAGCCAAGGCGAGAAAGTTTCGCAAGGGCTTGGTTATGACGGTCAAGTCTTTGACCAGGAGCGATCGCGAGGCAACTTTTGAGCAGATAGTAGGAGATGCTCAGAGAGCAGAGGATGACTTGGAGCTCAAGTCCAAGAGAGGCAGGGATGATTCAGACAGTGCAAGTGGCAGTGCGGGACCAGCTAAGCGTCCCTATGTGCAGAAGGCAGCACAACAGGGTCAGGATCAGAGGGTGCCCACTTGTGCCTACTGCAGGAAGACAGGACACACTTGGGATGTTTGTAGGAGGAGGCTGAAGGTGTGTTTGTTCTGTGGATCCGCTGCTCACCAGATGAGAGATTGCCCCACTGCACCTCTATTGGGTGGAGCACAGGATCAGAGAGTTGGAGCTAGGCCATCTGTGGCACAGCATCAGGCCCCGCACCAGCAGAGGGATACACCCCAGCAGGGCAGGGCTTATGCGTTGACGGTCGAGGAGGCCGATGCTACGGATGTCGGGTTAGCAGGTCTGTCTCTTGTTTCTTCTTCCTGTCCTTTCCATTCCTTGTGGTGTGCTTCATTAGTACCTGTTAGACTTTTTTCTTTGTGCTGTGGTAGATAGTGTAGTGACCCCGATTGAGACTGTAATAACACGACCAGTAGGACCCTGATCTTGTATGTTGTTTAGGTAGAATTTCTTGACTGTGATTGTTGGGGGTTTGACCTAGAGGAGTGTGATTGACTTTAAATTTCGAGGACGAAATTTTCTAAGGAGGATAGGCTTGTCACCACCCCATTTCCAGAGCCGGATATTTTTTTTTATTTTTAATTTGGTTAATTGTATATTATTTATAATTAATTGTATTTATATTTAATTAGTGATTGCATTATTTTTTATTATTTTTATTTTGATTGTTTTAGGATTTTGGCTAGCCTGGACCCATGTCAGACCCTAGTGGACCCATGTCCGACCCAGCCCACACCCCTGTGAGACTTATTTTGGGGCTTAGAATATTTATTTTATTTTTAGGAAGTTAGTTGGAGAGATTTGGAACTAGTTTGAGTGCATTTGGAGCCCCGAAACCCCAAACCGAGTTACGGGAGGGCATTTTGGTCATTTGGACTTAGTGGAACCCTTTATTAAGTGGCCGGCCCTATTTTTCTCCCCCCCCACACCCGTGAACCAGCAGCTCTTCTTCCCTCTCTTCATTCCACTCTTCTTCTTCTTCTTCTTCTTCTTCTTCTTCTCCACTCATTTTTCTTCTTCCTTTCTCCTTCCTACTTCAAGTAAGTTCACTTTTCTTCCTTCTTTCTTCCATTCCTTCTTCTTTATATAACCCTAACCCTAGATCTTTTCCCAACCTAGGTGGGTAGAGCCTAGATTTGGTGTTGGAGCTTGGATTTGAGGCTTGGAGCTTGTAGGAGGTGAATTTGGAGAGATTTGGAGATTTTGGCTTGGGATTCCAACTCCCAAGAGGTAAACCCTAAATTTCCCCTTGTAATTACTCTTTTATGGTGTAATTAATATTTTAGAACCTTCCTAGACCCTTAGGCTACCCGTGGGAGGAAGTTGGAACTAGTTGGGTAGTGTTTGGAGACTTTAACATTAGGTTTTGTGTCAATTTCGGGTGAAATCCGAATTTGGCCCAATTTTGGGTGATGTCCTAGGTTAGATGGACCTAGGTAGACGTTGTCGGGTGTCGTGAGGGTGAGAGCGTGTCTCCGTTCGGACACGGAAAGCCGCGTCGCGGAGAAACGGGAGTTTCGGGCGAAATTGGGGCTTTTCGTCGTCGCCGATTCTAAGTGCGTGTGCGTTTCCGCCACGGGCCTAGAATCGACGCGGGAGCGCATTTTCTAGGATCTAGGCATCGTGTAGAGCGCGTGGGTAAATTTTGGGCCGATTCCGAGTTCGTTTGGTGTGCGTTTCAGGAGGTTTTCCGAGCCGCGCACCACGTGTTCGTCGAAATGACCGAACGGCCATTTCGACTTGGTTTCCTCGTTTCGGGCTTGTGCGCGCGTTGGGTTAGTATCGGGGAGTGTGTGCTAGAGTTTTCGAGTTATATTTTATATATTTATAGGCGTTGGTGAGTGTCGGGGTCGTTGGGCGTGCGTAGGTGGGGCGTTGTGAGCGTTGTGTGCGTTGTGTTGTGTGTTGTGTTTATTTATATATATATATGTATATATATATATTTGTGTGTGTGTTTTTTTATATATATATATTTATATATATATGTGTGGTTATGTGTTTGTGAGTGTGTTAGTGAGTGCTAGTGTATGTGTGTAGGTGAGTGCTTGTGTGAGTGTGTGCTAGTGTGTAGGTGAGTGTGTGTGTGTATATATATATATTAGTGTGTATATATATATAGATATATATGTGTGTATATATATATAGATATGTATATATATTTATGTGTGTGTGTGTATTAGTGTGTGAGTGTGTTAGTGTGTTAGAGTGTGTGGATGAGTGTATATATATATAGATATCTAGTTATATATATATAGATATATATGTATGTATATATATATATATATAGATAGTGATATATATATATAAATAGGTGTGTGTGTGTGTGTATGTGAGAAGGAGGGGGGGGGGGGGGGGCTGAACTGAGAACCAGCAGCAGTAGAAGGAGCAGCCAAGCAGCAGCTGCAGCAGCAGCAACTTGCTGCACCAGCAGGTGCAGCAGCAGCAAAAGCAGGTGCAGCAGCAGCAAAAGCAGTGGCAGCAGCATGGGCAGCAGCATCAGCAAGCACAACACCAGCAGCAGCAGTAATTTGAAGCACAGAGGTAGCTAGCAGCAGCTTTTAGTAGGTAGAGGATAGATGGATAGATAACTAATTAGGTAATAGATATATATATATATAAGTAGATAGATAGATTGATAGATACTTGGATAGATAGATAGATTCATAGATAGTTAGAGAGATAGGTAGATAGTTAGACATTTAGATACATAAATAGAATTGTTAGATAGATAGTTACTTAGATAGATAAATAGATAATTAGTTAGATATATGCATAGATAGATAAATAGGTATATGTTAGATAGATAAATAGATAGATGGTTGATAGATAGGTAAATAGGTAGTAGATAGATATTTAGATAGATAGATAACAAGGTAAATAGTTGAATAGATACATAGATAGTTAGGTTTCTAGATACTAGATAGGTAGATAGCTAGATACTTAGATATATCTATCTAAGATATAGATACCTATATACGTATAGATATATATATATATATATAAGTGTATGGGTAAGGTAAAGGGTATTGTGTATATGTGTGTGGATAAATATATACATAGGTACATATATGCTTAGATATATATAAATATGATAGATATATATATTATCTAGCCTAGATTAATAACTAGGTATATATTCAATAGCTAGATAGCTAGTTAGAGGGGTTTTAGAGCGAAACCTCAATATCTTGAGATACCAAGGTATTTCAATACCTTAAGATAACCAAGGTATTGAGTTTCGAGCGGGATATTTGAGCATTAGCCTAGGAAATGTATTGGAGTGATTTTTATATGCTTATGTGTATATATTTACGCGTGCTAGCATAGGTTTTAGCGGGTATAGGCGGGGTGTGTAGCCTAGGTTGAGGTATCGGATACCGAGGGTATCCCGGTATCTCAAGGAGGCGAGTTTGTGAGTTTTCTAGCTTAATGACCTCGGTTTGACCTAGAATTTCAGGAGCACCCTAGTTTGACCCAGACTTGACCGTAGTTGACTCGGTTGACCGCCAAAGTCAACTTTTGACCTAGTTTTGACCCAGAGTTGACTTTTTGGACCCGGAGTTGACTTTTTGACCCAGATTTCACCGGTTTGACCCGTTTGACCTAGAACGACCCTAGAAACCTATTTTTAGTTATTTTATATCTGTTTAACTCATTAGAACCCTGTTTAACCTTGCTTTTCGTATTAGGTCCTTGCGACACCAGTTCGGATCGCCAGTTGCTCAGGACGTCAGGCGAGTACATTCTCTGATAGTTTTTATTATTTGATGATTATTATGATTCAGCTTCTAGTATAGTATCATCTGATTATTCTGGCACAACACGGGACACTGATTGATATTTCTGGATTCATTTACTTGCGACACGTACATTTCATGTTTCTGGCCTCTATTCTGGAATCACTACTGGCATCACCTACAGGCATCACCTACAGGCATCACTCATGTTCAGGCTGGACTCATCTTGATTTGCGTGTCGGGTCTTGGATCCACTTGTATTAGTCGGGGCGGGGAAATACTCGAGTAGACATGTAAACATTCCTATCTGGCATCATCAGGCATCACTCCCTCTGGTCTAATCTGGAATGATAGCAGCCGCGCACCCAGTGCGCGGTGAGCCGTACTTACCCCTAGCCGTTTACATGTCGAAACAAGTATTTCAAAGACACCGAGTTCATTCTTTATAGTCTGGACTCTCATGCATTTCTTGACTTGTCTCACTTACATGTTTCTGGACTTGACTCACTACATGTTTTTCATGCTGGACTCACTACACGTTCATGTGCACAGACTTACTCTTAGTGTAGATTTCTTGTATCTTGCAGTTATTACTATCTTGCTCTGATATCCATGCATCTTTACCTTTATGCACCAGTTATACATATTTCCTTGTTTCATACTTGCTTCATTCTTCTTGCTACTTGCTATAACTGTTTTATAGTTTTTATCATTTAAATGGAACTGCTGTTAGAGATGTACTTGCTCCAGTCCTGACTGGACATATTTTTCAGAGTATCCGGAGGATTGGTGTCCGACGTTTTATGGACCTGAGCCTGTCGATGGTGCAGACAGGGACCCTCTAGTTTAGAGGTGATTTCCGGGTTGGTAGCCGGGATCACTAGGATCTTGTTGTTGTTTTTATTAGCTTTTAGCACCGGATTTGTCTCCGGTTTTGGATTGAGACCTTGTTTGTATATTATTTTGGATGATGTATTGTTGTATTATTATTATTATTGATGTTGTGGTTGTTGTAGTAGTAGTTGGTGGTTAGACTTTATAGTTGTTAGATCTCTGTGTTATCTTATCGTGCTTAGATTCGTGATTGAGTATATTGTGGTTATCTTTATGATATTGCTCCTCCGTTTGGAGTTGAGATCTCGGCAGATATATATATATTGTTTGTGTGGTTGCCCTCCTTTTGGAGAGGTCATGCCCGATTTTTGTGTGAGATTATTATTTAGTTAGTTGACCTAGACAGCGTTCTACCGCCGATGCTGCGGCGTAGGCTGGACGTACCCACGACTCATGCCCGATTTTCCGGGTGCGGGTCGTGACAAAAATGTTAGTCCATTTTTGTTCTAGAAAATTTCATCTAGAAGGAGAAAGTTTAGCATATTTGTGTGAAAGCGGAAAAGTTTCAAAAAAATTACAAATAGAGTGATGTGGCGTAAGTGTGACTGGCGCAAAAAAACACATGAAGTCTCAACTGGCGTCCAACTCTAGGAGTGGGTCCAGTGCTAGCAGAAGGGGGAGATGTTGGAGCGGATAGTGGGACATGTTTCGAGATTTTGTTTTTTTTAAAAGGAGTTGGACGTCAGTTCAACTGGCGCCAGACTTTGTGTATTTTTTGACGCCAGTCACACTGGCACCACATCCTTCTGATTGTAATTTTTTAAAACTTTTTCTTTTTCACGCAAATATGTCAAACTTTTTCCCTCTAGATAAAATTTTATGTTTTGTTTATCCATCTAAACTAAAATGAATATTTATCCTTCCATTTAAGAGTTGCGAAGTATCTAAAACTATTGTGGATGTTCATATCAAATAGAAGGATAAATATTTGTAATAATTTTGTTTTGTGAACATAAATAGACTCAACAAACTGCTAACTAGTTCAAAATAAGGAAAGTTTTAAACGGAGAGCATCATGGTCGGTTGTTTTCACTTGGTATGCCACCGGTTCTCCTTTACGAGATGCTAATTCGGTTGGTAGATTTGGTACAAAAATTAATAGACTAAAATTTACTGTTTTACTATTTTTGTCCTATATATTATTTTTATTTATTATACTTGGAGTCTAACTAAGTATAAAATATAAGAGAGATTAACTTGTAATAGAGTGAAAATAGAAAATGAAACAGAGACAGCAGATCCTCCTCATAAATTCCCATCTCTCCAACCATTCCAATCTCCCGTCCCCGCAATCAAGATCCAACGGTGGAAAGTCATCCGATCTGGGCTCCTGCATACTCTCTTCACCTTCCGTCTCGTTTGAAGGAAAATTAAATAACAGCGGGGCCCTCACACCAACCCGTGCTCTTGAATTTCGAAATTTTAAGGACAGGAGAGCAGGGGGGCTCGCGCTTCCTCCTGTCGAGCACCAAACAGCAAACACCAGTCCAGTCATCGAAACAAGCGCCAGTCAACCATCAGGTACACACGCGTCCACCTATGACTGGTTAGAAATGCTGTCTCCGTAGGAAGCGGTGGACACAGGATTTGAGGGGTTTGTCTTCTTTTAAGGACAGTAAAGACCCAACGTCCCTTTCTTGGGGTTTTCTTCAGTCTCTCTGTCTTTTGTCCTCTTCCTTTCCTCATGTTCCTCTCCTCCTCCTTTGAGCCCCCCAAACACCAAAAATTAATTTGGTTGGACGCATCAACCAAACTCACTCTCTTCTTGCAGAAGAAGCCTCTTCCACTCTATAACATACCAACTACTTTCTTTCAAGTGAAGTATTGGCAATACTAACTACTAAGGAGAGTTTGTTAAAAGAAGAAGAAGAAGAAGAAGAAGGAGAAATGAGTGCTACAAGGTTCATAAAATGTGTGACTGTGGGGGATGGGGCTGTGGGAAAGACTTGCATGCTCATCTGCTACACCAGCAACAAGTTCCCTACTGTATGTACATCATTTCTGACTAAGAAATTTGTGTGTGTGTTTTAATTAATTGTGGGTGAATATATATGCAGGATTATGTTCCAACTGTGTTTGACAACTTCAGCGCTAATGTGTCTGTGGATGGGAGTATTGTCAACTTGGGGCTCTGGGACACTGCAGGTAATTTTAAGCTTTCTTCTATTATTTATTTATTTATTTATTTATTTATTTATTTTTCTAATGTTTGATTGGTGTAAATATTAGGCCAAGAGGATTATTCCAGACTGAGGCCACTGAGCTACAGAGGAGCTGACATTTTTGTTCTGGCCTTCTCCCTGATCAGCAGGGCAAGCTATGAGAATGTTCTCAAGAAGGTATGATTAGGTTAAACATTATTATTATTTTTTTTTTATTTGAGATGTGAATGTCTTATGGTATGATTCAACAAATAATTGACCCCTGCACCATTTTTGCAAGCAGTTTTCAAATTTTATTCATGTACATAAACACAAGAAAAAAGGGGGCTAATTAGCGTTTAGACCCTGGATTTTATGCCTCCATCTTAGAGTTTCAGCCCTATTCATGGTATAACGGAAAACAAGAAACCAAAAATAAAAATTCAGGATCCAAACTTTCCAATTGGACCTGTCAGAGCTTAAACTCTAAGCTGTTATAAAATCCAGGGTCTAAATGCTAATTAGTCCGAAAAATTGATGTTTATTGTAGTTATCTCCTTTTGTAGCTGTGTTTTGATCATAAATCCTTTTGGTCTCGAGGGTTGATTACATCTTACGCTCCTCCTCCTTTCTTGATAGTGGATGCCTGAACTCCGTCGCTTTGCTCCAAATGTACCAATCGTCCTTGTCGGAACGAAGCTAGGTTCGTAACCAATTAGCTGTACCATATGCTTCTTTGGGTCAATTAGGATATTGACGAACTCTCGAGTAATTTTGGTACATGTACTGTTTAACTCTTTGAGTGTCAAACTCTTTTAGATCTTCGTGATGATAAAGGATATCTCGCTGACCATCCTGGTGCTTCTGCAATAACATCTTCCCAGGCGAGTGTCGTGTTTCTTTCCCTTTGTGGATGTTGAGATAAATTCTATTTATTCTACGACAGCCAAGGGAATAAATATGATCGATTTCGTTTCAGGGCGAGGAGCTTCGGAAGCAAATTGGTGCTGCAGCGTATATCGAGTGCAGCTCTAAAACCCAACAGGTATTTGATTTGAATAGGCAGTTCAAATGACATTGTTTTCTAAACCTTGTTGAAGACAGCAACATCATGAACGAAAACAAAGTATAAAATTGTTTCATTTGTTTACTATGAAACTTACTTCTCTGTTATCTGATGGATAGAATGTCAAGGCTGTTTTTGACACTGCCATCAAGGTGGTGCTTCAGCCACCAAGGCGGAAGGAATTGGCTAGGAAGAAAACTAGAAGAAGCTCTGGTTGCTCAATGTTGTAAGTTGCTGACCTTCCATAAGCTTATATCTACGTACATTGCTCTCAATATATGCAACAAAGTGCATGACGTGATGAAGTAAGTGAAACGTTTTGACGTTTTCTTGTTCAAAATCAAAGCATGTTCACAAATGTTTTTAATGTCGCTATAATTTTTTTAATCAATTATTCTCACTGTTATGGGAGAAATTATTCAGTCAGACGGGCTCAATTTCACTACCATGTTATATTGCTATTGTTGTAAAATTGATTATAGGCTCTCATCTTGTTTTGAATGATTGATGATTACGTAACTATGTATCGATATACTTCGATTGGCCATTTGGTGATTGCTTACTCGGTATAACTAGGGCTTTTCCGAATTTATCAGAGTTATGAGTATCTCAATGTCACTACCATGTCATATTGCTGTTGTTGTAAGATTGATTAAAGGCTCTCATCTTCTTTTGAATGATTGATGAATACGTAACTATGTATCGGTATACTTCGATTGGCCATTTGGTGATTGCTTGCTCAGTATCACTAGGGCTTTTCCCAATTTAGCAAAGTTCTGAGTAACTTGATGTACTGATAGGGTTTTATCTAGGACAATTAATTATATATTTAATATTTTATTGGTTTTGCCTTTTGTCGAGATCTCGGCTTAAATAATTTACAGTTCTAGCTCTCTATGCATCACATTTGAAAGTTCACACTTTTACAGCTTCGAATATTGACTACACCTTATAAGTTTGATGTTTATGTTGGTATGGTATTTTTGTTGTTCCTTAGAAATAGGGGAAAAAATAATTTTGACATGGACGAAGTGGCAAAACGGTTTTTAAATGTTTCTCCATCTATAAGCTAAAATACCATCCTAATCAAGTTTTTTTTTTTCTTTAATATTCTTTTCCCTTCCTTCTCAGGACTTGGGTGTGCGGAAGTACTTGTGTTGCATAGTTAAGGGAGGCTAATAATTTTGGGATATTTAACTGTGAAGTGCAATAGTGCAAGTGCTGCTCCGTATTTCAGTTTTACCAGCTCCAGTTTCTCTTTAATTCGTCCCGACTTTATGATAACCATTTTGTTTGGTGGATTGTGGGAACTCTTGGTTCTCGCATGCTGGTATCTGTAACTTGTTTACTTGTTGCTGTAAGAAGCTAAATACCATCCTAAACAAGGTTTACTTGTTGCTGTAAGAAGCTGGTATCTGTAACTTAAACGTGCTTTGTTTTAACACAGTTGTTTTGTTGCTGTAAGAAGCTGCTATTTGTACCATTTTGTGCTTAATATTTTTTTACTTTGCTATCTAAATCAACAGGGTTACATAATCTTAACTATTCCGTAGACAAATGGCAAAAACTATTATGGTTGTGAATCTGCTGCCAACGAAGTCTATAGTATCATGTTTGTCAATGATATAGTGATGGAATATGGGAAATTACTCTTTTGAGAGTTCTGTTGGCATGAAATCAGGTTGTGCAGGTGTTAGTTATGCTTATGACACATCATCAACTGCCCGTACTGCTCATTTTTGTGTTTTGAGTTTTTTTTTTCTTTCAAACATTGGACAGTGGAGAAATTATTCACTGTTATTGCGAGTTAATTATAAAAATGGTGCACGAAGAATCTAGTGGTTGTCGTTTTGGTGGTCGATTTTTGTTGTTAATTTGGTATCTAAGTTTTTCATTTTGGTTTAAAGAGTGCCTTATCTATATTTTGTTGGTATTTTTGGATGAAAATCGATTTAAATGGACATGTGATGGCATGTGTCTTACTATATTGTCACGTTTTTGTTTTTAGACCAAGAATATTAGTGTTCAAAAAAAATTTACATAAATAAATAGCTTTTGTCGAGTATAAAATGACGGCTCTACAATCAATTATAGCCGACGTATCGACTGGTTGTGACAAATAATCCTAAAAATAAAATACGTGACCATCATGTCTATTTTTAATGATTTTTATCTAAAATACCAACGAAATCTAGTTTAGAAACTATTTAAACCAAAATGTAAAGCTTAGGGCACCAAATTAACCAAAAAAAAAAGTTCGATCACCAAAATGATGACCATGACTTTCCTCGGGCACTATTTCGACAATTAACTCCTGTGGGAAGGGCTGCCTCAAATAGGCAAATTCTATAGGCACTACAAAATTTTCTTATGACAGTCCAATTTTTTTTCAAATTAATTACAAATTTGTCACTAATATATTTTGCTTGAGGGCAGCCCATATGTTCATATAAAAGCCAATAAAATTTTGTATCTCAACCTCTATCTTCTCTCCATGCTCTCTTCTTCCAAAACCTAATTTCTAACAATTCTCAAAATTCTAGACACTAAAGTGAAGATTGGAGATCAAAATCCTAGTCCCACTACAAAAAAAAGTTACAACATTCAACCGTTATTTGATATGTCATCGATTAACTATGACAGTTAGGTTTTTCAAATATTAGGTCCACATATAAATATTGAATTATATGTGTTTAATGTAGGAGAAATAAATTTCGAAGAAATCGGGTTATCTAATACACTTAATCCTCTTTCCACTACGACCGAAGAACTCCTCGGTTCTTTCGAAGCGCGCTTGGTAAAGAATATGATAATTTATTTTCGGAATTTGTGGCAGTCGGACTGTGGAACTATTTGACAGTCTATAAATAATTAGGACTGTCAAACCACTGACAGTCCTTATTTTTCTTAGGACTGTAAGTAAAGTTACAGTACTGACAAACAATATGACTGTTACATTTTCTACAGTCCTAATTATTTTCAAGACTGTCAGAATTTTCTGCAGTCCTAATGTCCTGCCGTCACTTCAATTTTAAACAATTTTATTAACTTTAATTTATATTGTATGGGTTATCGTCTTCCGATATTGTGGTACCTCCGCTAATTGCCGTTGATGTAGGCAATTTATTCTCGACAGATATTTGCTTTCAATCAGACGAACAAGCGTTACATTGGTGCAGAGAAGTTGGTCGGAAAAACAATATAGTCATTGTGATATCAAGATCGGGCCGAAACCGTCCAGGACGCAAAACTATAGAGCTTGGATGTGAAATAGGTGGTTTGTTCAGGTATCATGAAAAAAAAGATATAGTTCCCCAAAGAAAAGTTCCAAACATAAGCGTTGGTACGAGGAAATGCGGTTGTCCGTTCAAGATTTCTATTGTAAAAATATAAGATGTGAAGTAGATAGTCTAAGTGAATAATGGAATCCACAATCATTCTATTGCCAAAACACTTACGAGTCATCCTTATGTCGGACGGTTGAACAATGTTGAGCGAAAGATAGTTGAAGATTTGTACAGTTCATGAGTTGCACCTAGACATATTTATTCCATCATAAGACACAAAGACGAGAATAACAAGTCAATAATGAAGTCAATCTACAACGCAATATCGAACTCAAATGCCAATAGTAAGAAAACAAGAATGGCGATGCAGCAAGTATTGAAGTTGCTTGCCGATAATCATTATGTGGAGTACCATAGAAGACATCCACAGAGTAATGATGTTGTCACACCCCAGTCCCAAAATACCGAGGGATTGACCACGTGGCAATGGCCAGCAGCACACACCAATAGGCAAACCCAATTTAATGGACCCATTAGGGTGTACTTAAGCTGTAAACAACAATAAACAGGTCTACGATACAAGTCACAGTCTAATTCTAATCTCATCCACAGAAGGTAATCACAGATCAAATGCCAAAATAATCGAAATAAAATATAATCTAACAAGTCTCAATAAAAAGTGTCTCGGGGAACAACCCGAGAATAAGTTTGATACATCAATTCAATAGACAGGAAATAAAGTAACTAGAAACAGAAATAACTGAGTATATAAAGCCAATACTCAGGAGAAATCCTCTGGCACGACCTCGTCCTCGGGTTCTGGTACTGCTCCAATGTATGCTCCTGTCCCGTACACCTCTGGATAAATCTTCTATGCTAAACCTAGGGACATAATCCGGATCCAGGTCCCCAGGGGACATAGCAAGGTACAAGAATAACTCAAGCCAAATAAATACAGTGTAGTAATAAATGAATCAACTGGGTAAACTATGTAACCAACTATGTGATATGCAAGTGAGAGCATTAATCATACTCAGGCTGAGACTACTATAGGCTTTGTGTCGGGGAAACCCATAGCAGCATTTTCTCGAAGGGCCAGTAAATGTGCCAAAGCTCTGTGTCAGAGTCTAAGGCACCTCCAGTAATGTAATTGTCACGCCCCAGTCCCAAAAATATACGGAACTAGGCCACGTGTCACTGGCCAGCTGACACGTCACTAAGGGATTACCCAATTTAATGGACCCAAAGTGATGTGCTACGCTGTCCTAAAATACTACAAGTCTAAATACAGGTAAATCTATCCCATCCACAAGAATGACAGGAAAAATGCTGAATATATAGATGCTATATCTGAAATATCATATACAACCCAGATAAAGTCAGGTGAGAACAATCCCACTACAAAAAGTAAGCAGAAGTGAAATAAAATAAACTAGCACAACATCCTCAAAATATGTAGCTCCAACTCCTGTGTACTCAGGTAGACTCTGACGTCATCTCCTCTGACTCCATCTCAAGGGCATGTCCAGACTCCTGTCCAAGTCCAGGTACTGTGGGGTAGAGTGTCTCAGCTAAACCTGGCAGGGAACCAGGTCCTCAGAGGGACGTAACAAGATACAGGAAAACAACATGCCATGTATGTAAATACTGAATAAAAATTACTGAATAAAATAAATACAGGGTGCTAACCATCTAGGTGAAATGCAATTTGAGACAACCTAGTACGTATGGAAAATGTGTGGCTAGACATATGCTGACGTAATTCACCAATCTGTAGTGACAGGCTAGTATATGCCACATATGCCCCCGTTCAAGGGCACTATACAATTTTCCATCTACGATGAGAATGGTCACATGATTATATACATATATCATCCGTATCACTCCGTCGAGTGCGGCACATGGTAAAGAGGTGGGTGTCCCATACGTATTTTAGTCGTTCTCCCCGCCCAATGTAACTAAAAGTCAAGTCGTACATTTCCTAAATTATTCTAATCCGTGATGCGGGTCACACGTATTGGTAGCAAATCAAATACGCAGCTCGCATCCCAATATGCATTACAACCATGTTGCGTGTTCCCGTGATAGGGTCTAGGAGAATATTATGATACTCTCATAATTGTTGGTGAGTCCGTAATATATTTTTTAAAGGTCAACATATCAACTGACTGTACCCAAGGCAGTCTCAGGTAATCATGATATATGAAATACAGAAACAAGAGCATATAACATTATTGAGAATTTAAACAGTACTTGGCAAGGTATACTTGCCTACTCCCTGATAGTGTTGATAACCTGATCTTGCAGTCAGGTTTAAGGTTGCTGGTGACAGGGGGTCACTGGCTGTGCTGAAGGTGGTTTATGTTAAAATAGACAGGGTTCGTGAATAACAAGGCTGTAATAATAAGCATATATATATATATATATACTTATATACACATATATAATATATATATAGTATATATATAGATATAATATAATATATATAGCAGTATATGAAGAACAGACAAATGCAGGTATATAGTAGCAGGGTATATCCACTGTTTATAGATATATAATTCAATAATATATTATCAGGGTGTATCCACTGATTATAATATAAATAATAAAATGAAATGACAGAACATAATTTAAATACATATATAAATGCTGTACTATTCAGCAAATATTATTTTTTAATAATATCAGGGTCTATATGTGACCACTGTTATATACAATATTTATAATAATATTTAGGGTCTATATGTGACCACTGGATAATATTATAAGTTGAAATGACAGTGCAGAAAAAGTAAATTTATAATAGGCTGTATTATCCAGCTCAATTATATAATATATATAATTTATTGTATATATAGGTAATATATATATACAATATATAGATACTATATATAGATAGATATATATATATACATATATATAAAGAAAAAGAAAAGTGCAGGAAATGAATAAAGAAAATGAAAAGCATATACATATATATATATATATATATATTATATAATATATGTATACATTTAATTTATACAAACCATAATGTATATATATATATATATATATAGATTTATATATATATAAGAAAGAAAATGCAATTTGTATATTTACATTTTATATATATACCCAAAATACATATATATATATAAGTAAATATATATACTATTTTTTAGTAAATATTGAATAATAATAATAATAATATATATATGATAACATATATATATTGATATTTATATATATACATATACCTATATACATAGAAATATATATTAATATACATATAAAATATATACATATAATAATAACAATAATAATAATAATAATAATAATAATAATAATAATAATAATAATAATAATAATAATACTACACATATATATACTGTATTTATACAGTATTTATATAATATATATTAAATACTATAATATTTAATATATAATATATATAACCATATATATTAACATATATATATAAATATATATACATATATACTTACATATACCTATATACATATAAATACGTATATAATAGCGTATTTATACCTGACGAGGTGGCAGGTGGGGTCCACGGTGAGTCGTCGGCGGGAGGTCGGCGGCGGAGTCGACGGCGGCCGGCCGGAGGAGCAACGGCAGTAGCAGTAGCTGCTAGCAGTAGCAGCAGCAGCAGCGGCTTGTGGCAGCTGCCGGCGATGAAGCAGCGGCGGAGACGGCCGGCAAGGCGGAGGGATCGAAGGAGGACGTCGGGGCGGAGAGGTCTGGGGCGGTGGCGGAGGTCGGAGGCTGTCGGAGGGGCGGTGGGGGACTGTCGGGGTAGCTCGGGGAAGATGACAGGGCGAGGGTGGTGGAGGGTTGCGGGGGAGCTGCCGGCGGCGGAGGCCGTCGTGGGGCGGTGGGAACTGGTCAGGTCGAGGGAGGAGGTGGCGGCGAGGTGTTTGGTGGTGGTGGCAGTGGTCCACGGTGGTCGGGGTGGCCGTGAGGGGCGTCGGGGAGGGGAGGAGCTGCTGTCGGGCAGGGAAGGAAGGGTTGCTGCGGTGGCTGGCCACGGCGGAGCAGGCGGCCAGGGAGGGAGGCAGTTGGCCGGAGGGGAGAGGGGGATGTGGCGAAGTGGTCGGCGGCGGTCCGGTGGCCGGAGGGTGGTCGGAGGGGCGGTGGTGTGTAGTCGGGAATGGGGCTGGGTAGGGTTTAAATAGGATTAGGTTTTAGGACATAAATGTAATTAGTTTAAATGTTTAGGGTATTTTAGTAATTTAATTAATTAATATCTAATTCAGATAATTATGGATAATAATCTGATATTTTGTGGGTCCTACTCCACCTATTCAATAACCAATGAGGTGTTGCCACCTCACATGGAAATTTTTGCATAAAAACCCTTGACTTTTCATAAATTGCATAAAAGTCCGAAAATTGGGAATTTGCGCAATTATGCAATTTGTCTGGAAAATTACCTGGTTCCAAAAATTACTAAAATTCACAGAATTGAGGGAAAATGCTGGGGAAATGTCCTGGGCTGTGGGGATGAGCCTGGGCAGATGCAGGGTCTGATTTCTTAGGTGATACGGATCACCGTATTTATTATTTAATAAATACTGCGCACGGTGTTCACTAATTATTTAAGGGCAGTTAGGGTCATAATTTTTCTACGGTGTCAATACGATAATTGTAATACGATTAGTGTAGAATATTATCGTATTTTTGGTTGGGCAAAACAGGTGCCTACTGGTCCTCAAATCTCTAGGGTACAGAGGTGAGTAAAGAGCAGAAAATTAAATAGGGATTAAATACGTACGTTTGTAACGATATTTGTGCGACTAAAATGAAGCACAAAACGAGGTTTCTGGGAGTTGCTAAAAATACAGAAATTGTAGTCTAGCAAGTCTAGGGCAGGGATGTGAAATTAGTTTAGGGTTAACAGCTAGTGTGGTGCCCTAATTTATTGTGTAATAAACAGGTGCACAATCAATAGAATATATAATAAATAAAGTTAAAAAGTTGCACTATTTCTAATTAACTAAAAATAATATTAAAATACTGAAATCTGGTCGAGGGAGTTTACAGTAATATATATATATATATATATATATATATATATATATATATATATATATATATATATATATATATATATATATATATATAATCAGCCTTTAGTATGGTAAGTCTCTCCCCACCCAATGTAATCAAACGTCTCATGTTCACGATGTCTCATGTCCATGTCATGCAAGATCATGACCTCTAATTGATGCAGCGAGTCATAATGATAGTTAAGCATATGCAATAAAGTCTATGTCACGAATCCTGTAACCTATACAGAATCACCAGGAATAACTCGAAAGATTCTGTCTCATGAACAGTGTCAAGTGTCCTATGGTATGACGTACTTGATAATGCAAGCACGAAGATATATAGGATCGCGATATCAATCTCTAGTGACGTTACACAACTCCGCGTACGGCGTTGGCACCCGAATATTCTTCGGACGCTAAGCAATGTCACACGGTCCTAGGTTGAGCATTTACATCAAGAGTATATATATGTACCAAGAACTCAAACAAATACTATAACAAGAATCACTGCCAGTTGGCAAGGTACACTTGCCTGGTGTTTGGTTTCCAACTGTTGCTCTAGTATCAGCGGGATCTGCAGGTACTCCTCCGGTTGCTGAAATAAATATTACCATCATGCTCAGAAGATATCAAATAGCTAGGAATTGCCTGTCCATAAGTCCAATTTGAACACAGGGGCAAAAGTGACAGTTTCCGGTCAAAGCGGAGTCCACATGTGGCCTACTTCGCACCGAAAAATGTGCCAGAGACAAAGTCCTCAAAATTCGTCAAACTTAGTGTCTACAAGTCCAGAACGACGATACGAACCCAACGGAATGTCTAGAACTGGATTCCGATGAGCCAATCACAAAATCGTCCGTCAAGTGGAACCGTGGGACCCACGATACGGGATTTTGTCAACGTTCTCAGAATCGAACCAAACTTGGGTCACAGGACCAAAAAAATGCTACGAATCCGATGGCATAAGTTTTGTTTCGAAACGACGAGCACACACAAAGTTATAATGAGTTTCAGAACGGGGCCGATACGGGACGTTGTCGACGGATACACGTTGATTCCGGTGTGCACGCGTATCCAAATCAACTTTCGCGAAATCTCACATGTCTGTATTAACGGCGCACACCTTTTGGTGAAGTTTGCACACAACAAAGTTGCCTCGTTTAGAGGGGTGCACCCAGTTTCGAGAAAAATTAGGGTTTTAAAAGACCAAGTTTTTGGCCATTTTTACTCGCGAATAAATCATAATCTACAACACCATAAATTGAACAAAAATAGGGTTTTAAAACTAGGTTGTATGGTCTAAATTACTGTTCAAGTAGATTTTAGAAATAATTAACAGTTTGCACGCAAAACGGTCGTGAACTTGCGAGTTCTGGACAATTTCTGAATTTTTAGAAATAGGGTTTATTTTTCTGTTTTTGCATCACAATTTGCGATCGACACAGGACGCGATACCCTGAACGAGTTGCACGGGTTTCGAGAGGGTCACGCGGTCTATGCGCAGGATTCGACAGAATAAAAAACGGGTCAATACACAGGGAGTTACACGAGCGTGAAGACAGGTACCTCGTTGTTCCGAAAGGACGCGACGAGGGGCACGACATCGACTATGACTGAGATACGGCTGCTGGGGGCTGTGGCGGTCATCGTCGGCGGCCTGGGACGTCTGCGAGGGCATCGGGGTGGGCCGACGGAGTAAAAATCAACCCCTGCGTAATTTTCTTTCTCTGCGCATAAAACCCAAACCATACACCATTAGGAGAAGAAATATCAGCAGCAGAAGCAAAACCCAACTTTGCTTTTCTTTGCTTTCCTACACGTGTAAGTCTCTCATTCCACCACTTCTTAAAAATCTCCTCAACCGCACACCTAAACCAATAAAAGGAAAACAGCAGTGGCAATAGTTTCTTAACCATTAAGTAAATTTTACCGCCTCCTTATTCCTATATATAATTACAAATCTCAAAAATAGTAACCCACTTCTTCTTACTACAATTTAACATTGTTGGAACGCTTGCACTATATGGAACCTTGCTCGGCAAGTATACCTTGCCACTGTACAATTATTTGCATTCCAGTTGATACATGCATGTTTAATTCTGCCTATATAGATATTTATTTTATAGATTGGACCTATTTATGAGACACCCAGTTTTAGGGAGCATCAGTAAGATCATTGGCCGTGACACAGTTGCTACACAGAGTTGTGAGTCTCATGTAGATCTCGGACTATGTATCGGGTTGGCTTCCGGTACGCAAGAGCCGTGCGTTAGGAGTAACTGCTAATAGAAATTTTGTATGCTAGTAGACCTGGCAGTTATTTAGAGGATTTATCATGTCATGGATTTGGCATGCTTAGAGCATGGGGTGGGGAGAACAATAAGTAAAATATTTGGGCTCCTTTGCACTTTTTTCTGTACGCCCGGATTCTCCACCGGAGAAACGGGTGATGATGACCACTATATATTACTGGCGGCCTCTGCCGTTCAAAAGACGACATGCTTTGAGACTCCTGATTCTCCGAGAGGGTCACGCCAATCCTATAATTTTAGCCAGATAGCCCACTTGATGGAAAGTTGTTCTCAAACTGCATTCACTTAGACGGTTAGGAGACCCATTGGATGTCTATATTTCAGTACTTATTGGCATATTTTTATGTATCTTGTTACGTCCCTCTGAGGACCTGGCCCCTTTCCAGATATGGACGAGCAGGAGTACCCACAGGAGTACGGACCGGGGCCTGACTCTACTTACCAGGATGAGGAGATCTTACCCTCAGAGTATCTGTGATTATTGTCACTATTTAGAGATTTTGTTGCTACCTTGGGATAGTCATTTTTGTAGTGGATTTGTTTCCACCCGATTATCCGACTTACTACAACTTGAGTATTCAGTAATATTAGAAGCTCTTATTTCCTACTGATTATTTGTGTTGTGGATGAGACATAGATTTGATGTGACTTGTTATGACAATATATTACCACTGATGGATTGCATATTCATATACAGCGTACGTGTGTATATGATTTCCATATATTGGAATTCATATACATATGGCTGGGCGTGTACGTATTCCTAGTCCTACGTATTTTGGGACTGGGGCATGTCATATTTTTGGTGGTGGTCCATGCAGGTCCAAATATATTATCTTGGTTACGTAACTATACCAAACAAGCCTGCCTATAGGGATAGAGTATAAGGATCTCATCCATACTTGACAGAAATCTCATTCTTCTTTCCCACCATCCTAAATTTAGTTTACGCCGAAGGCCCTTTACTCCTGTTGGCGTAAAAAGTCAACTGACCGTCTTATTAGCGTAAAAAAAGCCAAGCTATGATTACCTACTTAAGCTGCAGGAGATTACCTATTTTACGCTATAGTTATGTCTACTTTACGCTGCAGTTATAAAAACTGCTAACCACGTTCCAATATTATTTCTAATTTCTGCGTATAAGATGACATATAAGCCACATAGATAAATATCCAGCGTAAACCTGATGATTCCTAAAACCAGCGTAAATAGCTTGATTAGGCGTAGTGAGCATATTATCACAGTCTTAGCTTTAGCTTTCTCAGTCATGACCAATTAAGAACCAAATCTCGTGCATTAAATGCATAGATATGCCTCGAGCCCTGTGCAGAAATAGTTTTTTGACTTAGCGTCTGATTTTGTCTTATCTTGAGCGTAAAAACTTATTTCTGTCCGAATAGGCTAGGCAGCGTATTCAGAAACCTTAAACCTTTCTTCCTCATTGGAAGCGTATAAACGACTTTGTATTAGAAATATATCGCCAAAATGACAAAACCTGGGCCTTTGTGCAAATCATCATCACAGCCGTCCTCTCGATCATCGTGCGGTACTTTTGTCAGATGTCAGGATCACTGATTTGACTGACAAATTCGTCCGAGAAAAAATAAGAAGTTTCTCGAACAACTTTACGCTACAACGTATGTTAGTTTTTTTTTCGCGCAGAGTTTATGCATCAGATTATACGCACAAATCTTTCGTACAAGCTTTACGCAGAAAGTATAGCAAGACTTTACAAGCAGCCTTTTTGCAGCATATCTTTTACGCAGCTAATCTTATACGCACAGACTTTACGCACGGAAACTTTTACGCAGACTTTTTTCCAGACAGTTCTGAAGCCCTATTTTACGCGAACAGTTTTGAAGCTCTATTTTTCTGACTTCTTTGAGTCTCTGTTATACGCAGACAATTCTAAAAACCTTACCTTACGCTTCTCTGCTTTACGCAGATATTTCTGAGACCATGTTTTAAGCCAACAAATTTTACATCTCTGTTTGATTCTTGTACTTCTTCTAAACGTGGTGTACATCACCTGCAGAGAAATGGATATGCAGAAGGGATATACTGTTGTCGATGATGACTCAACTCCTGAAGTCAATGGTCAGACTCAAGAAGGGACCTCAATGAACCCTAGACTTTCAGGACCAGATGGACAGATTCATAATCCAGTTCCATCTGACTTTCCTGTTCCACCAAATGAGAACCTTCCAGTATCATCGACACCGCAGGATGGCCAGACGCAACTATTCCAATTTTTCTATATGATGATACAAGAACAGAGACAACAAGCAGCCGAGCAGAGACAAGAATTCCTGGCAGCACTTGAAAGGATGGCTGCAAAGACTACTACACCAGCTCAAGCACTAGCTCTCGAACCTCGAGCTAGAGTTGGTTCGGTGAAAGACTTTGTACAAATGGGTCTGAGGCCGTACAAAGGCATTGAGAACCCAGAAGAAACTACCAACTGGATCACTCACACTCGGAAGTTATTAGAAGCATCGCAGCTACCTACAGAACTGTGGATGACAGATGTGAGAACGCTTCTAGATGGTAATGCTCATTACTGGTGGAAATCTATGGAGCGCCAGTTGGGCACATACCAGACATGGGAGCAATTGCTAGAGTGCTTTGAAAGGAAGTACTTCCCGGACACCGTCAGAGATGCATTATACGATCAGTTTCGGAGCAGGAAAACCGTTCGGAGCAGGAAAACCGAACAGTGGACGAGTATGATGCTGGGTTTAGTCGCCTTAGTAAATATGGTGCTGCTTTGATACCAGATGACTTAGCCAAGGCCAAGAGGTTTTATCGTGGACTGACTAAAGAGCTCCAACACTAAACTAGCTCCCAGTCCCGAATCTCTTATGCCGAGTTACTGACAGAAGCCAGATTGCAAGAAACCATCAGCAAGGGAAAAGAAAGTCAGCTGATGACGCAACAAGGACCAGCAAGGTCACAACAAGGAGGACCTATTAGACGTTCTTTAGCTCAGCAACAACAGTACCAACACAGAGCAGGACCATACCAGATTTTAGAGAAACCCCAATACAATTATTATGGGGGACGCGGGCACATCTCAAGGGACTGTCGGGTCCGTTTGGGACAATGCATGAGATGTGGTTTCGGACAGCATATATTAAAGGACTGTCGTATGCAGCAAGCATTGACCCTTCCACCACCAGCACAGAGGCTAGCACTTCCAGCACCAAAGCCATCTCAGCAAATGATGAGACCAGGAGCACCTCGACCTCCAACAACAGGGGGATTTCAGCGAGGACCACCACTACCTACCAAGGAGGATCAGTACCTGAGAGCTAGTCATGGACAGCCATAGAGGAACGGACAAGCTTTTGCGATGGAAGTAGATGATATAAATTAGGAGATTAATGTCATAGCAGGTATCACTCTTGCTTTTACATTTCCTGGTACAACATTGTTTGATACGAGAGCCATCCACTCTTTCATATCATCCAGTTTTATTGCCAAACACAACATTCCCTCTACACCTTTACCTTGTTGTATTAGAATTCTTACCGGGGGAGGAGTTGTACCTATTAGTAGAATTTGTAGAACGTGTCCTATAGTGATACGTGGCAGAGAAATGAATGCCCGACTCTTAGTCCTTCCTATGCCTACTTTTGATATTGTGCTTGGAATGGACTGGCTAAGCAAGTACCATGCTTTCTTCGATTGCTTTGGAGGAAGCATTCTTTTCAAAGTACCAGGCCAGCCTGAACTTGAGTTTGCACGAGGATCCATCAAAATGCTTGATGGTATGCAGCTCGCGATGGACGATGTTGTCTATCATCCTATTATTTTAGAATTTCCAGACGTCTTTCCAGAAGAATTACCAGGACTACCCCCAGATAGAGACGTAGAATTTTCGATTGAATTAACACCCGGAGCAACACCTATAGCATCACATGTTTATAGATTGGCGAAGAAGGAGATGGATGAACTAAAGACACAGTTGAAGGAACTAGAAGAAAAAGGTTTCATTCGACCAAGTGCATCACCCTGGGGAGCACCAGTGTTGTTCGTACCAAAGAAGGATGGGTCAGTGCGTATGTGCATTGACTATAGAGCCCTGAATGCAGTGACAGTGAAGAATAATAATCCACTACCACGCATTGATGACTTATTTGATCAACTTAGTGGAGCCAAGATATTCTCAAAGATAGATTTAAGATCGGGATATCACCAGGTGAAAGTACGGAGGAAGGACATCCCAAAGACCGCATTCCGAACAAGATATTGGCATACGAGTTTTTAGTCATGCCATTTGGATTGACCAATGCTCCAGCTATCTTTATGGACTTAATAAATCGAGTCTTTCATCAGTATTTGGACCAGTTCGTGGTTGTCTTCATAGATGATATACTTGTCTATTCAAAGAGCCACGAGGAACACGAGAAGCACCTACGAATTATCCTAGAAACCTTAAGAAGAGAGTAGTTATATGCAAAATTCAGTAAATGTGAGTTCTTCTTGGACGAAGTTTTATTTCTTGGACATGTCGTTACAGGAGATGGTATTTCTGTTGATCCAGAAAAGATCTCGGCAGTTGAGACATGGCCTATTCCTAAATCAGCAGCGGAAGTGAGAAGTTTTCTTGGACTTGCGGGATATTACCGACGGTTCGTGGAGAACTTCTCAAGAATAGCAACACCTATGACTCGGTTGACATGTAAAGATCAAGAGTTCATATGGACCGACGAGTGTCAAGCCGCTTTCGAGGAATTGAAGAAGCAACTGACTATAACACCAATATTAACTATTCCATCAGGATCAGGAGGCTATGTGATCTACAGTGACGCATCAGGAAAATATTTGGGATGCGTATTAATGCAGCATGGCAAGGTGATTGCATATGCATCCAGGTAATTACGAGTACATAAGAAGAATTATCCAACTCATGACTTGAAACTTGCAGCCGTTGTATTTTTTCTAAAGTTATGGAGACATTACTTATATGGGGAGCGAGTGAAAATATATACAGACCACAAAAGTCTCAAGTATGTCTTCACACGGAAGGGGTTAAATATGAGACAACGTCGATGGCTCGAATTGATGAAAGATTTTGAGATAGAGCTACATTATCACCCAGGCAAGACTAACGTTGTAGCAGAATCATTAAGCCGGAAGCCAACAGTTTACTTCTTGACAACACAGAAAGGATTATTGAAAGACTTGCAAAGTCTTGGCATTGAAGTAATATTTCACGGAGCAGACGGGACATTAGCCAACTTACAAGTACAATCATCACTAATAGAGAGAATAAAGACAGCATTGCCTACCGACGCCAGATTCAAAAGATTAAAGGAAAGAACATAGGCCGGAGAGCAAATCGGACTGCGCATCCATGATGATGGGACATTACGATGTGGTGATCATATTTATGTTCCAAATGGAGAAATTTGACAGGAGCTGATGGCAGAAGCTCATGGTTCGATATATTCTATTCATCCTGGGGGCACCAAAATGTATCGTGACTTAAGACAACATTTTTGGTGGCATAGAATGAAAAGAGAGATAGCTCGTTTTATAGCTAAATGTTTAATATGTCAGCAAGTAAAGGCAGAGCATCAGAGAACAGCAGGATTATTGCAACCACTCTCGATTCCAGAATGGAAGTGGGAACATATCACTATGGACTTCATTACAGGTTTTCCCAAGAGTCCCAATGGAAGAGATACGGTATGGGTAATAGTGGACCAACTCACCAAGTCAGCCCATTTTTTACCTTTCAGAGTTGGCCAATCTACAGAAGCTTTGGCTGACTTATATATGAAGCAAATCGTGAGATTTTACGGCATACCAGTCAATATCGTATCAGACAGGGATTCACGCTTTACATCACATTTTTGGAGAAGCATGCAAGAAAGCCTTGGAACTCATCTAAAATTCAGTACATCTTATCACCCGCAAACAGATG
The DNA here is from genome assembly GCA_036927795.1 of Iris macrosiphon. Taxonomy (NCBI): domain Eukaryota; kingdom Viridiplantae; phylum Streptophyta; class Magnoliopsida; order Asparagales; family Iridaceae; genus Iris; species Iris macrosiphon. The sequence goes on along the minus strand of JAYESA010000009.1, from coordinate 24,472,631 downwards.
GGCAGTCAGAACGTACTATTCAGACATTAGAAGATATGTTGAGGGCTTATATGTTGGACTTTGGAGGATCATGGGAGGACCACCTACATCTTGTGGAGTTTTCTTACAATAATAGCTATCAAGAAAGCATCCAGATAGCTCTATTTGAAGCATCGTATGGAAGAAAATGTAGGTCTCCTGTGTGTTGGAGTGACGTGGGAGAACGTCATATTCTGGGACCAGAGTTAGTGGTCAACACCGTTGAGACAGTTAAGAAGATACAAGGACACTTGCGAGTAGCGCAAGACAAGCATAAACAATGGGCAGACCTTCGTCGACGTCCCTTGGAGTTTAAAGAGGAAGATCATGTCTTCTTAAGAATATCACCTACCAGAGGTACCATCCGATTCGGAGGGCGCGGCAAATTGAGTCCAAGATATATTGGACCATTTGACGTGCTAGAGAAAGTGGGAGAAGTAGCATATCGACTTGCACTACCACCTTCACTTGAGGGAGTACATGACGTATTCTATGTATCGCACCTCATGAAATATGTGGCAGATAGCAGTCATATTCTTGACTATTCGGAGATCACCATTGGGCCAAGCTTATCATATCAAGAGCAACCCGTAGGAATTCTCGATCGTTGAGAAAAGGTATTGAGAAACCAGTCTATTTTCTTGGTCCATGTGGCATGGAAGCATGGCTCGCCAGGAGAATCTACTTGGGAGCGCGAAGATGACATGCGCCAATGTTTTCCGAACCTATCACAGACTAAGGTAAAAATATACTTTGTTAATTTATATCTTCTACCATCCTTAAACTTTCTACCGTGGCTTAGATTTAATTTCGAGAACGAAATTTTTTATAAGTTGGGGAGAGTGTAAACCCCCATTCCTGGAAATCATATTAATTAGTTATTTGTGGTAATTATGAATAGAGGGAATATTTTTAAAAAATATTGTACAGCTAAGGGATTTATGGTGCTATTATAAATTTTCCTAATTTATTCCATGTAGGAGACCCGTTGGACAGTTGCTACCTTATCCGTATACACCACTACACTTTCCAGATTTTTTATGTATATATATATATATATATATATATATATATATATATATATATATATATATATATATATATATTATTAAATAAGAAAAGAATAGAAAATATAATTTCTTTTTTTATCAAAACCGCAACCCGTTAATCACCCCGCGTAAAACCTGTTTAGCGAAAACCGCGTATTTTTTTTCCGCGCGTAAACAACAACAACAGCAGTAGCAAAACACTGCGTAAAACTCTTCCTTTCTCTACGCGTAAAAACCAACCCCTGCGTAATTTTCTTTCACTGCGCATAAAATCCAAACCATACACCATTAGGAGAAGAAATATCAGCATCAGAAGCAAAACCCAACTTTGCTTTACTTTGCTTTGCTTTGCTTTCCTACACGTGTAAGTATCTTATTCCACCACTTTGCTTTCCTACATGTGTAAGTCTCTCATTCCACCACTTCTTAAAAATCTCCTCAACCGCACACCTAAACCAATAAAAGAAAAAAAACAGTGGCAATAGTTTCTTAACCATTAAAAGTAAATCCCACCGCCTCCTTATTCCTATATATAATTATAAATCTCAAAAACCCTAACCCACTTCTTCTTACTATAACTTAACACTGTTGGAACGCTTGCACTATACGAAACCTTGCTCGGCAAGTATACCTTGCCACTGTACAATTATTTATATTCCAGTTGATACATGCATGTTTAATTCTGCCTATATAGATGTTTTTTTTGTAGATTGGACCTATTTATGAGACACCCAGTTTTAGGGAGCATCAGTAAGATCATTGGCCGTGACACAGTTGCTACACAGAGTTGTGAGCCTCATGTAGATCTCGGACTGTGTATCGGGTTGGCTTCCGGTACGCAAGAGCCGTGCGTTAGGAGTAACTGCTAATAGAAACTTTGTATGCTAGTAGACCTGGCAGTTATTTAGAGGATTATCATGTCATGGATTTGGCATGCTTAGAGCATGGGGTGGGGAGAACAATAAGTAAAATATTTGGGCACTTTTACACTTTTTTCTGTACTCCCGAATTCTCCACCGGAGAAACGGGTGATGATGACCACTATATATTACTGGCGGCCTCTGCCGTTCAAAAGACGACATGTTTTGAGGCTCCTCATTCTCCGAGAGGGTCATGCCAATCCCATAATTTTAGCCAGATAGCCCACTTGGTGGAAAGTTGTTCTCAAACTGCATTCACTTAGACGGTTAGGAGACCCATTGGATGTCTATATTTCAGTACTTATTGGTATATTTTTATGTATCTTGTTACGTCCCTCTGAGGACCTGGTCCCTTTCCATATATGGACGAGCATGAGTACCCACAGGAGTACGGACTGGGACCTGACTCCACTTACCAGGATGAGAAGATCTTACCCTAAGAGTATCTGTGATTATTGTCACTATTTAGAGATTTTGTTGCTACCTTAGGATAGTCATTTTTGTAGTGGATTTGTTTCCACCCGATTATCCGACTTACTACAACTTGAGTATTCAGTAATATTAGAAGCTCTTATTTCCTACTGATTATTTATGCTGTGGATGAGACATAGATTTAATGTGACTTGTTATGACAGTATATTACCACTGATGGATTGCATATTCATATACAGCGTACGTGTGTATATAATTTCCATATATTAGAATTCATATACATATGGCTGGGCATTTACGTATTCCGAGTCCTACGTATTTTGGGACTGGGGCGTGACATGGGGTCGTGGGGGTGGCCGCGGAGTCGGCGGCGGGGGACGTGGGCAGTCGTGCCGGCGGATGGAGCGGGGATCGTGGGGGAGAGGGGGCTGGCTAGCTGGTCGGGTAGGGTCTACAAGTAGGCGGGTCGGGTCCAGGCCCGACCCATTAGTATAGGGTCCGGGTCGGTTCAGGTCGGGTAGGTTCGGGTCGGGTCTGGATCCGATCCGACCCATTAGGTTAGGGTTTGGGTTCAATAGGGTTTAGGCCGGTTCGGTTCGGTTCAATTAGGTCCGGTTTAACCAGGTTCAGTCCGGTTTAATTAAAACGGTTTTTTTAGCTATTTAAAAATAGTTTTTTAGCCCAATAAATTCTAGAAAAATTACACAACATCCAATAATTAATAATACACCCAAAAATATATTTTTTGTAATATTTTAATAATTAATTTAATCCATAAAAATATTAATCCATGAAGGGCATTTTTAATAATTAATTAAAAATTACCAAAAAAATCAGAAAATTTATTATTATTTTTTTTAAAACAGGGTGTTACAGATGTCCTTTCATTATTTTGGGCCCATCCCGATTGCACACATTTTGCTCGGTCCTTCACTGACGTATTTGTTCTTGATTGTACATATAAGACAAATAAGTTCAAGATGTCTCTCTTTCATGTTTTTGGCTTCACCTCTACTGGAAAAATATTTTCAGTTGCTTTTTGCTTCATGAAGAGTGAGAAACTTGAGGACTATACATAGTCGTCAGAAAAACTAAAAGCACTTTACACTGGACACAGAGAGTCGTCTGTTTTTGTTACTGACAGAGAATATGCCCTAATTAATGCTATAACTATCGTCTTTCCTCGTGTGGATACACTACTATGCACTTGGCGTATCAATCACAATATCCATTCACAATGTAGGTTAAAGTTCGGAAAGATGGACGGTAAAATTGACAAAGACCTTTTCGAGGAATTCTACAGTGATTGGAATCATATATGGCGAGCAAGTACGAAAGACAGTTACGACACGACATGGTACTTGTTCAAAGAAAAGTGTGAGACGAGGGAGGCGACATGCATTTCTTATATCAAAAATACATGGCTAGAACCACATAAAGAACACTTTGTCTTAGCATGGACGAATAAGGTGAAGCATTATGGCACATTGACCACCAACCGGGTTGAAGGATCACACGCCAAATTAAAACTACATCTAAGGTCACCGGTCGACAATTTTGTCTCCGTTTGACAAGCTATCAATTGAATGCTAGACCAGACGGTGAACGAGATTAAGGCATCATTTGAGATGAGCCCGAATATTGCAAAGCTTGAACATAGAAATGAACCCCTATTTGAGGAGATCGGTAGGTCAAAGAACGTGAGATTTGGTCCCGAGGTTTGTGGCTGTTTACATCGACATACGCTGGGTCTCCTTTGTGCACACGAGATTAACTAATATCATCGTCAATCTAGACCTATTCTGATAGATGTTCTTGATCAACGTTGTATGCAGTTGTCGATAATGCCCGTGGTAAAGAGTGACAATGATTTTTTTCTTTGCCACAAGTGAAACTTCTTCACACAAGGTGGTATGCCTCATTGGGAGTGGAGCGGGAGTCCATTGAGCTTAAAATTCAAGAAATTGCTAATCCGGTAAGTACTAGAATGAATGAGCCATCCATTGTTTTCAATCCTAAGGGAAGACCTCAAACAAGATTGAGTAGTTCACAGGAAAAATGTAAGCCCCCTGATTTTTTTAAAAATTTTAATTTGGATTTTTCATAATTTTTCGGGAATTTTCAGGAATTTTCTGTAATTAAAACCTAGGCTTTTGGAAATTAAATAATTTTTAATTGCTGATAAATAATATTAAAATATTATGGAAATAATATTTTATGGGGTAAAATGGAAAATCGAGCATAGGGTAATTTTTCGGAAATTTATTGGACTCCGAAAACACGTTTAAAGCCCTAAAAAACTATTAAATAAATAAACCAATTTAAACCTAGAAATATTCCAAATAAACCTAACTAAACCAAACCGGACCGACCGGTCTAGTAAACCCAAACCTAATTCTTTATTGGGTCAAATCCGGGCCCAAACCCGACCCGCAACCCGCAGACCCGAACCCGCAATTAAACAATAATGGGTCGGGCCGGATTCATATGAACCCGACCCGCGGACCCGAAACCCAAACCCGAAAACTAATCCTAATCAGAAACCTAACCCTAACCCTAATTCAAGTCAGAATTCGACCGGCGGGTGCCCTATTTAACTCCCCGACCCGCCGTGCCGGAACCCTAATTCTCCACAGCCCCTCTCCCGACCAACTCCCCATCTCCGCCGCCGACCCGAACTCCACATCCCCTTCCTCCCCGACTTCGACAGCCACCACCCCGCCGCTGAGAACTCCCCACCTCACCTCTTCCTTCTTCCTCCTCCCTCCTCCCCCTTCGACCAGCCCCTCCGCCGCTGTCGAGCAACCCCGAGCCCCTAACTCCCTCCAGTCCTCGCTGCCTCGTCACCTCCGCCTAGCCGTCCCCCTGACGTTCTCCCCGACTCCCTCATCTTCCTCCTCCCGCTCGACCATCCCATCTCCTTCACCTCCCAGCCGACATCCCCTCTCCTGTCACGCCCTAGTCCCAAAATGACGAGGGACTGAGCACGTGCGCAATGGCCAGCAGCATGCACCGATGGACTACCCAATTTAATAGATCCATCAGGGCATGCTTAAGCTGTAGTCAACAGGAAATAGAGCATTTGTTACAAGTCTCAGGTTATTCTAATCTCATCCACAACAGATATCACAGATTAATAGACAAAGTAATGTAATTAGAAATAACTGTCAAATCTCAATAAATTCCTCGGAAAACAAATCCGAGAATATGTCTGGTACAACCATGCAAATAGACAGGAAATAAACAACTGGAAATAGAAACAGAGATAACTGACTCTATACAGCCAATGCTCAGGAGAAGTCCTCTGGTGCGATCTCGTCCTCAGGTCCTGGTACAGCTCCTGGAAGTGGTCCTGTACGGTGTAGCTCTGGGTGGATCTCTTCGGCTATACCTGGGGACATAGTCCATTCCAGGTCCTCAGGGGACATAACAAGGTACAGAAAATACAAGCCAAAATAAATGCAGTGCAGGAATTAAATAAGCAATAGGGCAAACTATGTAACCAGCTAAGTGAGATGCAATATGAGAGCAGCACGAGAAACTCAGGCTGAAACTACTACAAGCTCTGTGTCGGGGAGCCGGTAGCAGTGATATCATGTAGTTGTCTAGCTCAATGGGAGACTACGACGCCGGCATAATATAACATCAACCTGTAGCCTGTGTGTCTCTCCCCACCCAATGTAATTATGCATATCATGACCATAACGTCTCATGCTCATGCCAGCGGGATCATAGCTAATGCAACAAGTCATACTGTATGTAAATAAATACCTCTGTCAAGTCCTGTATCCTATACAGAATCACCACGAATATCTCGGGAAGACTCTGTCTCATGAATAGTGTCAAGTGTCCTGGGTTCTGGAGTACTTGATAAGACAAGTACCAAGAGTAAGGGTATCGAATGTCCATCTCTAATGATGTACCCAACTCCGCGTACGGGGTTGGCACCCGACTGTGATCGGACACTAAGCACGTCACACGTTTCCTAGGTTAAGCAGTTAAAACAAGTTACATTTAATTTCACAAGAAATCAAGTAAAATACTATGTCAAGAATTACTGAGAATTGGCAAGCTTTACTTGCCCACTAATGCATAATTAAGTTCAGAAAATAAATAGCAAGCTGCAGGGTTTGGCAAGGTACACTTGCCTGTGGTTCCGGCTATGTTTACGGTTCTGACTTCGGTTGGATTTGCAGACGGTACTCCGGTTGCTGAAACAAACATCACCATCAGATCCAAAAAATATCAATCAGCTAGAAACGCCTGTCCTTGGGTCCAATTTAGAGACAAGGGCAGAAACGGCAGTTTTGGGTCAAAACGGGGTCCACCGGTAGGCCCGCTTTGCACCGAAAAATGCGTCCGAGTCAACGGTCTCCAAATTCACCAAACTTAGTGTCAACAGGTCAGGAACGATGATACGAACCCAACAGAACTTCCAGAATTGGATTCCGATGAGCCGATCACAAAATCGCCCGTCGAGCGGGGCCTGTGGGGCCCACGACACGCGATTTCGTCAACGTTCTCAGAATCGAACCAAACTTGACCCACAGGACCAGCGTATCGCTACGAGTCCGATGGCGCAAGTTTCGTCTCGATCCGATGTGTGTACACAAAGTTAGGGCGCGTTCCAGAAAGTACGGATACGGGGCGATGTCCGCGGATACGCGTTGATTCCGGTGTGCACGCACACCCGAATCAGCTTCCGTGAAATCCCACACTTCCGTATCGACGAGGCGCTCGTGTCTGTGAAGACCGCACGCGACCAAGTCGTCCCGTTTAGCGGGGCGTACTCAGTTCTGGGGTGAAACAGGGTCTGGTTTTTCCTTTTTTGGATCGCGGTGTGCGATCGCCACAGGCCGCGATGTCTCGAACAGTTTGTCCGTACACCGAGAGGGTCATACAGGCTTCGCAACGCAATTTGCGGAAACGAAAACGGAGCTACGAGCAAGAAAATATACGCACCTGAACGGGGCCTGAAAACCGAGGTTGATTTCGTGTCCGACACGTGTCCGACTCGTGTCGGACACAGGGGAGATTAGGGTTAGGGCTAGGGGACTCGGCCGGCGGCGGGGACGGCGGCTCTGCGGCCAGGCGGAGGCGGAGGGGACCGGCGCAGCGCGGCGAGGCGGTGGCCGGGCTCGTCGGCGCTGCGGTGGCCGGAGGCGGCTCGGCTCGAGCTGCTGCGGCCTGCTGCTGTCGTCGACGGCGCTCGACGGCGGCTGGGCTGCGTCGGGGTCTGCACGGCGGGGCGTCACGGCGCTGCGGCGGAGGAGATCGACGTCGGCGAAGAGGGGTTCGACGGAGGATGGCCGGGGTCGGTGGGGGAGATCGGAGGAGGCTGGGGGGAATTTATAGGGAGGAGAGAGGGAGAGGGAGAGGGCGATCGGGGCGGAGGACGTGGGCGGGTCAGGCGTGGGGCGCGGGGGTTCGTGGCCGGCTGGGCGCGCGGCGGGCGGCGGAGAACGCGGGGAGAGGGGGGACTCGGTCGACTGGGGGAGAGAACCGGTCAGCGGGTCGGGCGGCTGGGTCCGGGTCTGGCCGACCCGACCCGACCCGCTAGCCACGGGTGGGCCGAGATGAGGTTGGGCCGGGCTGGGGTTTGGGCCCAGTGGGCCGGGTTCATTTTAATAAATAATAATAATAATAATAATTTTAATTTTAATAATCAGTAAATAATTAATAATTAATTAATTAATTAAATAAATAAATAGTTTTAGGCCTTTAAAAAATAGGTCCGGGGTCCGATAAATTCCAGAAAAATTGCCCTAAGTCCAGTTTTTCATTTTACATCCAAAAATATTATTTTCATAATATTTTAATACTGTTTAATATCAATTAAAAATCATTGAATAATTAAAACCCCGTTTTTAAATTACAGAAAATTCTCAGAAAATTTCAGAAAATTGTGAAAAATCCAGTTTTTAAAATTTTGAAAATTCAGGGGGTTTACATCTCCTCCGCCCAGACCACAGTCGACCCAACCCCCGACCGCCTCCGTCCTCATCCCCTGAACCCTAACTTCCTAGACCTCCCAGCCACCCGACTCCCCTCGCCTCGACGACGATTTCCCCCTAGCCACCGGCCCGACCTCTCGACCTCCTCCCAACGATTCCCCCCCAGCCTGACCATCATCTCCTAACCGCTCGACCCTTCCCCGTCCTCCACCCGAACTCCCGGCCGTGCCCTAGCCCCTCCGGTGCCCCGCTGACACGGACACGACAGGATCCGACACAGTCCTCAAACCCTAACCTAGAAACAGCTCGGACACGACCATCCGGACACGGCCGCTCCCTGAATCGGACACAAACAAGAAACCCTAACCCCCGACACAGCAGCTCTCCGACCCGCTGACCTAGCCTCGAATACGGCAAACCCTAGCCTGGACACGGCAGTGCAGGACACAGCGGACACGAGCACCTCAACCCTAGTATCGTGGACACAGAGACCCGGACACGCCCAGGACACGAAGGAGACCCTCGGACACAGAAAATCATCGTTCACGGAGCCCTGTTCAGGTACCGTTTTCTCTCACATCGTAACTCCGTTTTCGATTTCGTCAGTTACAATGCGTAAACTGTATAACCCTCTCGGTGCCCGTGCAACCCGCTCGGTGCATCGCGTCCTGTGGCGATCGTGAACCGCGATCCAAAAACAGGAAAAATAACGTCCTATTTTACCCCGGAACTGAGTACGCCCCGCCAAACGGGACGACTTGGTCGCTCGCGGTCTTTACCAAAATGTGTGCGCCGTTGATACGGACGTGTGGGATTTCATAGAAGTTGATTCGGATGTGCGTGCACACCGGAATCAATGCGTATCCGCCGACAATGCCCCGTATCCGTCCATTCTGGAATACGTCATAACTTCGTGTACACATGTCGGATCGAGACAAAACTTGCACCATCAGACTCGTAGCAATACGTTGGTCCTGTGACCCAAGTTTGGTTCGATTCTGAGAACGTTGACAAAATCGCGTATCGTGGGCCCCACAGGCTCCACTTGACGGGCGATTTTGTGATCGGCTCATCGAAATCTAATTCTAGAAGTTTCGTTGGGTTTGTATCATCGTTCCTGACTTGTTGACACTAAGTTTGGCAAATTTGGAGACCTTTAACCCTGACACAATTTTTGGTGCGAAGTGGCCTACATGTGGACCCCGCTTTGGCCTAAAACTGTGATTTTTGCCCCTATGTCCAAATTGGACTTAAGGACAGGCGTTTTTAGCTATTTGATATTTTCTGGATATGATGGTGATGTTTATTTCAGCAACCGGAGTAGTACCTGCAGATCACACTGAGACCAGAGCTACAGTTGGAGCCAGGACCCCAGGCAAGTGTACCTTGCCAAACTTGCAGTATATTGATTCATATTATTCTCTTGTTTTATTTCTGTGGTTGTTGTGCATGCTTGACCTAGGACCATTTGACTTACTTAGCGTCCGATTAATAGTCGGGTGCCAACACTGTACGCAGAGTTGTGTAATGTCATCTAGAGATGGATACCGAGACCCGATACATTCTCGTACTTGTCTTATCAAGTACGATATACCCAGGACACTTGACACTATTCATGAGACAGAATCTTTCTGAGATATTCATGGTGATTCTGTATAGGATACAGTTTTATGACTTACACAGTTTACATGCTTAGATTTTATCCAGACTTGTTGCATTAGATATGATCCTGCGTGTCATGGACATGAGATATGAGATTACACTGGGTGGGGAGAGATTTACCATACATAAGGCTGATTATATATATATATATATATATATATTATTTTAATGGAAGCACCTTAGACTCTGGCAACAGAGCTATTGTACCGTACTGGCCCTTCGAGAGAATACTGCTATGGGTTTCTCCGACACTGATCCTGTAGTAGTCTCAGCCCGAGTATGACTAGAACTCTCAACTTGCATATCACTTAGCTGGTTATATATTTACCCTATTATTTCATTTATTGCTGTACTGCATTTATTTTGGCTTATATTTTCCAGGATTCGGATTATGTCCCCTGAGGATCTGGATTCGGATTATGTCCCCAGGATTAGCAAATGAGATATATCCCGAGGTTTACGGAGCAGGAGCATTATCAGGAGCAGGCACTGGAGCAGTACCAGATCCAGTAGACGAGTGATCATCGAGGGTATCTTCTGAGTATATACTGTTTCCATACTCAGTATTTGCTGTGGTTATCTTCATTCTTGTATCTTGACAAATGTATCAGACTCATTATCGGGCTATTTTCTCGAGTTTATATTTTATTGAGATTGATCTTGCTTTATGATTCTGATATTATTGTATACATTTTTGTGGATGAGATTAGTATATCTAGACCCTTATTATTGTATTACAGCTTAAGTATGCCCCGATGGATCCATTAAAGTGGGTTTGTCCATCGGTGCGTACTGCTGGCCATTGCCACGTGTCTAGTCCCTCGATATTTTGGGACTGGGGCGTGACAAAAAAAAAGCATGGAGTCAACTAAGAGAGATCCCTCGTTCTTTGAGCATGTTGAACGAAGTTTAGAACAAGCTCAGTCTACGAAACGGAAGAGTAAGCTAATTGTTCGAAGAAAAAAATAGAAAACGGACATGCCAAACGAATGCTTGGGTGTATATATTGAAGGCTTCCTACCTGAGATACGCAGTTACATTTGGTCTATTGTTGATGTTCCCAAGGATAGCCACTGTCGATTTCATGTGCTTGCAAGACATCTTGATTATTCCGAGAAAGAATGATGGAGACAGGTTCGAGTAGAGTTGTACGAGGAGTTGGAGTCTCGTCTTTCATTCTACACCGGCATATTAAGCGAAGTATATGTTGAAGATTTATTGACAAGCATTCCTTGCACCGATACCATTTTCAGAGAAGACTACTACATGTCCAACCCGGCCGTCGCATATTTATTTGCTAATAGGTATAAGATTCCTATTATACTTATTTCAGATAATATTAACAATACATTCTTTCCGATGTGCGCTCCGCCGGCTGAGCACAGACTATGTAACCTATGTACTATAGAAAATATCGGAAACCACTTTTGTCATACCAAAGTTGATCGGTCATTCTCCTATTCCTCCACCCTCAAGAATTTTGTATAAGCATACACCGGACGTAGCGATCGCTTGGATGACACCGTTTATGGGGAAAATAAATCTCTATAAGAAGTTGTTGAAGATGAAGGAGCCCATAGACATGTCCGTTGGCCACTTCGATGTTCAAATCGACTGATACGAGTGGACTATTTATATTGTACTTTTATATAATTTTGTCACCTAGTTGGTTCATGTATCATTTTGTATAATATATAACCACTTTTGTATAATGGTGAATCACTTTTGTATACAGTAAAAAAGTCAAATAAAAAATCCATAGTATTTAGTGTATCAATAAAAAATCTATAATTATACCCGTCCTTTAGAAATGTCAACAAGTTGACAGTCCTAGTATCATGTAGGATTGTCAACTTGACAGTCCAAATTAAAATTGGAGAAATACGAAAAGTTTCAATTAGTACTGTCAAGTCGTTGACAATCATATTTTTAATTAGGACTGTCAACTTATCGGACATGCCGTTACCACTCGGTAAAGAAGTCCGAGACCCAGTTGAACTTGGCCGGGATATAGTTCTAGGATTTCGTCCCTCTCGGAGCACTTATTACTTTCAATGTGCGACTCAGTACCGTTTGTGCGAAACCGAACTGACGAAGCACTCTATCAGACATATAAGGGTCATCTATATCATGGCAACTTATAAGGCCGTGAAATAAAGATATTGGTTGCAATGGGCGGCTACTCTGTCGTAGATCCTGATATGGAAGCCATACTATCTGTAACGTAATTTAGTAAATTAGTACGACAAAAAAGAATCTAACAAAAAATATACTCTCTTTTCACCTCTTCTACCGCCATATCTTCAATTGTGTTGCGTATGGTGGCTAATATTTCAGCACGTTTGACATCAGCCAAAGTTGGCTTCCATTGACACATTCTAGGAAGCTTTTCGTCATAGTATCGTCATACCTCAGCCCGCATCAGCATCAGAAAGTGCTCGTATATCCATGCCTGTACGTATAGTCAACAATTTAACAATGAAATATCATATTATGTATAGAATTAAATGAGCAAAGATATTTCTTTACCTGGAGTAGAGTCTAGCATCATGTTATTGTCTTCATACCGACGCGGGATGCTGCACTAAGCTCGCGTTAAAGATATGCTAGTATACCGTTTCTCCAAGAAATTTTATCCAAGGTATCGATTTCGAGAAAATTCAATAGATATCTGGCATGAATCAAAGTTTCGAACTTGTCTGGAATGCCGACAGCTCCTAAGACGAAAAGCATATATGCACGAGCCGCCCTATCGACAGTTTCCCCTTCGGCCTCATTGTCTTTGAATGTCTCCTCTATATATTTCAAAGTAAGACCATATGACTTCATAAAATCTTGAAGGGTTCTAAAACTACTATCGTCAACTCCAAGAGAATTTGATATAGTATCGATGACGTGTTCATGCCACGATAAGTCCTTCTCAATAAATATATCATTCATCATGACCCGACCTTGGACATTGAGGCCCAATATGTGATGGACGTCGTCCAAAGTAATCGTTATCTCCCCCGTTGGGAGATGGGAAGTATTGGTCTCCGGATTCCAGCGCTCTACGAATGCTGATATAAGCGCAGTATCCACCGTATGTTACGCGTACTTGCCCAAATTATGCAAACCTGTATGAATAATTTTGTTCCTGACGGCTTCCCCAAATATGTCAAACTGCCAGCTACTGTACTTCTTTTTGTGGTTCACGACCGTCGTGAACAAACGATAGGTCATCTGAAAATTTAATAATCGGAGAAAATTAGCTTTTTGAAATATATAGTAATCTAAATCAAAACTTTATTTTTCATAATGTAGTGTACATACTGGCTCTTTCCATATTTTAAATGCAATATGGTTGTCGAACGACAACAACTTGAGCAACCTTTTGGACGAGTCAAAATTGGATTAGTCGGGTCCTGAGAAGGTCCTGAACCATCATCTGGCCGGGTTCGGGTAGTAGGCACGTCTTTCTCGGAGGAGGAAGCAGACGGAGGAGTAGTAGGAGCCACGTATTCCTCGAAAGAGGAAGAAGACGGAGGAGTAGGAGGAGCCAATTTCATCAAATGAGACATGCGCGACGGTATAGTGACTTGTCTATGTGGCTCTAGTTCGGAGATACTGAGTGGTCTCTCAACCATATGGTCCATATCGCATTCCTTGTACGACGATGCTGTAGGTCATTTTCTTTTCACAGCTACCGATTTACTGGAATTTTTTTTTCCAGATATACATATAAACAACTGGTGTCATGCCCCGATCACCCGCAGAAATCGGTCGTCCCCGCTAGGCGTGAATCACCGCGTCAGCGCTCCCGCAGGACGATTATTTTTATCGGGATGTGATGCTGCGCGAGCCTGGAGTTGCGCCCGTGCGAGGCAAATACCAAAACGGCCGTTGATAACTAGTTCACCAAATCGATATAGCGGAAGCATAGAATAAACACAAGTATGATACATAAATAAGCTCTTTATTGATAATGAATAAGGTTACAAGAGGCGCTAGGCCGAGATTACAAGTCGCTCAAGCTCCCTCTCTCTCTCTCTCAAACAATTAAGGCGTGCCAAGCGGCTTACAACTTGGGATGATACATGGGCGATGTTCCAACATTATGTCCTGTATATGTGCTCCATCTCCGGACGCAACACTCCAAGGCTCCATAGAGAACTCTACGCCTTAGCGTGCCCGAGGGGACATTCCGTACCAAACAAGGTTCTCCCGCACCCTGGAAGCAATCTTGTTGGTTATCAGTACATGAATGCACTAGTGGGGAGGCTTCTCGTCCGCTCGACAAATCCAACACGTTATATTAGTTTCATGTACCAACTATTAAGTTATCTTTCTATTCTTGCTTTAGGATCAATTTTATGACATAACATACAAAGCCTAACTCGTGTGACATTGCGCCGTACGATATACTAAAAATACGACAATACTTACCAACTTACCATTTGTCCTTCCCTGTCCAAGTATAAAATCAAGTTAAACCAAGCACGAATATATATATATATATATATATATGAATTCCAAGATCGCATAACGAACACATGTATCCTACGAGCGTATTTCTAAGTCAGATGCACGATATACACAAATTACGATACTCATATTACTTTGTGACTCAGGTTGTGTAAATGCGTTATACTCAGGCCGTACAGATTTCTCAGATGTCTTATACTCATTTTACACAAGCATGTTATACTTGTCTAGGCATGTTATACTCAGACTATTTTTTAAATGTGTTCAAAGCTTCAGATTACTTGGTTCAACTAACGATCTGTACGCAGAGTACGCCATACATCCGTTACTTGCCACAAGTTCATACGAGCCCATACGCGGGTTTTTTCCACGTATAAAATATACTTAATGATACATAATTGGTCTAATGACCTGACGAGCCGCCATGGACAAGTTATAGTCTCGGCATGGGAATGGGATACAATGCAGGTAGCGAGCCCCGCTACACGCCTTTTCGTCCGAAGCAAACGACTATCTGAATATTCCTGATCGGTTCGGATCGGCCCCGGTGCGACCAACGTACCGTCCACAGGAACTATAAGCATGTGCACAGGTTGTCCATGACCATTGACGATCAACACTAAGCTTTTATTATATGCAATATTTTAAGGCCTTGAATGAACATAACTACTTGACACAGTGAGAATGCATATACTCGTTCAAAAATCTCATGATCTTGTGTATTCCATTCAATATACCATTTATGCTGATGTTTTAATACTTATTGCAGCTTCCGTTTTGGGAGTTGCCTTGGTGACCCAACGGTCCCGAAGACTTTCCATGTTTCCATTATTTGGCTTGGGACAACTATTTTGATAGTCTTCCTGCCACAGGTAAGTGAACCATGATCTGTATTGTGCTTCTATATCGAGACAATATCTATGTGACGACCATTTCAAAATATATGAAATAATATACTTGAAGGAACATATATGGAACAAAAGTAACGCTACGAGGGTGAGGTTATAAGACGTTCAACCGATCTACTTCCATGTTCTATGCAAAGATATATAAGATAGGATTATTCCCTTAGCTAGGTGTGTGGTATTCTTTATTAGCATGCAAGGGGTGATTCGTCTAGCGACTAGCATATATCAACCATATTTTTTAAGTGCACAGGCTAAGCAAAGACAGGTTCATCGTAGCCACCCACCTTAGCGATGATTCGCCTCGGTCGAGCGATACTCCGAGCGAGCCTTTGAAAGTCTAAGTCTGAACTCCTGAAGGTCCAAGTCTAGAATCCTTTACCTTTAACGAGTCTTCTCGCTGAGCAAAGTGGGCCGGGTCATCGCACTTGTGTCGTTTGAATCGGCTATCCGCATTAATGCGGAGCGGGTCGTTACATTATACACCACTACAAACAAGTCTCGTCCTCGAGACTTTCTAAGCGTAAATTATTCTATCGCATACTATCGAATCTAACTCAAGCATATCAATATGTATCATTAGATCCGTTCGAACACAACTTCCTACTCGCTTCTCATTCCGTGTCACGTGTGTGCTGGGTCTGCCTTATTGAATGACTCTATCATTCAATCCAAGTTCTAACTCGGTCTCTACTGCGACTTAGCGCGGAACATATATTGCTTAACGCGGAGTATGCTATAATCCATCACAAATGATGATCTAAGGCTGAGGCAAACTTATTCAATTCGTTATACTCTTCCACGCGAATCTAACATATTCACTTGCACTAGCATTCGATATCAGCATATCGCGAGTCTGGACCGTGCACATATTCAAGGCGTCCCTCTAACATATGTATGTCAACCATCTTATCAATTATGAAGTATTTGCACTCGAGTTTAACATATCACTGAGTCTTGGATCGTGCACACGTTCAAGGCATCCCTCAAACATATGCATTCAACCAAACTTAGCGATAGTGAATTCGGACAAGCTACTCGCGAAAATCTCAAGGCTGATCGTCTTACGAATCACAATGATACCTCCAACGGGTCAATCAAAATCCAAGTCATTTCCAATCTCACTCAAACCAAGTATTGCACCACCATTAAGCACGATCTATCCTATCAACCGACTAGCATCCAAGTCTTATTATCTATTTCATTCACGTTTAAAACTAATGTACACTTATCGACCAAAGCCTAACTCTAAGCCTTGTTGCCCCAGTTCTATGGCTTGTTCAAGTAATACTCTAAAGTCGGTCACACAATTCTTTCACTCGGCATATGATTGTCTGTCTAACTGCTAGGTTGGCTCACAAGGTCATAGATAAATTTCAAGTTCATGGTTCTCATCGTCCAAATTCGTTGCACGGTACTCGTCCCAAATTTCTAAGGTCAAACCATTGTTCTTTGGTACGGGGTATTCTACCCAAGCTTGTTTCACTCAGATTTTTAAACACCGAGCACAAATCATTCTATCCACATCAACACGATCGCTTGTACGGGATCTGGGTCCATTTAGCAAAACTGTTTCTAAGACACGTTCGTTCAATCAAATCCATGATATATCCACGTCGTAGGACAAACCCATTAATATTCATAGTCTATCTCCTCCACTACGTTTGATATAGAATTTACCTATCCGTTCTTTTCTAAGTCTAGACCACCAATCACGATCATATTCTAAATCTTTGATATAAATCATAAACTCTA
The DNA here is from genome assembly GCA_036927795.1 of Iris macrosiphon. Taxonomy (NCBI): domain Eukaryota; kingdom Viridiplantae; phylum Streptophyta; class Magnoliopsida; order Asparagales; family Iridaceae; genus Iris; species Iris macrosiphon. Next base: position 24,455,472 of record JAYESA010000009.1, on the reverse strand, counting down.
AGTCGTTAGACACTATCTACATATCCGTTCATAAAATTACCAAGTATATCTTACTTCACGTTTTAGACTAACTCCTCCTCAAAATACTTTGATTCATTTGTATCCTGAAACTCGTCTTATCATGTCGAATCACAAGTCAAGACGATCCTTTAATTACCATGCTCCGGTCTCCCGCAAGTTCAATCATCCCCATTGGACGTGAAATCACCACGCCAACGCCCTTGCGAGATAACCGTCCTAACCCATGCGTGACACATGTACGAGCATGGAGTTTCACTCGTACAAGACAAGAACGTCAAACGTTATGGTTATCATCGAACGAACAGACACCTTATCGTTTACACTTTGCTCCATCCAAAATATATATCCTTTAAGTCATGTTCGTTCAGGCCATGATCATAATTCATCTAGCAAAATTATCCAACTTCAATGTTACCATTTGATCAATTCGTAGTTTACTTTTAATATTTCTCAAACAACTAAGTTCAAATCCTCAAGCCAAACCCTATCCAACTTTGTTACATTTCATTCATCGAGTTCATTTGTAAAATCTTCGAACATGTTTTCGCGAGTTCGATCATCCCCGTCGGACGTAAAATCACCACTCTAGTGCTCCCGCGGAATAATCGTTCTCATTTAGGCCCGATGTTGAGTATTACCTTTTGAACTAAATTTTAGATCGTTCGTCCAAGTCAAGATTAAATCTGTTATCGCCTACCGCAATCATTAAACAAGATTTTCTAACTTGCATCAATCCTTGCTATCTTTCACTTATCGATATAGTATTAGTCATCCAAATTTGAAACCATAACATTTATACTCAGGCTAAAATTCTATCGAGCGATATCCTACTCAATCCACATTTTTGATGCACGCTATCTTCCTTCGCGCTATACTCTGATCGCATCCTAGATTATTCTATTTCAAACTCAAGTTTTAATTTATTTGATTCAATTCGAAATCGCTCGTACGATTTACTAAATTTTTCTCGACCAAGGTATTAATTTTTATTACCTTGAATTCCTATTTGATATAGCCTTATCACTTGTTCAACACATTCTAACTCGTTTGAATAAAATTTCAATTTCTTCGAATTTGCTTACTTGTTAGGCGATATTTATACTAAGGCTTCGCACAATTACGTCGCTTGCTGCTAGACTCGTTTGCTATTCCAAAATTCTTGATTTGCTCGAACATTTATAAGATGATCAATACACCACTCAGGGTTCGAGCCATATTCTATAAATCATCGAATTGCTTATTCGTTCCTGAGTTATCGCATACACCACTCAAAAATTGAGTCACTCAAGTAAATTCTCAATCGTGTTCGCATCAATCTCTCTAGCCTATTCCTTAGAACTCCTGTGCAATCCCTATGCGTCGCCTTAATAATCTTAATATCTTATACCCCTCTTTTGATAGTCCTCCATACAAACTACACTTGAGTCATGACTTATCGATACGAATAACTGTTCGAACTATATATCAAAACCCAGGCACGACTCCCAAGATTCTCCTTAGCGATAGTCCAATAATATTTCTATCAATATCCATTATAAGTCTGACTTATCCTTACCTGAACGATATCCCAATCTCGTTCGCAAACTTGCTTGCATCCAAGGGTCTTATCGTGTGATACCCATGCAACTTAGCTGGGAGACTGTGTGCATAGCTAACTGTCCGAACGATATTCTATCTCACACACTAACCCGCTTGGTGTTCACGTATAGGTATTCGGGTTCACATATAACTTGCAAATTCTAACACGAGTATATTCCCACGAAGTCTGACACAAGTTGGCACAAAGGCCTTCGCTTCACAATTTCGTACAAGCAATCATATCACTCATATACACTTTCAAAAATATTTAGACTCATTGTAAGGAACATCTCGTTGGAACATTTAGAGAGAGCGTCTGTAATATAATCCACGAACGAGCTTTCGAAACTGAGAGAATCGATAAGAAGTCCATGCACGTAAAGCCATGATCTAATACCAATATGTCACGCTCTGATCTCCCACATGAATTGGTCGTCCCCGCTAGGCACGAATCACAGTGCCAGTGCTCCCGTAGGACGATCATTTCCATCGGGACGTGACGCCGTGCGAGCCTAGAGTTGCGCCCGCACGAGGAAAATACCGAAACGGCTATTGATAACTAGTTCACCAAGTCGATATAGTGGAAGCATAGCATAAACACAAGTATAATATATAAACAAGCTCTTTATTGATAATGAATAAGGTTACAAGCGGTGCTAGGCCGAGATTACAAGTCGCTCAAGCTCTCTCTCTCTCTCCCTCTCTCAAATAATAAAGGCGTGCCAAGCGGCTTACAACTTGGGATGATACATAGGTGATGTTTCAACATTATGTCCGGTATAGGTGCTCCAGCTCCGGACATAACACTCTAAGGCTCCAGAGCGAACTCTATGCCTTAGCGCACACGAGGGTGTGACAATCTGTTATGTTCAAACGGACAGCCAATTCAAATAGCGCAAGTACAACGATCTGACCCACTTTGCTCAGCGAGATGACTCGTTTGAGGCAAAGGATTTCCAGACTTGGCCATTCAGGAGTTCAGACTTAGACTTTCAAAGGCTCGCTCGGAGTATCACTCGACCGAGATGAATCATCGCTAAGGTGGGTGGCTACGATGAACTTGTCTTTGCTTAGCCAGCACACGTAAAATATGGACGATACATGTTAGTCGCTAAGTGATTCATCCCTTATATGCTAATAAAGAATACAACACACCTAACTAAGGAAATAATCCCAACTTGTATTGCTTGTGTTAGAACATAAAAATAAAACTTAGCTTATAAATGGACCATCGCATGCTACATTTTTCTTGTACAACTAGACCCCACTATACCTTAGGAATATCGTTATATATTGTTCGTAGTGTACTGTTCACTTGTTTATGCCACACGTTCCCAGATTATGTCGCTCGGTATGTCCCTTTACGGTCTCACTTCTCGTTTTACCCTTAGACCCGTGCCAAACGTAAATGTTTATGTTTTCATAAATGCATGCTTGCTTGTTTATTGTAGTTTGTACTTGTTGCCTTGTTTCAATGCTTGTCACAAAAATTATGCCATAATCAAGTAACACTACTCGTAACATGCATGCATCTAGTTAGCTAGAAGACTATCAAATAGCCCTTCTGTGTAATGCGAACCTGCAAGTATCCGGGACCGTTAGGTCGCCAAGAAAGTCCCCGCATCAGGGGAATACATCATGTCAAGTTGAACACTGAACGAGAGTCATGTCAAGTAAAGCAAGAATCACAGCTCATGAAGCAATGCTCGTTCATAACAAGAATCATGAATTATCATGTCAAGCTGTGAATCTGGAAGACCAAGACTTGCATGTCGTGGATAACTTGGAAACAAGGGGGATCTTCGGATCCCGTTCCACGGACGGTCTCCGGGGCCGATCCAATCCAGAATAAAATTTTGTGTGGGGTCTCGTGTGCTGGGCGGAATGGTTTGTAGCGCATCGTGTACTCTCGTTGCATTCCATCCTCGTCAATGACTCATCCTTTATGGCTATGCCAGCGACTCCTATTCATATAGATAAGTCATCCTCGCTTAGCGGTAACCCGCGTGCGAGTCATTGTATCGCATCCACTAATCGAAAATACTGAACGATCATGAGTATGACACACTTGTATATATGGAACACTTTAACATCTTCTGCAATACACCTGATAATCCATGTAACTCGTGCATCCAAAACATAACTTCGCTCACGACACTTGTATTTTCTTATGCAATTGCCCCTGAATTTTATTATATATGCTCGTGCTTGATTTAACTTGGTTTACCTTGGACAGGGAAGGACGGATGGTAAGTTGGTAAGTCTCGCCGTGTTTCTTTATATATTGTATGACGTACAGCCACACGAGTTAGGCTTTACATTATTGACATAAAACTGATCCTAAGGCAATACTCGAAAGATAACCTAATAGATGGTGCACGAAACCTATATAACGTGGTTGGATTTATCGAGCGGGCGAGAAGCCTCCCCACCAGTGCATTTATGTACTGATAACCCACCAGATTTTTTGCAGGGTGCGGGAGAACCTTGTTCGGTGCGGATGTCCCCTTCGTGCGTGCTAAAGCGTAGAGTTCACTCTGGAGCCTTGGAGCGTTGCGTTCGAAACTTAAGCACATATACAAGACATAATGTTGGAACATCGCCTATGTATCATTCCACAAATATAGCCACTTGGCACACTTTTACTGTTTCAGAAAGAGAGGCTTGAGCGACTTATAATCTCGGTCTAGCGCCGCTTGTAACATTTGTTCAATATCAATAAAGAGCTTGTTTTAATTTTATACTTATGTTATTTATTGCTTTCGCTATTGACGACTCTGTGAACTTGTTACCAATCGCCTGTGTGTTTCTTATTCTGCTGCACTCGGACTATCTGTGCGACTCTATGGCTTAAATATCTTACCGCCTGTTCGGATCTGGCCTTGTACGGGCGCGGCTCATGCTCGAACGACATCACGCCCAGATAGGAAGGATCGTCTTGCGGGAGCGCTGACGCAGAGATTCGCGCCCAGCAGGGACGACCGATTACCTGCGGGAGATCTGGGCATGACATATTGGTATCCGAGCATGGCTTTACGCCTTTGGACTTCGTATCGATTTTTTCAGTTTCGAAAGCTCGTTCGTGGGTTATGTGCCTACACTCTCTCTCGTTGATCCGATAGGATATTCCAAACAATGAGTCTAATACTTTCAGAAAGTGCATGTGAATGATGTGATTGCTTGTACGAAATTGTAATATGATGGCCTTTGTGCCGACCTGTGTTAGGCTTGGTTGGAATAGACTCGTGCTAGAATTATAAGTTATGTGCGAACCCAAATACCTATATGTGATTATCCAACTAGTTAATGAGTGATATAGAATATCGTTCGAACGGTTATCTATGCACACAGCCTTTCGACTAAGTTGTGTTGAGTATCGCGTGCCAAGACCCTTTTGGTGTGAGCAAGTTTGCGAACGAGATTAGGATATCGTTCAGACAAGGATAAGTCAGACTTAGAATGACAACCGATAAAAATATTATCAGATTTATCGCTTTGGCAAATATACAGAATCATGCTTGGATTTTGAGAAATAGCTCTAACTGTATTTCGTGTCGGAAGATAGAAATCAAATATGGTTTACTTGGATGACTACCAATAGGATATATACGAGACTAAGATTTATCAGGCGATGCTGGGTATTGTACAGGAATTCTAAGGAACGACTTAGTGAATATGCTAGCGATTGATGCGAACACGATTGAGGATTTGATTGGTTGACTCGATTCCTAAGTGGTGTATGGTTCATTTGGAAATGTCCAAACAGATTCATAAGTCTCGTGCGATAGTTGAATTGAACGATTTGAGAATGTCTTGAACAAGTGATAAGGCTTATATCAAATAGGGATTCATGGAAATAAAAATTGATATCTTGGTTAAGAAAATTTGTTGGAAACTTGGAGGATCGTGCAAGCGATTTTGGATTGAAACAAACGGATTGATGCTTGAATACAATATCGCTCGAATAAAAGTTAGCCCGAGAATGAATATTGTAATTCAATGAAAGAGATAAGCGATAACAGATTTGACTTGGAGTTTGGAAGAACGATCTTGAATCTAGTTCAAAAAGATAACCTTCGAAATCAGTCCCAGCAAGAAATATTATCCTATGGGAGCGTCGTCATGGTGATTTCACGTACGGCAGGGATGATCGAACTCAAGGGAACATGTTCGGTGATTATTCCAAACGAACTCGATGAATAGAACGTATCAAAAGTGGATAGGCTTTGGCTTGAATATTTGAACTTAGTTGGTTGAGGAATGCTAGAAGTGGACTATGGATTCACCGAACGGTAACATTGAAGTTGGATGATTTTGCTGGACGAATTATAATCACTGCATGAACGAACATGACTTGATGGATTTAATATATAACTTGATGGAGGAAGGTGAAATGATAAGGTGTCTCGATCGTTTCGAAGATAACCATAACGTTCAACGTTCTTGCCTTGTGCGAGCGTAACTATATGCTCGTACATGCGTCATGTCCGGATTCATACGATTATCCAGCGGAAGCATTGGCATGGTGATCTCACGTCCAACGAGGGTGATCGAACTTACGGGAGACTGGAGCATGACAACTGATGGATCGCCTTGACTTTTGGTTCGATACGATAAGACGAATTTGGAAATGCAAGTGAAGCGAAAGTGTTTCAGGATAAGTTAGCCTAGAACCTGGAATAAATCACGCTTGATAGTTTCTTGAATGGATACATAAATCATGTTGGACGACTTGGAGTTATAATCAAAGGTTTAGAATTGAATCTTGGCTTGGTGGTCTAGACTTTGAATGGATATATGGATACTATCAAACAAACTTAAGGAGATAGACTATGCGAATTGCTAGGCTTGTCCTGCAACTTGGATATATAATGGATTGCCTGAACGGACTCAAACTTTTTACAAACGAACGTGTTATTGTGTGTAGAATAATTCGTGCTCGATATTTAAAAATTTGAGTAAAATGAGCTTGGGTAGAATATCCCGTTGTGCAAACGAACAATGGTTTGACCTTAGGAATTGGGGCGAGCATCGTGCGACAAATTTGCACGATGGATCGTGTACTTGAATATGTACCTATGACCTTGTGAGATGACCTAGTAATTAGGCATATGACCCTGTGCCGAATGAAAGAGCTTTTGTAACAGACTTTAGAATATTGCTTGAATAAGCCATAGAACTAGGGCAGCAAGACTTATAGTTAGACTTGGAACGGTAACGTGTGCTATGTTTAACCCGAACGGATGAACGTTAGTCGATTAAATCAGATAGATCGTGCTTAACGGAGTGCAAATACTTGGTTTGAGTTGGAATGGAACTGACTTGGATTTTAATTGACCCTATCAAAAGTATCGTAGTGATTTGTAAGACGAGAACCCTTGAGATTTTTGCAAGTAGCTTGTCCGAATTCACTATCACTAAGTTTGGTTGAATGCATGTGTTTGAGGGACGCCTTGAACGTGTGCACGATCCAAGACCCAATGACATATTGAGCTCGAGTGCAAAGACTTCGCTATCGCTAAGTTGGTGACATGCATATGTTTGAAGGACATTTTGAATATGTGCACGATCCAGACTCGCGATATGCTGATCCCGAATGCTAGTGCAAGTGAATATGTTAGATTCGCATGAACAAGTATAACAACTTGTATAAGTTTGCCTCATCCATAGATCGTTATTCAAGATGGATTGTAACGGACCCCGCATTAAGAGATATTTTTTTTGCGCTAAGGTACAATAGAGACCGAGTCAGAACTTGGATTGAATGATAGAGTCATTCAATGAGACCGACCCAACATACACGCGACATGGTATAAAGAATGAGTAGAGAATTGTGTTCGAACGGATCTAGTGGTACCGATTGCTACGCTTGAGATAGATTCGATAGTGCGATAGAACGGCTTACGCTCAGGAAGTCTCGAGGACGAGACTTTTTTTCTGAGTGGTGTATAATGACACGACCCATTCCGTTCAAGTGAAAAGCCGATTCAAACGGCACAAGTGCAACGACCCGATCCACTTTGCTCAGCGAGATGACTCATTTAAAGCAAAGAATTTCCAGACTTGGCCCTTCAGGAGTTCAGACTTAGACTTTCAAAGGCTCGCTCGGAGTATCGCTCGACTGAGACGAATCATCGCTAAGGTAGGTGGCTACGATGAACTTGTCTTTGCTTAGCCAGCACACTTAAAATATGGACAATACATGCTAGTCGCTAAGTGATTCACCCCCTACATGCTAATAAAGAATATAACGCACCTAGCTAAGGGAATAATCCCAACTTGTATTGCTTGTGTTAGAACATGAAAATAAAACTTTGCTTATAAATGGACCATCACATGCTACCTTTGCCTTGTGCAACTAGACCCCGCTATGCTTCGGGAAGATCGTTATATACTCTTCGTAGCGTACTGTTCACTTTTTTATACCGCACGTCCCTAGATTATGTCGCTCGGTATATCCCTTTACGGTCTCACTTCTCGTTTTACCCTTAGACCCGTGCCAAACGTAAATATTTATGTTTTCATAAATGCATGCTTGCCTTTTTATTGTAGTTAGTACTCGTTGCCTTGTTTTAATACTTGTCACATAAATTATGCCACAATCAAGTAACACTACTCGTATCGTGCATGCATCGAGTTAGCCAGAAGACTATCAAATAGCCCTTCTGTGCAATATGAACCTGCAAGTATCCGGGACCGTTAGGTCGCCAGGGAAGTCCCCGCACCAGGGGAATGCATCATGTGAAGTTGAACACTGAACGAGAGTCATGTCAAGTAAAGCAAGAATCACAGCTCATGGAGCAATGCACGTTCAGAACAAGAATCATGGATTATCATGTCAAGTTGTGAATATGGAAGACCAAGACTTGCATGTCACGGACAACTTGGAAACAAGGGGGGTCTTAGGATCCCGTTCCACGGATGGTCTTCGGGGCACCGAGGCCAATTCGATATGGAATAGAATTTCGTGTGGGGTCTCGTGTGCTGGGTGAGATTGTTTGTAGCACATCGTGTACTCTCGTTGTATTCCATCCTCGTCAATGACTCATCCTTTATGGCTATGCCATCGACTCTTGTTCATATAGATAAGTCATCCTCACTTAGCGACAACCCGCATACGAGTCATTGCATCGCATCCAGTAATCAAAAATACTGAACGATCATGAGTATGACACACTTGTACATATGGAACACTTTAACATCTTTTGCAACACACCTGATAATTCGTGTAACTCGTGCATCCGAAACATAACTTCACTCGCGACACTTGTATTTTCTTATGCAATTGCCCTTGGATTTTATTATATATGCTCGTGCTTGATTTAACTTGGTTTGCCTTAGACAGGGAATGACGGATGGTAAGTTGGTAAGTCTCGCCGTATTCCTTTATATATCGTACGGCGTACTGCCACACGAGTTAGGCTTTACATAATTAACATAAAACTGATCCTAAGACAAGACTAGAAAGATAACCTAATAGATGGTGCACGGAACCTATATAACGTGTTTGGATTGGGGAGAAGCCTCCCCACCAGTACATTCATGTACTGATAATCCACCAGATTTCTTGCAGGGTGTGGGAGAACCTCGTTCGGTGCGGATGCCCCATTCGTGCATGCTAAGGCATGGAGTTCACTCTGGAGCCTTGGAGCGTTGCTTCAAGAACTGAAGCACATATACAAGACATAATGTTGGAATATCGTCTATGTATCATTCCACAAATGTAGCAACTTTGTACACTTTTACTGTTTCAGAGAGAGAGGCTTGAGCGACTTGTAATCTCGGCCAAGCGCCGCCTGTAACACTTATTCAATATCAATAAAGAGCTTATTTTAATTCTATACTTATGTTATTCAATGCTTCCGCTATTGATGGCTCTGTGAACTGGTTACCAATCGCATGTGCATTTCTTATTCTGCTGCACTCGGACTATCTGTGCGACTCTGTGGCTTAGACATCTTACCGCCTGTTCGGATCTGGCCTTGCACTGGAGCGGCTCACGCTAGTGCGGCATTACGCCCAGATGGGAGGGATCATCCCGCGGGAGCACTGGCGTGGAGATTGTGCCCAGCGGGTACGACCGATTACTTGCGGAAGATCGGGGCGTGACAGAAGGGACATTCCACACCGAACGAGGTTCTCCCGCATCCCGTAAACAATCTGGTGGGTTATCAGTACATGAATGCACTGGTGGGGAGGCTTCTCGCCCGCTCGACAAATCCAACACGTTATATTAGTTCCGTGTACTAACTATTAAGTTATATTTCTAGTCTTGCCTTAGGATCAATTTTATGGCATAACATACAAATCCTAACTCGTGTGGCAGTGCGCAGTGCGATATACGAAAAATACGACGATACTTACCAACTTACCATTTGTCCTTCCATGTCCAAGTATAAAATCAAGTTAAACCAAGCACGAATATATATATATATATATATATATATATATATATATATATATATATATATATATATATATATATATATATATATATATATGAATTCTAAGATCGCATAACGAACACATGTATGCTACGAGCGTGTTTCAAAGTCAAGCGCACGATATACACAAATTATGATACTCATATTACTTTGTGACTCAGCTTGTGCAAATGCGTTATACTCAGGCCGTACAGATTTTTCAGATGTCGTATACTTACACAGGAATGTTATACTTGTATAGGCATGTTATACTCAGACTATTTTTTAAATGTTTTCAAAGCTTCAGATTACTTGGTTCAACTAACGATCCGCACGCATAGTTCGTCGTACATCCGTTACTTGCCACAAGTTTATACGATCCCATACGCAGGTTGCCGCCACGTATAAAATATACTTAATGATACATAATTGGTCTTATGACCTGACGAGCCGCCATGGACAAGTTATAGTCTCGACAGGGAGTGAGATGCAACGCAGGTAGTGAGCCCCGCTACACGCCTTTTCGTCCGAAGAAAATGACTATCTGAATGTTCCTGACCGGTTCAGATCGGCCCCGGTGCGACCAACGTACCGTCCGTAGGAACCATAAGCATGTGCACATGTTGTCCATGACCATTGACGATCAACACTAAGCTTTTATTATATGCAATATTTTAAGGCCTTGAATGAACATAACTACTTGACACGGTGCGAATGCATATACTCGTTCAGAAATCTCATGATCTGGTGTGTTGCATTAAATGCACCGTTTATGCTGATGTTTTACTACGTATTGCAGCTCCCATTTTGGGAGTTGCCTTGGTGACCCAACGGTCCCGAAGACTTTTCATGTTTCCATTATTTGGCTTGGGACGACTATTTTGATAGTCTTCCTACCACAGGTAAGTGAACCATGATCTGTGTTGTGCTTCTATATCGAGGCAATATCTATGTGACGACCATTTCAAGACATATGAAACAATATATTTGAAGGAACATATAAGGAACAAAAGTAACGCTACGAGGGTGAGGTTATTAGACGTTCAACCGATCTACTTCCATGTTTTATGCAAAGATATATAAGATATGATTATTCCCTTAGCTAGGTGTGTGGTATTCTTTATTAGCATGCAAGGGGTGATTCGTCTAGTGACTAGCATATATCAACCATATTTTTTAAGTGCGCAGGCTAAGCAAAGACATGTTCATCGTAGCCACCCACCTTAGCGATGATTCGCCTCGGTCGAGCGATACTCCGAGCGAGCATTTGAAAGTCTAAGTCTAAACTCCTGAAGGGCCAAGTCTCGAATCCTTTACCTTGAACGAGTCTTCTCGCTGAGCAAAGTGGGTCGGGTCGTCGCACTTGTGCCGTTTGAATCGGCTATCTGCATTGATGCAGAGCGGGTCGTTACAACTGGGACTGTAAGAAAATTCTATATTCCAATTTATATGCAGGACTGTAGAAAATCCTACAGTCCATATATAATACAGGACTGTAGACCTTCCTACAGTCCTACATATACAACAGGACTGTAGTATTACCTACAGTCCTAAATATACAATAGGACTGTAGGTTTTTGTACAGTCCTATATATACTATAGGATTGTAGAATTTGCCTACAGTCCTGTTGGTAAATAGCCCGACTTTCGACGTTGTTTGGTTTTTTGAAATCACAATCCTAATTTTTAGTGTTCGTCAGTTCGTTTATCAACCCTAAATTAGTTCTAAACAAATTTATCTAACTATTTTAGGCATTAGCAATAATTCATGAAAATAAAATAAAATTTACACATAAATAAAATCAAAACCCTAATGGAGGAAAAATATTGGATACATACATAGATTTTGAAAAAGGTTTGGGTGTCATTGCTTGGAATCAAAACCCTAATGAAGGAGTTGGAGAGAAAGGGGGAAGGGAATTTGAATAAGGAAAGAGAGAAAGAGGTTTGAAAATTTCAAGAGAGATAATAGAAATTTAGAGAAGGGTTTTGGGAAGGTTTGGGGGGTTTGGGTTGTCCTAAGTAAATTTTGGGCTGTCCTCAGTAAAAATTATAAAAATCTGCCTCCCTAAACAAAAAAACGTAGTGCTTATACAATTTTCCATACAAATATAAAGTTACTATTGAAACATTTGAAGTTATCCTTTTTTTTATATATCTTGAAACATTTGAAGTCAAAATGCAAATGTAAAAGTATTGTCAGTATGGAATTATTGTCATAGCAAGAAAAAAAAATGAAAGCTGGAAAGAGTTCATTGTATGAAGCAGTTAGACAGGTAGGTCTCATAGTCAAGCTCTCTTATGTCTTTGCACCCGTCGAGGTGTCTCAAAGGAAACCTTTGCACGTGGTCGTTACCTTCCTGTGCAACGAACTGAGGATATTTTCCCCACAAGTTAGTCTTAAAGAGAAGTGAACAAATATTAATTGTCATTCACTTTTCTTTTATGCATAAATTGAAATTAGTATACATTCTGCAAGAAACAAAATTTACATGAATACATATCCAAGGGAGAAGAATAAGCAAAAGTTATTTATAGGCTGATAAGTAACTAAAGTATATATATTTGTCCTAGCAAATTAAGGCAAGAAAAGACATCGATATACCAATAACCAATCCATATATAACCAATCTTAAGGAGAATATTTGTATAATCTGAGAGCCAAACAAAACACATTTTACAACAAATCACATTGTATTTCTTGCTTGATGGTAATAACTAATTAAACTAGAGGAATAACTGATCCAAGGGACTCATTGTGATCAGACCGGATCTTCTGTCCGGTTTCTTCTGTCCAATATTCTGTCCCCCTCCCCACACTGCATAGAGGAGGGACATAATACCGGACAAAAGAAACCGGACAGCAGATCCGGTCTCCATTGTGATCTATGCTGATCCACAGAAGTTAAGCAAATTTTGAAGGTAACGTATCGGAAACATAAATATAATCTCTAATAAATAATTAGCAGCCAGTGTTGTATTATGGACAGTACACACCAAGGTGCAACAAGCAATCAAGTAAAACTGGAGAATTATAAATTTCCATAAAAATAGATAGGACTATAGCAAATAGAGCCGTTGTGATTCCCATAAGTGCTCTAGCCTCCCAGCCCGACACTTTACCATATTCCAGTTCGATGATTTCAATAAACTTCCTATTTTAGTTTGTCTTGGCCTAAATCTAGAACGAAGAAGTCCATAGTAAATGTGCATGTGAATGGTCAAGATGGGATGGAGACTGTCTAGAAAAATATCATTAGTATCAGCAGGGTCACTGTATCAGAATCATTTCCCAAAGGTATATATTTCCTTTCCAGAAAATTATCAACAACACAACCGCTATACCCCTTACTCTATATTCTTGACAGGGCCGGCCCAGGAATAAGTCTGACAAGACTTCGGACTTGGACAACCCCCCTCCATAGGGCAACCCTCCAGACTATTTGGTTTACTTAGGACCGGTCCAACCCAAATCTAACTTAAATCTATATATTTCTAATAGGGATGAAGGGCAACCAAAATTAGCTCCGGCTAAGACACCCAACCTTCCGGGCCGGTCCTGATTCTTGAGGTCAGTTGTTTTTAATCCTTTTCTTGGATTCAGCTATGTTAAGGGTCATATGTAATGCTAACAAAAAATATATCATTTTTAGACATTTGTCCAAATTTGTTTAGGCCTAACTCTAGTCCTAGCGGCTCATTTACTATCTTATTGTTCCAACTCATTGGCGTATCTATTGGTCTACATTGCATATGTACAAACCACTCGAGACAATTTTTTGTCATCTTATCCCCAATTAGCGTTAGCTCTAACGAATACACTCATTTTTTTCATCCTATCTTTCAATGCATTGTCACTCATCTATTTTAGCATTCTCATTTCTGCTACACTAATTTTCTGGACAAGTTGTTTCTTAATTGTCCAACACTCTAATCCATAAAGCATGATAGCTCTTGTAGGTGTCTTATAGAATTTTTCTTTCAACTACAAAGGTATCTTCCAATTACAAAGTACTCAAGAAATACTCCTCTATTTCCACAATACATTTTTAATTATATTCATGACAACCTTCACGATCTACTCTTCACGATGAATAATTGATCATAATAACTCTTAGATATCTATTGTCCATGTACTCCCTCATTTTTTTTTTGTGTTTTGATTGAAATTATATTTTATACTCTGTTTTTGTCCTAATTTTAAAATCCTTAGATTCTAAAGTCTCTATCTATACTTCTCTACTCTCATCGACCTACACAATATCATAAGCAAATATTATACACAATGGAACGTCCTCCTGAATGTGCCTAGTAATCTCATCCATAACTAGCACAAAAATGTATGGAGTTATTGTTGATCCTTGATGTATGCTAACTATAAGAAAATTCTTTATTACCTCTTCCAACGGTTTACACGGTCACCGTGATTCCATCATACATATCCTTAATAGTCCCAATATAGCTACTAGGAACATATTTTTTTCCTCCAAAGTCAACTTATAAGCTTTTTTTTAAGTCAATAAAAACCATATGTATTCTCTAAATATTTTCATTAATATTCTTAATAAGTAAATGACTTCCATAGTAGACATTTCCACCATAAGACCAAATTGATTATCTGTAACTCTAGTTTTTTTTTCTTAATTTTTGCTCAATTACTCTCCTAAAGTTTCATGGTGTGGTTCACAAGCTTAATTCCTCTACAATTGCCACAACTTTGTATATCTACCTTATGTTTATATATGAGTACTACTATGATATTGATACTAGTTTTCCATTCTTCGGTTATTTTCTTAGTCCTTAGGATTTGGTTGAATAAACTGGATAAGTCATATCAATCCTATCTCACCTAGGTTTTCCAAACCTCAATAGGAATAACATCATGCCCTATCATTTTTTTAATCTTCTGTAAAGCATCCCTAACTTCAACAATTCTAATTTTACGATAATAGCAATAAAATCTATTACGAATTATGTATCTAGACTAAGCGCTTCTTGATTAGTCTTGTTAAATATTTTGTGAAAATGACAACCTTACTATAGCTTATTATCAATTTCTCTTACTAGTACCTTTTGAATTTTAATCTTAATACATTCTCTTTGTTTTCCTACTCTTAGCAAAGCATATATATATATTTTTTTTATATTCTCCTTCCTTAGTTTCAAACCTCCTATACAATCATAGGTCTTAGTTTAACTTCACTAATTGTTATCTTAGCTTACTTCTTTATTAATCTGTAGCTTGCCAGAAAATTACAAGTACACAAAATGGACACAATTATATGAAAATGGTATTTGCAGAGTGGTTACATTCAACTACTATGCATTTGTAAGAAATCTTCCAGATTACAAGGCAAAGGGCAAAAAAGATGGTTCCAATGGATTACATATCAAGTAAGTACTTGAATAGAACTTTAATTTCAACATACTTTTCATATACAGTATCTTCTATCATACACTTATCACAAAGGGCCACAATAAGGTCCTAAAGGCATTGGACAATACATTACAAGGAGTACAAACTGCAGAAGAAAGGGAAATCTTTGCTATAAGTTAGGTACAGGAACTATCCTCAGTTGTCTAAAGCCAGCTGCTGGCACAGTTTTATTAGGATAGCAACAGGAACAATGGACAGATATCCAGGGCACACCAAGCCACTTTATTTTTACCAGTGTATTTGTTTCATTACAGCGGAAGAAACAGAACTACTTATCTTGCCAATAATCGAGCTAGTGAATTTAAGCTCCGGGATTACACCTCTTGCTGCAACAGATTCTACCTTGCCATGATCATCAAACAGCAACACCAAGTTAGTCTGACCCTAGAGATAATTTCAGCACATTTATTGACTGCATGCCTCCCACAGAGCTTGTTCTAGAGTATAATTTACATACACAAACTAACTTGATAATTCCATGATAGAGTGAGATCCGAGAAAGGATATTTAACTCCACTGCTACCCTTTAAGATTATTGACCTTCATCACCCTCTGCCGTTTCTTCCCCTTCAAATGTGATGGAGACTGAAGGTTTCTAGATCGGGGAGTATATTTTCTCCTGTGCTCTTTGTACCCAATCATATACTCACTGTCTTCATCTGGCATTACAAAATCTGCAGGATTTCTATTAAGAACACACACCTCAGTTTTGCAAGTGCTTCTGATGGGCTGAAGTGTGTCATTCTTATTGTTAGTTGCATGTTGCACAATGCTATTCCCGGTAACAGAGCATCTGGTGTTTTCAAGAGATCCAATGGAGTAACCAACTTCTTTAGAACTCACATCTCTGGATATGGATGTTTGCGCATTCATGGTTTTAGTGACAGTGGCAGAGTTGAAGGCTTCACCTTTTCCAATTGCATTAGTCTTCAGGGAAGACTGCTCAGAACTGGCTTGAAAGCCAAATGATGGCTTACTATTGCTTGAACTGGTAGCAATTTCCTTCTGCAACAGAGGACCAAGAACACCAACTCTTGCGACTGGACGGAAAGGTATTCCAGAGTTTCTTGGTTGCGGATCTTGATCAGGTTTATCTACTATTCTAGGAAGTTTGGAAGCTTCTGAACTCCTGACTCCAACATCTGACCTGAGTAACTCATTGCCTTGACCAAGCTGGGTAGATCTTATATTATGTATCGAGGAACGAGGAGGTTCACCTGAACAAGCCGCCTGATCCATTAACCTGAGCAAATTCAATGCTGATATGGTTTCATTGGTGTCTAAATCTACTGGATCCATCATTTTCAAATTATGCACATTTACTGAAAGTGCACAAGGTTTTGTCACTGAAGTTCTTCCTTCATTGATTGATGATTCATCCTTAGCCTTATAATTTCGAAGATGTTTACCAGACAGGTCTATCATCATCTGGTAACCAGCATTATGCGCAACTGCTTTCGGAGTTCCTCTCGGATATATGTCATCAGAATTGAAATTAAGATCAAAATTTCGAAAACCAGGGGTTCCATTCACCAGTATTGATGTTCCATCGTGGATAAAGCTAGAAAAATTATGACCAGGAGTTGTGTGATTGATATGATCTGAACATAAGGCTAGCATCTCCATTCGGTTCGGGTAAACATTTTGTGGGTAAAAATTTCTATTGGGAGGTTGGTCAGCACTCACTGAAAGACCAACATATTGTGAAGATGCCGGGTAATCAATGGAGGCAGATATTGGTGCTTCCTGATTCAAATCAATGTGGTGATTTTGCTTACTCATACTGTAAGAATGGTAGCTTTTCGGATCACATCCAACTTTTCTATCATTTCCAACTGCCATACGATAACTATATTCCTTGAAGTTGGATTGAGATTCTTCTGGAGAAATTCTCCAGTGCATTTCATCAGATACTTTTTTCCCATGAGCTCCTCCAATACTCCACATATTCACATCCTTTGTAATTCCAGTCGTCATTGGCAAGTTATGGTTGCTTCCATAATCGGCCATACTGCACCTATTACCCTCCTTCATACCTTCTGTCATCACCGACAAGTTACATGAGCTACCATTATTAGTCATTCCATTCATAAGACGTCTTTCATGCTGGTTCTTTGCTAAGAGCTCAACGATATCCATAGGAATGTCATCTTCGTCTTGCTGTTCAGATGTCCGTGTGGTTATCTGCTTCTTTGTCCCTTTTTTGTGCAGCTGAAAATCATTCCACTGTATGCCAAAATAATTCTTATATGTTATATACCAAAGCCATCATAATTACGCAAGGTTATACATAATTAAAGTTACTACCACATTTACATAGTATTAGAATATGCCATTATAGAATTATTATTATTATGGTGGTTGTATATGAATGTGATCTGTGTATTAAGCAGTAGCTTAAATATCCAAAAGCCACAATGGATTACTTCTCCAACAATTATAAGCCACTGTGGAGTACTTTATACAAAATTCATCCTCAATGAACATACCTTGTGATGTAAAAGAGCCTGAGAGCAAGGATTAACATTATTTAAAGACTACACATTATACAGAACCTATTCAAAGCTCCATCATGCTCTAAATGAACGACCAATAAAGGGAACCTAAGGACTAAAACCCATTAGTTCCACTAATTAGGACTAAAACCAATTATCCAACCTTTAGGAAGTAAAAGTTCTGGAACTGTTTGGGTAGCTCACGCACTTCAAAATAGGTTATCCACAAACATGAAAATGAGAAGTGATTATTAAGACGAGACATACAATCACAGGATATGCAACGATCTAAATCGGTTATTGTAGCAAGTTAACTCTGCTTTTATAAGCAATTTAAATGTGAAAAAGGAAAATAGTAGGAAAACTCATTTCATTAAAAACACTGGATATGCAAAATGTCCATACCTTTAGCCATTGTGTCCGGGAAGGTATTCCATCTTCAGTTCTAGGTCTCTTGTTTTTCTTGTTACTCAATGACATCTTATCACCTTTTTCTTGAGTTTTACTACCATGATGGATATCCTTAAATTTTGTAACCACTGACAATTTGGAGCTAGGACTTGTGGAATGGGAAGCATACGCCGGTTGATGTTGAATAATCATATGACCCTTCAGAGGCAATTCATCCTCTTTGGTCATGCAGGGAGGTTGGATGATTTCAACATCAGTCATCAAATTTGACTTCTCCCCTATGATTTCTTGTTCATCTTCCTCTCCACAGTATTCACGATTAAGATCAAGATCTCTCACGACCGCACTTCTACATTTATCAACTTCAGTGTCAATGTGCTTACCTTGCGCATCCCCCCTATATGATTTAGCTTTCCTTGGAACCCTCTTGAGCCAATGAATTAGACAACGCCCATAACCATCGCTTGGGATAGTTTTCTTTCTATTTGGCTTTGATTCAAATTTTTGAGTAACCAGATCGCTTCTGTAATCTGGAGTTTTATCTTCAGATTTTGATTTATCAGACTTGCCACTGTAATTTCCATTAAGCCCTGAATTTCCTCTGCCAATACTCAATTTTTCATCATTATCATTGTCGCTGGTTCCTGCAACCCCACTGGATATACCAAACTTTTCAGGTTTCCTCATCTCCTCTCTTCTTAAGATGTCATATAACGAGCGCAGCTTACGTGCCCTCTTATTCTGCGGTCTATCCACAGAACCAGCTGGATTCACAACATCATCTCGAGTATGAATTACTGCATCAATAAAATCTGTATCAGCATTAGTTTCTTCATGACTGTCTCTGTCATGAAGAGAAGGTTGAATAGCGTCGTCTTTCCAAGGCATCCGGAAATCTTTGACCACATTTTTACACAAATCTTCTAGTTTCATTGTTTCGTTTATCTCATGCTCATCTTTTTGGTCAGGTATCGGTACGGTGAAGCTCGTGGATGCAATCACTTTATTTGAGTGCTCAGTATCACCAAAACCATGAACCAGTTCAGTATCCTTTCGCTTGGATGGCAGCACAATGTCGATCTTCTGTTTACGAAGGATAGCATCCTCTGATGTGTTTGATCTTACCGTGATATTTCCTTCTTGGAATGCTTCCCCTTCTCTTGCAACAATAATTGTTGGGCTCATACATTTCTTATCTTTATGACATTTATCCTGGCCACCTCTAGGGATTGAGATACCTGCAATGGATAAAAAGAAATAGTTCATGCAAATCAGCTCATAATCGTGAATAAGGCCCACAGTTCAAGTAATTGAGGATCTTCATTATACCTTCTTTGGTGAAGTCAGAGGATTGTAAATCATTGACTTGCTGGCCACAACATATTAATGGGCGACATTCACCATTACTACCAGGAAAGGAATTATTTTTCTCAACTACTCTTTCATCAGATTGGTGTGGCAAGCTAGTTTTTATTGTAGGAGACGGAGCTTCCACTGTGGTATTTCCAGTCGAAGAGGGGTAGTCATTTTTCACCAGATCATTCTGTATATTCATAGTCATTCCATTTTCTATCCCAGTTTCAGAATCACTGATCTCATGCAAACAATTCTGACAATTCCACCGCCTAAATTTCTTCACAAACAGTGGGGGCGCCAAGTTGGGCTGTTCATCAGATGTACAGTCATGAAGCTTAAACAATGGCCAACAAAGTTTCATCTCTCTTTTACGAACGTCAGCAACATATCCACTGTAATCAATATAGAGATAGGACATTAGAAAAATCTTACCCTAAAATTATTAATTTATATGCATCGGTTTACCTTAAAGAAAGGATTGTTGAGATCTATTAAAGTACTGTCTTCCCTCTATGCAAATCAACAAGTTTTATACTTTTATTGTTATTCAGATTTCGCTTCGTACATGTATAAAATAGTTCCCAAAAGCTTCTAAATGCGCTACGGCATCATAATTTTATGGATGGCTCAAAATATGGCCGAAGAAGCGGAGGGTGTCATGGTAAAGCCCATTTTCTCGTAGAACTGGAAACTACTGCTCACTAAAGCCCAAAATGGGCTATCATGGATGGCCCAAAATTGTTCCCATCAAGTTTTATACTTCCAAGGTTCGCATAACCAGGAACCGGTATTGGACTCTTCTTATGAGTATCGGTATCGGTGATTTCGACAGTTTCAAAGGTCTCATATTGGAGTTTCAGAGTTCTTCGTTTAGTGAGTCAAAATTAATAATATTAATTATTAAAAAAACTAGAAAATGTCTCTTATATTTAGGCATAATTTCATGTATTACTTGTTAGCTTTGAATGAAATAAAATTAAGATTGATGGATGCTGTGAATATATAAATATACGACTTCGACAAGTAGAATGGTTACAATGGGTTGATAAGGAATCTTATTGACACGACAAATCATTGTGCGGATACAGTTTTCTCTCTATATTTTCTATTTTTATTGTAATTTTTTATTTACCAAATTGATCGGAAAAGAGAGTTCCACTGTCGGTATCGGATGGTCTTGGTAGCAGTGAGTATTTGATTAGGATAGACCAAAAACGATAAAGTACAACCTATACGTACCAGTATCGGCTGATAGTGTGAATCTTGGTAGTTTCATTAGTTCTCAAGAGTTTTGTTCACATTTTTCTATTACTTCCATTAAAACCTTGGCTTAAATACAAATATGAAACACTATTCTTATTGCTTATTTGAACTTCAATACCTCCAATTTTTCGTTGTAATCACTTCGCATTCTACCTTAAACTAATTTTATGTTCACTTGTCCACCACTTCTAAGTCACTACCATTTTGCTACCTTTTGTTAACCTACCATTCAAGATGCCAATGGAATGCTCCTACATGACCCTTACATGCTACCACTTTTTGAACACTTTTATCCTTACTTTATTTCATATGACTCGGTTTCCCATATACCTCCACCATTAAGTAGAGTAAGCGAAAAAGTCTAGAACCCTAATTATCCCAATATTTCAGGTTTTTGTTCTTAATAAGAATTCTTTTTTCTTCATCAATCTAAACCATAGTACAAACAGTACAATGAATGTTGTAGATGTTGGTGACATGTTAGTCAAAATACCAATTCTTTACTAGTAGACTACACAAAACAGTAAAAAAAATTGTTATATTGTTTTGGTTAAAATCGGCAAACATATCAGCCTAGATCCGATATGTCCGCCGATACGAGGTAGTGAATGTCAGCCGACTTTTTACAACAAATGATTTATATATTAACGACAAAGGCCCTAAGCGGTATCCCAATAATGTTGAATAAAATCCCAACTCTTTCTCTCCGTCTTCTTACTAAGCCCAGGGCCGGCTCTGTCCCAGGGCAGTCAGGGCGACCGCCCAGGGCCCACGAAACATGAGGGCCCAAAAAATTAGTTTAAACATATATATATGTTTTAATAATTTTGTATCGAAAATAGAACTAGTATATACCATAGGTCTCTCTTAAGACAAAACAATTGTGGTATAGTAGTTATTATGTTAGACTTGCATACTAGAGGTTCTAGGTTCAATCCTTGGTGGCAACTTTTTTTAATTTACTTTTATTTCAGTTTTTATTTTATTTTTTACATTATAAAAGGGGGTCCCATTTTGAAAGTTCACCTAGGGCCCCCATGAACTCAGGGCCGGCCCTGACTAAGACCATAAATTCTATAACCACTTTTTTCTCTCCCGACTTCTCCAAAATAATTCTATTTTTTTTAACATATTTACCCAATATCAAACCTTCTCCTTCCTCTTTTTTTTCTATCATATAGGACTTTTTTTTAGTGATATCCAATTTTTTTACAGATATACATTGTACATTTGGCATAATATATAATATATAATATAGTACATATTTATAAATATACGATATTTGAAAATATCTCGGAACGTGACATGAACCCGACATCCGATATCTAAAACATTTTAGTATAATTCAAAAAGATGAAAAAGTGAATGATTTCACTCTTCAATTCCAGC
The DNA here is from genome assembly GCA_036927795.1 of Iris macrosiphon. Taxonomy (NCBI): domain Eukaryota; kingdom Viridiplantae; phylum Streptophyta; class Magnoliopsida; order Asparagales; family Iridaceae; genus Iris; species Iris macrosiphon. The sequence goes on along the minus strand of JAYESA010000009.1, from coordinate 24,433,099 downwards.
TATTACATAACAACTAAGGATACTCATCAAGAACTCCAAGAATTTGGAGTGAACACAAGGTTCGTACTATCGGTATCTTAATCGGTCTCCAACCCTTCTTATGAGTATTGATATCGATGATTTTGGTCGTTTCGGTAGTTTTGGATCCTTGGTTTCGAAGTGCCAAATAATAATAAAAATATATTTAAAGAGCTAGAAAAATATTTGATACAATTAGGCATAAACTTATTTATACTCATTAGATATTAATGTTCATTTTACTTACTTTAGATAAAAGCAACCCTACAACATATATGATGATGTATGAAATAATATTACAATGATGTATGAACATATGAATTATACTAGATATCTTCGACAAATGGTTATGGTTATGTTTGTTGATGAATTTTATTGACACCTTGTAGAATGTTGATTTTCGAAATGATTGAATCATTATGTCTACTATTCAGAGTTCCTAGAGCTCTTTGTAAGGCTTACTCCTTGTAAGGCTTATTGGAAAACTCGTTGTTGAACATGATTAATCGCACTTTGTTGTTCAAAATGAAATGTTTTATGTTTGTAATTTTTAATCGTTCCAAAGTCCTCTTATAGAACTGAAATAAAAAATAACTAAAAAGAAAAATATCTCTTGCCGGGTAATGGAATGTTTTGTTTAACGGATTATTTACTAGTTGAAATTAAACTTCAGATAAGGAAGCTGATTGTTCTCCTCCATTTCATTGACATCGGTCAGGTCTCTGACCGCTAAATCTATCTTAGTCAGGACGTTCCACTTTGTTAAGTTATTTTATTGTGATTTGACATAACACTTCTCAAATGAGCGTGCAATCCACTTGCTAACCGATTCAAGTGTAGCATACGTTTTCCTTCTTATATTTGCGCATCAACGAGTGCGTTCTCCTACTCGTAACAAGTTGCTGGCATCAAAGTTTAATAATAGAATATCAAGTAACTTCCCATCCTTCATAAAAAAGAGGAGGTAAAACCAATAAAGATTTCTTTTTCGATTATCTCTGAAGTTGAATACCTCATTCAAGTTTTTTTTTATCCAACCTGTAGGAATCAATAGAAAAGACAAATCTCCAAGGTCTTGGTCACTCTAGATTGTAACATCTATTGTAACTCCTTTATTTTGTTTCAGTTTGAAGGGATCTTGACCATTCTTCTTGATCTAGGGGTATGGGCAATCTCCCTATGGTCTTTTTCCCTTGGGGATATCCTCCTTAGTTAAAACATACCAAAGGCACATCTCTCTTTCAAGAGGATTCACGACATGTTAAGTCCTAGTAAAGTTGTTCGCTTTGCATCGAATTAAAGCACATGCACAAGAAGATTAATAGACACAGAAAGAGAAGTTCTAGATTTTAACGAAGGTAAGGTCCTTATTCCATAGTTCGTTTGAAGACGCAAAGGGTAATGTAAAAAGTGGGAGAACGCAATGCGTGAGGGAGTTTTTGTCCTAAAGAAGAATGCAACTACATCTAATATAGTATGAACGGTCGATCATAATATATGGATAGAATTGATTACATGGTCTTGAAAAACTAAATAATTTTTTATGGGCCTCTCCAACGTAACCGTCCCTCAGACTAAGCTTTTGTTTGACGGCTCGTGTGTGTTTTGTCTGAGACCATGGGATGCTTATTGATCTAACAAGTGGAGTGACTGCTAAGACGTCTTCTCTTGTTCGTATATAAGAGAATGAAGAAGTGAAGAAGGCCTCCACACTTTGTGCCTTCTTAGTGAAGGAAATAGGAGGTGGAGATGCAGAGAGGGATATAGGGCGCTCACTCTGGCAGCCGATGAAGATCGTTCTGGTAGAGCAAAGGTTGAAGCACCAATGTCACCGCTTCGTAGGTGGCGTTTACCGCTCGTGGGTTCGTTTATCTCACTTCGCTCATCTTCAAATCCGAAAACAGTGGTTATGACACCAGGTGACTACTTTTTCTTCTCTTCCTTTCCTCGACCTCGGGCGACTTCTCTTCCTTTATTTAGAGAACCGAATTCGACTTATTACGAAACAAAAAAAAGATTATGGAAGTCAATATTCTTGCACTTTTTGCTACTGCATTGTTTATTTTAGTTTTTACTACTTGTTTACTTATCATATACGTAATTACAGTCAGCAAAAATAATTAATTTGAATGATGCCTTGAATCTATGTCGATATAGGAACGTGACCGAAATGAAAGCAAGAATAATGGGCCCTGACAAGCGAGTGTGAGCGTACATGTGCCCACCCGCGACATCAAGGTTGTGAAAAGCCCTAGGCGCTAGTCGGACGGGTACCCGCCGCCTAACGCCTAGCCTGCCTAGGCGGTTGCCTAGACGGCCGCCTAGATGTAGACGGTTCAAAAGATATAAAAAATAAATTCAAACAGCCCAACGAAAATTGTATAAAAAGTCCATAAAATCCTATAACATGCATAGTCGGTCGTCGGGAGGACTAGACGAGCGCCTAGGCGGACATCGGATGGACACCATCCGCCTAGCGCCTAGGCGCCGCCTAGGCGGTCTAGGCGGCCGCTTTTTAGAACAATGCGCGACATAGAACATGCATGAGCATGTGCATGCCCAAACACATATATTTCTTATGATCGGTTGTAAAAATGACCTCAGATGCCCACAAATCGATCTGCAATCGATTTGAAACCATTTTAGATACATTTTCCTATCTATTTAAAAAACCGAGCCTTCTTTCAAAATGGAAGCAATGTATCTTTTGGTTTTTGTTATTTATTTCTATGGAAAAGAAATATGAAGAATTGATTCCTTTGTAATACACTTTACATCAAAAAAGTTTTTCAAATTCCGACAAATTTTACTTTATTTGAATTATGTGTACCAATAATATATATATTTCTATATAATCATCAATGGCTAGATTATTAATCTAAAAATGATTCGGGTTTAGGCATATTTAAATTATATGAAATTTTGTGGTCCTTATTTATTTGTAATGTTGATCCAGAAATATTCGAGTCCCGACTTTCAATCAGCAAGTTTGACCTGGTTGTCATATCATTTTCACTTTTATTAGTACCGCTTCTGCGGACGTTTCTCGTTCCTTTTTCTGTGAAGTCTACGCGAAAGTTTGAAGTTTTCATGGAGTCAAGGTAAAAAAATTTCATCTTTCAAGTGTAGAGCCTCGGTTAAGGAGTCAAACGCATTAGTCGGTTAGCAAGAGCTGTTCGATTAAGAGGAGCTATAAGGAAAGCAAAAGTCAAGGAAGCAACAGTTCTGGTAAGAAGTTGTAAGGTAACCATCTAGCTCTAAACAAGTTTCTTTTGACCTTACTATTGGGATTGATGAAGCCCAAGTGTATCTAGACCACATTTTCCAGCCATATAGCGAGCGATCACTTAGCAATGATATCGTCGGTCGGAAATAATTATCAATCCCTTACCAGAATCGAACCCGTGTCTTTGACATGAAAAGACAATGTCCTAACCACATCGTTTTTTTATTCTCGAAGAAGTGCATATCTTTCCTGGATCTTCATCCATAATGGTATGGAACAATGGTATCATTGGAGTAGATACACGACTCGCTTTAAATACAGGAAGTCGAGTAGGTGATAAGTCCGAGTGGAGAGAAGGATACAATTTTGAGACTACTACTTAGTATCGACAATTGGTCTGAAAAAGAATCTAGGAGGATGAAATTTAGATACTTTTATCCTGTCGAAATAAGGACCTATGACACGCTCATAATACCTTTCAAAGGATTACTTGGTACGATTAGGTCGAATAAGTCCTTATAGAATGAATACTATCCGCTTGTGAGCCATTAGATACCATTTTATTCAATGTTTGTTCAGTTACTCTTTTACACGCAACGCCCAAACAATGATCATGCTCGTCCTAAATGGAATGGTTCTCTTAGTTACGTTGCGCCTCGACCCGAGTCTCGATGTTCGCTTTTATTCGTCTGCAACCCACTTTCTTTGCCAATACAACATTAGGGTTGTCCCCCACAATTGATCAATAAAGAATCCCATGGGGGCGATAACCAAATCCGGTTGGGGAACTCTAATCCCATCGGTATCGGACACTCAGACTGTGGAAGAGGTTGAGAAAGGGACGTTTCTCAATTCCTCAAGTCGGTACTTCCATAGCCATGGTAGCCACCATTCGTTAACCCCATTGACCGGCAAAAAAAGGATAAAAAGTCAATTTTATTCCAATAGTCATTCCTCTCTCCGGTAGCAATTCGGTCTCTAGTCGGTGGTGCCCAACCTATTTCCATTTTGGACGGAACATGTCTACTAATTCTTTTATTCAACTTAGTAAGAGAAAACTTGAACTAAAAAATAGGTTAAGAAGCTAAAAGAGTGTATCCTGAACAATTGAAAGAATTTTGTTCATAGATATTCCTCGTATAGTAGATGCGGTCACCTCCCTAACGATCGCCTTCTCAGTGCATTCGCCTCACTTCGTTTATTCAATACTCGTCCTTTTTTTTGTTAACAATATGAAGAGAACACAAAATGCTCAGAAAACGTGGCATTCTGAACACCTAGATGCTTTGCTCCATATTGCCAAAACTCGGACTTGCCTTCGTTTCGGCTGCTCCTCCACTTGTCCAGACTCTCTGTTTAGATTAGAAAAAAAAATCCATATATTTTTGATAGAAGCAAGTGAAAGTACCGTTACAAATACAGATGATGCATCAATTGATGTCTTGGAAGAAGCATAGGATCTTCGAATGGAAATATCTTGGGTATGTTAATCGCTCATTTTGAGTAATTTTACTACTTTTTCAATGAAAGTACTTTCTTCATAATTGCTCCTTGTGATGCTGCGGAACCATGACAATTAGGATCTCAAGACGCATCAACACCTATTATGCGACTATTTGGTCTTAAGAATATTGGTTTTAAGAACGAGTGATTGTCCTTCTCCAACACTTATTATCCAACCGAAGAGCGGACAGCTAACTAATGCGTCCGCTTATTGAACATCTACATTGATAATTCAAGTATTGTATACGTCATTAGTCCGATCCTTTATAGGAACTATCCCTAATAACGAACTTGCAAAATAGATCTGCTTATCATAAAAAGATTTTTTTTTCCATACATCTTTTCTTTTAATTCTTGCCTTGCTAAAATGAGCGGGGAGGAGAGCCACAATTTCGGTATCCATAAAGATCGGTGATTCGGTATCAGTGGGGATATTAGATCGGGCACGCCAAAATGATATGATAGGACCGATATTGCGAACCTTGAGTGAAAATAAATGAAAGTTAGTCGTATATGTATGCATATTTCCAAAACTTGAAGGTCTACCAATGCATATTTACTAGAATTGAAGGTATTTATCAAGTTTTGCAGTATCACCAATATGTACCGACCGTATTGTATCATTTCCGCATGTCCAGATCAAATATTGAACCACACCAATATAGGACAAGCCTAGTACCAACATTTGGTCTCTTCTTTTTGGCAAATTCAACAAGGATTAAAAGAAAAGGAGCAAAAAATTGGGGGGGAAACAATTTCTAGATTATTCGGTCAAATCAAAAATCAACATGCTACAATGTGTTAATATAACTTCTTATCAATATACGGTGACCGTTAGACCATTTGTCAAAGTGGTATCTCTTTAATCATAATATTCATCCATCCCAATATTATTCCATTCAAAACTACTTATTGTAGGTTTACTTTGTCAAAAAGCAAATAAATTAACAATAACATCTATTGTTGATGAGAGGGAAATTCAACAATGTTGAATATTATCCATTCAAAACTAACGAGAAACAACAAATAATATATAGAAGTTACGCATTTACATATATATAAAACATATTTTTTAAATTTGTTACCGAATTTAATTCGAAACAATCAGTAGTCATAAGATGCGTATGAAACCGATACCAATATTGTAAACCTTTGTATTTATTTGCACAATTAAATATAAAGATATTACATAAAGAAAAAAACATTAGTTGTAACCATTCTAACCTTCAAGGTAGAAGAAAAGTATTATTACCCTAGCCCACGAGTTCAAATTCCTTTACGAAGACAAATTAGACAATGCATTGCCTTAAGCTTCTTCCCGCCTGGTATTTGGAGTTTAGGATCAATAGTTTTCATTTCTAGCTTCAAGCAAGGAAATTGATTTCACCTAAACTCTTAAACTCAAACACATCACACTAATAATTTTTATCGAGGGTAGTCTGGTATTTTGAAACTTTACATCAACGGTGCTCTATGAAACACGAGTGCTCCATCTAGGCAGCCGTGTTGTACCAGTATTCCTTGGGTACTCTTTGATACTTACCGCATAAGTACCCAATATTATTTTTATTTTTTAATTTGATGTACTTCATGGGTGCATGTTTGGTATTTTGTGGGTAAATTCTTGTACAAGTTATTGAATATCTTTTAAAATATGGCTTTGATACTTTCGTTTCATAAATCTTTATGTTTAAACTTATACTACTTAGTTTTTAGACTAAACTTCATCTAATGACTATGATAAAAAAAAATTACGCTATTAATTTACTATTATGAAGTCATGAGGATGCATTACTAGTATTTGGGGGGGGGGGGTGTTATATACACATATAACTGTACCGCCCCGTACGCTAGATTTTTAGAAATCGCTGGTGTACCGGGTACTCGTACCACTACTAAAATTTGCGGGATTAGCGACGTTATTAGCGACATAAAATTAAATCGTCGCTAATATTAAATATATCAGCGACTCCAAAGAATAACGTCGCTATAAGTCGCTGTTTGGCGACATATAGCGACGGTAATTCAGTTTTTTAAAAGAATAGTCGCTATAAATTTATTTAAGGTCGCTAAACGTCGCTGAGTTATATGGTTAGCGACGTTTAGCGACGTATTTAGCGACGTTAATATATTAAATATTTAGCGACGTATTTAGCGACGTCTATAACGTCGCTAAATATTTATATTAGCGACGTCATTAGCTCGCGTCGCTAAACGTCGCTAATTTATTTTATTATTTAGGGTTGACGAATTTCTTTTCCCCCATTTCCTTCGATCTCTCTCCCAAAATTTTAAACCCCCCCCTCCGTCGTGTCCGGCTCCCCTCCTCCCTCCGGCGTCCTCCTCCCTCCGGCGTTCTCCTCTCTCCAGCTCCCCTCCTCCTCACTCGGTGAGATCTCTTTGTCTCTCTCTCTAACACGACACGACACGACGTGTGTGGACACTTCAGCATGTCTGCACTATGTTACTACACAAAACACTAAGATGCACATATACACTCTAAAATAATTGTCTCCATGTCGCTTATCGTACAGTACACGGACACAACACAATATATGTGTGGACACTTCAAAATTTTTGCACTATGTTTGGTTTAGTAGGGAAAGATCCAGAGGAAACTACTATATCCTCAATTCATGGTTGACATATGATCGACAAGCAGTTGTAAATGATAGGTCTATTCTTGTTTGGAGCTTCCTTGATTGTTGAGTCGTGCTCCATGGATATTCACATTATGTTGAACAAAGCTTGATGGTGATGGTTATGGTTATGGTTCCAAATACATATATGACAATATATTATTATGCTCTAGAGAACCAGTGTTGTAGATGTCGGCCAACATAGAATAACGTATATCGGACCAAAATGTCCTGTCGACTCAAGAAGAGTCGTATACACGGACACGGGAATGACTCTTCAAAGCCAAGACACGATACAGTATTGGCTTCTTCTAGAACTCGTATCCAACTTGGACTGATGCTCCTTGCTGCACGTGTTGTTGCATTGGCTACTGCAGACTGCTAAACCTGTTGTTGAAGGCTCTGCAGTGCACTGGCTCTGCTGCTACTTGCTGAGTTCACTTGCTGTTGTGCATCCTTCCTGCTGTGCACTGCACAGTGTTGCTGCACACTGATTCCTCACTGCTGCACTGTGCAGTACAGCTAGCTGCTAGCACAAAGCTGGCACACTGCTCTCCCTTTACTGCCAAATGATGCACACTGAAAACTGTGAACTACTCTCCCTAGTGACCCGAGCTCACTTAATCACTCAAACAACCATAAGCACACACACACACATACATAGGGCATTGTGTATCAAGTTAGAGCAGTTCTTACCTTCCTGGTGCATATGGTTCATAGCAGTACCAGTACGAGGCTGACGATGATGCAGGATTCAATGGTTCATAGCAGTACGAGACTGTTATCTACCATGGATTCATACAACCAGCGACTCGCAGAGTTGGAGCGGATACGTCCTCCTGGTGCGCCTACATCGACACAGACTCCACCGACGTCACTGTCTTCTCCATCGACATCGGTGTCGATTTCATGGGAGCAGTATGATCTGTTCTTATCCTTCATGCGCGCCGGTGGTCATCCTCCTGCAGATCCGCAGTAGTCCTAATTAGGACCGTTTTATTATTGATTGTTTGTGTTTCAGACATTATTTTTTGTATTCTTTAGGACGAGGCTTTTAATTTGCTGTATTCTTTGTATTTTTTAGGACGAGACTCAGTTGTATGAATATTTGCTGTATTCTTTACGACGATATTTTCTCCTGATTCGGTTTTTAATTTCAATATTTTGTTTTCTTCAAATTTTATTATATTATTCATATTAAATATATATTAATTTATCGGTGTTGAGTGTTCAACCCAAGGGGGTCGGCGAACCCAGTAAATTCAATGGAGGGTTGTTCCGGGCCTATTTGTACAGATTGTGAATTAATAAACTGCAGGAAGAATAGTTTGAAAACAATTCAGTATTCTTTTTTTTTCACTGTATCTTTAACGACGTTTTTAGCGACGTTTAGCGACGTTAAGTCACGTCGCTAAATACGTCGCTAATTACGTCACTAGAAACGTCGCTAAACAAAGTCGCTGTCCGTCGCAACTTGCTGACATGTCAGTATTGCCAGGTCATAGTAACGTCGCTATAAACGTCGCTATGTACGTCGCTAATTTGCGACATAAAGCGACAAATATACACGTCACTAATTTAGCGACGTTGCGTCGCTAAACGTCGCTAATCTAGCGACGTATTTACGTCGCTAGAAAATGTCGGCATAGCAATGTTTGGCGACGTTTTTCCTGTCAGCGACTAGTTTAAAGACGACTTCAGTAAAACGTCGCTAATTACGTAGCTAAAATTATTTAGCGACGTTTATTGATCATTTAGCGACGTTTATTTTTATCGCTAATTTGACTTATTATGGTAGTGTACGTACCGGTACTTATGCATCATAGATGGTGCTAAGGTCGCAAGTGAACAAAAAAAGTGAAGGGTAGCAAAGTGATTATAGGAGAAAGTTGAAGCTATTTAAATGCAAATTTATTTTACTAGAGGAGAAAATTTTATCTTTGCAGTTCGCTGACACCAAGAGCAACCTCATGACTTCAACATGCAATTTATCTTATATACTACAAAGAAAAGAAAAGAAAAGAAAAGAAAAGAAAAGCAACAACAACAACAAAGTAGCAACCTGCAAAAGCGGCTATTGGAAGATATATAAGAGCTAATTAGCCAACTTATCTATTTCTTAGTAACTAATAACTGAAACTTACATAACCTCTACCCATGATGAAATGTATTAAAGGGGAAACATGCAGTTTTTTCTGGTACCCATTTGAAATTAGACAATTCATCTTAATCCTACACATCACAAAATACTATAGAAAACATTAATTAAATAAATGACCAGCAAAAGGGAGAACATAACATTTTTAGACTTTCATGAATGATTGAATTATAATGTATGAACTATTAGGAAAAGTATATATAAATCATTACTAACAATTGGGCATGTAAACTTACCGGATAGAGAAATGGTCACCCTTGTATGTATCTTGCTCATGATTGTTGGACAAAACTAGCTCCCTAGAAACCATTACTGCTTGAGAATGGCCAGACTTAGAAACATTATCAGAATTCTTAATATTGCCATCAGTCCCCTTTCTCAAGTCGACTTCCATCCCATGAAACCAAGACAAGAGAATGGCAGAAGTTCTATATGTGAAAAACCAAAACTTTAGCTTATGAATGTTATACTTGTATAAATAAGCAGCCGTGTATAAGTACAACATTTTGCTATAACTACAACATCTACACACAAAGATAAATCGTCTATAATAGAATATCCATATATATGCTCACTATGTTCACCTGGTAGCTTCTTTAACATAAGACAGTTCCATTTGGAAGATCTAATATGCATGCCCGTATATATGTTGTTATCCATCCATAAAATGTAATTTATTTGTCACCCTTTCGGTTCAGTACATAAGTTTACAACCATCATCATTTGCAATAAGTTAAATGTATAAATCAAATTAAAAAACACCAATGTATCTAACATATAAATGCATTCAGACATATATTATATTGGAAATCGTCACTACCACTTTGGTAAAGCAAGTACTCAACTACAGCAGTAACAGCACAACAACAACAATTTACGATCGCTAATAGACTAAAAGCAAACAAGCTCAGTCGACCAACATTATTAAACAAAATTAGTTGATGATATGCTTCATCTTCTCTTAGTTCATGATTAGAACAATCATTAATTCCAGAATTTCTTAACTGACTGCTGAAGGGAACACATGCAATATGACCAGAAGAGTCAAAGACACTTCCAGCTCATAGACACTTAGCTCCAGACTTGTTATGGTGCCGAAGGAAAAGCTATTAGTAGACCCGAAACATCCAAAAGAAAGTTACTACTAGCTTGCGATCGCACACCGAAATAATGAAACTATACCGTAAGTTCATAGCTCGCTCCTAATAGATATCAACTGTGAGGATTAACCAGCAAAAGGTACATAAAATATAAGAAAAGACAAAAAAGAAAAGGATGAACAGTTCGCGCTTAGACTAGAAAAAGCAGCTGTAAAGTCTGCTCAACCGGATCAACCTGATTCATATATTCAACCAAAAAGGAATAGAAAACTAAAAGAAAATATTTAGTTTCTCCAATTATAGAACTTTCAACGTCATTAGTTAAAAAAAAAAAACTCTTCTTTTATTTTACTGAATTCGAAGCAAATATATAGAAACCACAAACTTCGTACCTACAAATACAGAAACTGACACCGAATCATGGGCCTACAGTGAAAACCCGAAACCCGATTAGGGTTCGATAAAGCAGAAGGAAAATGGAGATAAAGTTCACACCTTTTTTTCCTCAAACCAACCCAAATTGAAACCAAATATTAACAAAACTCCTATGTAGGAATTAATACATAGAATCACAAAAATCCCGAATCCCCAAATTAACCAAATTTTTTTAACAATTTTCTATTGAAAAAACAATTTACCAGAAAATAATCAACAATCAACACCTAAATTTAGCTAAACATAAAATGATCAACAATCAACACCTAAATTTAGCTAAATTACCAGAAAAAGTACTTCAAACCTGAGCTCCAAAATAATAAAAATCCCATCTTTCTCGCATAAATCGAATCCAAAATAAAAAGGAAACAATTCTCAAGATCAAAAAGAATACCTCGAATCTAACCGATCTAGCAGAGGTGGATGATCGATCAGCTGGAGATCTATGGAAAATTGAGGAGATTACATAGGGTTTGGGAACCCTAACTTTTTTTAGGGTTTTGAAAAGAGAGAGAAAGAAAGGGGAGAGAGAATCTATGGGCAAAGCATAGAAAACTCCAATAAAAAATCGAGAGACTGCTTTCATCCACAAAGCTACTCTATGAACCACACTGGTGGGCCCCACTCACTCCGTGGGGGTGAATAGAGTGGGTGCCCTTGCTTTGGACGTGGGTATAAGGGAGGAGCAGCTGTGGGATTAAATACCCGCCATGTGATGTGTCATACCCCACACATCTCGTGTGTAAAAAATAATAGGAGAGAGAGAGAGAGAGAGAGAGAGAGAGAGATAATAGGATGCTTCTCTCTGTAACTTCAATCGCACACAAACCCTAATTCTAACACTCGGATTGTGGAAGTAACAAATAACCCGACAACCTGATTCAACTATTTTAAAAATTAAAGGGTCAGAATTATATGGACAATAACCCTAATTCTAACTACTTTAAGAATTCTAGGGTTTGTCTCACGGTAAATCTAAATTTTTTATCACTTATGGGCAGGGAAGGAGCTACCTTAATACCAAAGGGGGCCATGGTCTCCCCTGAAATTTTGTTTAAAAAAAAAAAAAAATCAAGTTTAATTTAGTATCTTCCCTATCTATAGAATACTAGCAAATGCACGTGCAACATACGTGAAATATATTTTTCTAATATTCCTGAAAATAGTTTAGATATTTATAAATTAAGATTATATATATATATATATATATATATTGAAAAATTAGATTTATAAAATTCATTGATATTATTGAAAAATTTAATAAAAATTTAAATTATATTAAAATAGGTTTAAATTTGATTTGAATATATTTAAATTATATATATATATATATATATATATATATATATATATATGTGTGTGTGTGTGTGTGTGTGTGTGTGTGTGTGTGTTTGTGTTTAAAACTGTGGATATATGTTTAGATATAAAAAATTAGTTTAAATATATTTTGAATATTGAATATATTTGAATTTATTATATATGTGATTATATACATTAGAATATATGTTTAGGTAATTGTACTGCTTTTAAGATATTTCTACGTAAGAAAAACATGTACACGGATAGTTAGAATTCTTTTTAGAATTTTTAATTATTAATTACGTGAAAATTAGTAATTATTAATTACGTGAATAAAAGAGTGGGTTACGGATGGTGAGGAAAAGAGTGGATTACAGATAATGAGAAAAAAATTGGTTTTAGATTTTTTTTTAATCTTCCGTTTGTTTTTTTTAATTAAATCAGTTGAGTATTTATTAACGGTTTGAACGGATCGATGAAAGTTGGTTTAAGATTTTATTTATCGCCCATAACTAAGTTTTTTTAAAATTTTAATTGGTTGAGTATTTACTTACGACTTAAACGTCTTACTTTTGAGCCGTCTAGAAGCCGCTTTATATTATTGAAGAGGAAGATATATTGGTTACATACTTATTATGATTTCTGTATTTTAGACCAATTTTGAAGCACTTGAAAGAGCATAAGTAAAATTGGCTTTGTTATTATTATTATTATTATTATTATTATTAATAATTTGTTTAGGTGCTCGGTTCCTGTCCAACGCGAGTTCTGCCTCCTTCCCTGCTTTATGGGTTTGATTTCAAGGTGAAAAATATTTGGAAAATAAATTAATTCTACGAAATTATTTTACTAGGAAAAAAAATCATGGAAATGTAAAAAGTTTTGTATGGAAAATTTAATTTGGGTGTTTTATTGTCATTATTTTTCACGAAAAATAGTTATTTTTTATGAAAAATAATATTTTTCTATGGGTTGAACATGTTTTATTTTCCATCATTTTAGAAGAAAAAAAATAATAGTTTTTGGAAAATAATTTAATGAAAAATAGAAGCTATCAAACACTTCAATCAATGAAAATCTTGTGATAAAAATATTTTTTAACGAAAAAAATAGCTCAATCAAACACCCATCGCTATTTGGAAATACTGTACTATTTAGAACAACCTATTTTCAATTTTTTTTACATGTATTTTAATCATCACGTAAATCCAAATTCTACCAAAAATATTTCTGTGCATAAATATATGACTCGTTATCACGACAACTTATTAATCACCTCTAATCCAAGTGGTTGAGATGAGGGGTATCTGTCCCATATGTGGTTGAGGTGGGAGGCATGTATTTCATCTATCTGAATTCGAATCGAAATGAAAGTGTATTATAATTTTTATTTAATAAATGGTAAGAGTGGAGGAGTGGGCCCACAAAAATTGTGATATAGTACTAAAGTCCCAGGCGTTTATGCTCGAGAATAAAAAATAGTTATCACACAGCTCAAAATTTTGATACATGGCAAACTTCAACCGTCTTGAAAAGAAAAGAAAATTAATTTGAGAATGACGTTAAATTATTTGGGTTTGGGTATCATATTAGTTGGACCCGAACCGTACCCGTTAAGACCAAGTATTTCATTAGCCAGCGACAGAAACCCTAACCTAACCCTGGTTTTGATCAAACCCCCCAACCTAACCTTAGGTAACAAACTATACTATATTGGTATGGGATTTAATAAAGTGGGCAAGAGACAGTGGACATTCTGTTGCTGTCACTAGAGGACGACGAGTGGTGGGGACCACAAAAGAAAGAAAAATCCCGCGGGACAGAAAAGGAGACAAATCTGGACCGTCCGTTGGTGATGAGTGGTCCTTTGGGTCGCTTCGGCGTTTCCGGTCTCGTGTTCTTAAGGAACAAGTTAAGGCTTTACTGTTTCCGTTAGCCGTTAGAATTTTCTTTTTGGTTATTTGTTTGGCCGCCTACGTAAGCAATTTGTAGTAAACGGAGTGTTTGTACATGGGGTGGAGCCATGCAGAGTGGTACGTGAGAAAAAGGAAAATGTTCATAAGAGGAAGGAAAGTTCACGGTGTCTAATAACATAGTTTCTGCTAGAATTTTGGTTTGAATTTTCTTTGACACTTGGCATTAGGTTCCAGTTGGGGCCAAAAGTATATGAAATTTGTATATAAAATCGTATACGAGAGAGAGACCATCAGATTAAATAAAGTGAAAGTGAAATATAGTGATACTTATCAAGCTTGAAATAGCATACGTGCGGACCCACGGTTCTGCCTCTGATTATGGAATATGCAGAGCCCAATGTTTTCTAACTTTCCCTCTTAAATATGTTGCTCTTATGTTAAATAAGAAATTTGAATGATTACAATCCAGAGACATATGATCTAGATCTAACTCTACTCCTTAATTAATGTTTTGTTTTTATATATATATATATATTATTAAAAATTAGATAACAATTTAAATTATATTAAAAAATTTAGCAAATGTTTCCATTAAAAATATAGAGACAAACATATACTTCCACTTATTTTTAAAAAAAAAACTATCAAATGTTTCAATTTCTTTGTATGAAACATCTAAAATTTTAAGATATATCCCTACTATTTTAACCGAAATTTTGATTATTTTACACATAATGGGGATATTTGTTAGTTTTTTTTAAATAAGTGGAGGTAAATGCTAGTTTCTATATTTGTAATGGAGGCATTTGCTAAAATATCCCATATTTTAATTATGATTTGAATATATTTTAGTTATGATTTGTTTAAAAATCGATATGTATTTAGTTAGATAATACTATATACTTAATTTAAATATAATATGAATATTGAATATAATTTAGGATTTATTATATATGTTAAGTTAGTTAGAAGGGTTTATAATTTATTTTATTTTATTTTATTTTTAACTAGGTTAGTAGTACAAAAAATTTAGCCGTATTGTAATAGTAGAGATAAGTAATTTGAGTGATTTGGTTCATCCAATTACGCTAGGAGCTAGGTTTATTTTCCTAAATAACAATTCATGTATCTTAAGTAAGGAATTCAAGTGATTCGAGCAGTTGTTGCTAGCATTTAATTATCACCCCCAACACTAGACCCCATATTTGTTTGGGTGTTAAGAGAGGACCAGTCCAACTTCTCCACGCCTTAAATATTGTACGTATCACAGATTTTTCTCCACACATGCATCGAGTCCAAGATCGGGGTCACCTAGATCTCCAGTAATTATCCGCTACTACAATTCTATTTTGGAATCAAGTCCGTGTGTGTATTTCAATATTTAATTCTTCATGTATTAATTTGTTCGAAGATTTAATAAATTTGCAATAACGTTGTCCACATGAGATTCCTCATTGTAGAATTATTAGATTTAGCGCACTTAGTTTGTTTTTGTTTTTCTATTTTATTGTTTTTCCGATTATAACAATTAGTTGACCCTTAACCATTATATCTTCAGGTGTACAACTGTTAACGTGAGGAACACTGCTATTCTGATCAGAGACGGTCCAGTTCGTCCGTCACGTGTCGTCACTTCATTGACAGATCAACCGGTGGTGGGACGACCAAGCAGGAGCTATTGGGACGGAGACACATGACGGACGGATCCGCCCGCGGTTAAAATAGCATTTTTCTAACTTAAGGATGTAGCAAATGGAAACTTCAACTAACTTTATTTGTGTCGATCTCGAGTTACTTGTGGTTACCGGAGGGAGACATAAGATCCTAGCTGGGTGGCTGAAGATCAGTAGATCGAGCCACGGAGGCATATTATTCATTTTATTTATAAATGACGGGAGTTGGAAAGCAAAGACATGTAACGCGGCATAGTGGGAGTTGGAGGACAAAGACATGCAAAAAATTTCAAACGTTATGTCAAAAATTTATATATATATATATATATATATATATATATATATATATATATTTGCTTGAGTTTATAAAAAATAAAATAAGGAAACTATGTTGTCTAACTTACCGACAGAAACAAGGAAAATAGAAAGTTGAGATTCAATTACATGACAAAAAAAGTCAACTATGATATTGCAATATAAGAGTAGGGTGTTAGATATTTTAGAATAACTACAAATTAAGAAAGCCGCTATTATACCCTTAATAAATTGGCTAATAATTGATTTTCATAAATTTTTTTGCTTGAACTTGTCAGACTCTTTGGAAAGCGCTTGAACGAGAAGTTTTTAAGTTTTCGTTTGACTTGTTATAATTCTATAATTTCCAACCTTCATTAATTCTAAAACCCTAATTACATGGAACAATGGTATTAGGTATAGTTTTATTTCATGCTCAGGCTACAAATTAATTCTTCAGTATTGTCTTGGTTAATTGAAGTGGTCAAGATGAATGAAAAATAAGTTTCAGAATACTTATTCCATATCTACTACAATAGTAATATACAGTTTTAAAGGCACATGGATGTGAAAACACTTTATTTCTATCAGAAAGAGATGCTACAGTTTTTCTATTTCAGAAATTGATCAATAATTGAAGTACATGAAAGAATTGAGAGAGAGAGAGAATGGTGCAGTTTTTCCAATTCAGCATCATCATATATATGTGTTGATGTTGATGTTCATGTTCATGTTCATGTTGAAGATTAGATTATCATCAAATAGAATGAAGCCACTAGCAGAAATCTATTTTAATCTAAATAATGAAATCATCGAATTGTATATATTTCTTCTCTCATGGACACCTAGCAATTAATAGGTACTCTAAAAATTGAAAAAAAATATATATATATATGATCAAGAGACTCCAGATATATTTATCATCCTATTGTACTCTCATTCTATTAGATCGATAGGCATCACAGTCTAATTATTTGCACTTGAATATCATCCATTTTCAACTTTGTACAACTTACTACTATAAATTATTATTTTTAAGAAACTTGTTACAATAAATTTTAAAAAAATTGCACATAATTATTTTCTGCCAACATTCTCTTAGATTCAAGGGTCGTGTGTAAATTCACCTGGCTAATTTGGACATTTTTCTAAGAAGAAAAGAATATAACCATTCTTCTCGTGTCCCCCACTCAACCCAACACCTATATCTCTTCTCTCCCACCTAAACACTGGTTTCAGGGACGGACGCAAAAATCTAAAATATGGTGGTCAATTTTAAAATTTTGTTAAATAAAGTTGGTTACATCTAATTCCACCCCCCTCCCCCCCCCCCCCCCCCCCCCCATTATGGTTTCTCTCTGAGTTTTGAATTATCAAAAAATAGAAAAAAATAAATCAGAAAAAAGATGATTATAAATTGAAAATATCCGAATTTTGCACTTGAAGAAAAATCGATCAATGTAGTTCAAGAAAAAGGAATGAGAAAAAAAAAATTTATATTTTAAGTTTTCCTACAATTTTGTAATCGAGAGTTAAAATTCATTCAAAGATATATTACAAAATATTTTATAAACCTAAATAGATTTTAGAGACTTAGATTTGAAAATATCTTAGAGAAAATAAATATTTTGGGACAATAGAGACATTGTTTTTAACCTAATATTAGTTGAAAATATCTTAAATTAAGAAATTGGATGTTTTATCAAGTTTAGCAAAAATTTAGAAGGAAAAAAAATAAAAATTATGACGAACAAAAATAAAATAAAATATAAATATATATATAGAAATTAAAAATTATAAAATTTAGAGAGAACAAAACATGAAATTAATTAAAAAAAAAAATAGAAATTCAGTGGGGGCAAGCCCCCACTTGTCTCCATGTACGTAGGTCCGCCCATGAGGGGGTTGAGTAAGTAAGAGACATATAATAAAAAGTTGCATGTGACATATATATATATGAAAAGTTCGCTTCATCATAAAAAAAAATTTCTTCAAAATATATATTTATCAAAATTTATAAATTAAAATTGTTCATTAAATTTAACTATTTGCTATATTGGTCTTTTGATACGTTTAGCTCTTTCCAAATACAAAAAAAAAAAAATTAAAAGATAGTTAAATACGTACAATATATATGTATATATAGTAGTATATTTTAGAGTACTATGCTCCAATATGTATTTAAATCTTGCAACACTAAAACAACATTTTTTTAGAGATCGAGTCCTTAGAAGTAAGTTTGGAATTAATACGTATGTTTTTATTTTCTACACCATAAATAGCATAAGAAAAAACAAAACAAAAAACCCTTGAATTTTAGAACGGTTCCATATATTGCATATATATTATTATTATTATTATTATTATTATTATTATTATTAGTAGTAGTAGTAGTAGTAGTAGTAGTAGTAGTAGTAGTAATAATAATAATAATAATAGTAGTAGTAGTAGTAGTATAGCAACTTTTGCATCACATCCTTTCTAAATTCAAACTTCTCTCTGCGGATTCCCACTCCCTTGTCCCTTGATTAAATCTTATGCGTGCACTTTTCTTGCATTGGAAACATGCTATGCACTTAATTCAACTATGATTTGTTAATCATGGGATGCACGTCCGACTTAATTCAGTCAGTTCATCACATGACTGGACGAATTATTTACACTTAAATACTATAAACTTTTATTTTTATTTTTATTTTTATTTTTAATATAATATTTTATAAGAATTTTTTTTAAGTAACTTAATATGATAAACTTTAAAATTTCCACTTAAATATGATGAAGTTTTTTTTATTTTTTTATTTTTTTTATTTTTTTATTTTTAAATTAGACTAACAGTGTCCAAATGACCATAAGGGCCTTGGTAACAATAAACCTGATAAATTAATTCTTCATATTAAATAACCAAATTTTTTATTTGATTATCCTAGTTCAAATATTAAACAAAATAATAATAATCATATTTTTCATTCACCATACCATAAAAAATTACTAGTAACCACGACATTGCTGTTAGAAAAAAAAAATAGAAAATAAGGATAGAAATAAAATAGTAAACAAAAACAAATCTAACTTCCAACATCCAGGGGTGAAACTACATAGGAGATTATGGTGGGCTCCAGCCTATCCCAATTATTTTTTATTATATTATATTACACACACACATATATATAGCGGCACTCCAGTCCCACAAGAGATCGTATTTCTTGTTCCGCTCGCCTACACTCCATATGCCTCCGCTAATGTCCGTCCATCTCCGTCTCTCGCCAATATCACAACCAAAGTTACCAAGCACCACCAAAGAACAGTAACGCGACCTCGCAACAACGATAGCAATTGTATGATGGTGGCAACGAGAGATGGAAGGTGGAGGTGGCTGTCACGCCCCAGTCCCAAAATACGTAGGACTAGGAATACGTAGGACCAGATCAAATGGAACTGGATTGTGAATCTGTCCATCTGGTCCCGGAAGTCTAGGAATTGTTGAGGTCCCTCCTTGAGTCTGACCATTGACTCCAGGAGTTGTGTCGCCATCGGTAGCAGTACATCATTTCTGTATATCCATCTCTCTGCAGGTGATGTACATAACAATTAGACGAAGTACATGAATCAAAATATGATGCGAGCATTAAATAGAATGTAGAAGCATGTATTAGGATGGAAATTGTCAGCATAAAACATGGCTTCAGGGCTAGCCGCGTAAAGCAGAAGTGTAAAGTAGAGACGCAAAGTCGTCGGCGTAAAATAAAGATTCAAAGAAGTTGGCGTAAAGTAGAGATTCAGAACAGTCTGCGTAAAGCAGAGATCAAAACTGTCGGCGTAAAATAAGTTTCAAAACTGTCTGGGTAAAAGTCGGTCGTAAAAGTTTCAACGCATAAAGTCTGCGCGTAAAAGATCTGTTGCGTAAAAGGTTACTATTCCTCCGCGTAAAGTTTGATATTCTTCTGGCGTAAATCTTAAATACGTTGCAGCGTAAAGTAGTACGAGAAACTCTTCGTATTCCTCGGATGAATTTGTCAGATAATTTAGTGAACCTGACATCTGACAAAAGTACTGCACGATGATCGAGAGGATGGCTGTGATTATGATTTTGCACAGAGACCCAGGTTATCGTTTAGTGACATATTTGATACAAGTCATTTTTACGCATTCAAAAGGAAGAAAGAAAGAGTCTTCTGAATACGCTGCCTACAGAAATGAGTTTTACGCTCAAAATAAAACAAAATCATGTGCCACGTCAAAAAGTTGTTTCTGCACAGGGCTCGAGGCATATCTCTGCATTTAATGCACGAGATTTGTTCTTGACTGGGAAAGCTAAGGCTGTGCCAAATACGCTCACCTCACCATCCTTACATTTTACGCCTAATCAGGTTACTCTACGCTGGTCATCTATTATTCAGGAATTATCAAGTTACGCTGGGACAGTTACCTACGTGGCTTGTATGATGTGTCATACGCAGGATTAGGAAGACTATTTGATCGTGGGTAGCAGTTGTCATTACTGCAGCGTAAAGTAGACAGTCTTCTTCATAGTTTGGCTTTTACCCCAACAAGATAGTCAATTGGCTTTTACGACAACAACAGTTATTTGGCTTTTACGCCAACAAGGGATAAAAAGAATCTTTGGCGTAAAACTTGTTTATCCAAACATAGGATGGTTGAAAGGAAGAATGAGGTTCAGTCAAGTGTGGATGAGATCCTTATACTCTATTCCTATACGCAGGCTTGTTTGGTACAGTTACGTAACCAAGACAATATATTCTTGACCTGCATGGGCCACCACTAAAAATATGTCACGTCCCAGTCCCAAAATACGTAGGACTAGGAATACGTAACACGCCCAGCCGTATGTATACGAACTCCAATATATGAAAACCGTATACACACGTACGTTGTTCATGAATATCCAATCCACCAGTGGTAATATACTGTCACAACAAGTCACACAGAATCTATATCTCATCCACAGTACAAATAATCAGTAGGAATAAAGAGCTGAATAATAACTGAATATCAGGATGAGTATCAAGTCTGATAGTCGGGTGGAGACAAATCCACTACAAAACGACTATACTAAAGTAGCAACGAAGATCTCTAAACAGCGACAATAAAATCAGATACTCTGAAGATAAGACCTCCTCGGCCTGGTAAGTAGCATCCAGTCCAGGACCGTACTCCTGCGGATACTCATGCTCGTCCATATCTGGAAAGGGACCAGGTCCTCAGAGGGACGTAACAAGATACATATAAACATGCCAATAAAGTACTGAAATATAAACATCCAAAGGGGTCGCCTAACCGTCTAAGTGAATACAGTTGAGGACAACTTTTGAGTGTATGGAAAAGTATAGGCTAGACATATGCTGACGTAATTCACCAATCGTGACAACTGGCTAGTATATGCCACATATGCCTCCCAATACAAGGGCCCAATGTAATATAATAACGTCCTACCGCTCCGAAGAACGGGGAATCTGGATAGTATATAACGTCCATATCGCTCCGAAGAACGTAGAATATGTATAGTATATAACGTCCATATCACTCCGTTGAGTGTGGAATCTGTATAGAGGAAGTTGGTGTCCCATATGCCTACAAGTCGTCCTCCCCTTCCAATGAAGATATACAAGTCTCTAAAGAAATAAACACTAAGCTAATACCGTTACACGTGTTGCTCACACCGATGGCCAGTCGAGCATGAGGCACATGTCCCTACATGAACTCACTATGTGACGTGTAATGATACGTGTCAAGGCCTGGGGAGTCATACCAATAACTCCACAACTTTAGGTGGGTTTACTAGACACTAGGTCAGACACAAGTTCTAACGTCAACGCATTCGCTGACTGCACCCGAGTCTCTCTCGGACGCGCACAGTTATATAAATTAAAAGAATTAAACATGCAACTAAATAACTGAATTTAAACAGTACAACAAGGCAAGGTATACTTGCCTAGCAAAAGTTCTGTATAGTGCAAGTGTCCACGGTGTTAAGTTTGTTTGTAAGAAGAAGTGGGGTTAGGGTTTGGGAGTTGTAATATATATAGGGATATGGAGGCGGTGGAATAAGGCGGTGGGTGATGAGTCACATGCGGGGAAAGGGAATGAATACACGCAGGGGGTGAGCTGCTGCTGTTTTTTTTTCATTGGTTTTGGTTGCGGTTGATGAGAGTTTAGTAATAATAGGTAAAGAGGTGGTGGAGGCTGCTGCTGATATTCTTCTTCACATGTGCGGAGAAGGAATTTAAGCAGTGAAGGAATTTACGCGTAGAGAAGGGATTTAGGCGGTGGGGGTTATGTTTTATGCGCGGAGAACTAAGCGGTGGGGTTTGATAATTTACGCGCGGAGTTGTTTTACGCGTGGGAAAATGATTTAGGCGGTGGGGTTATTTTACGCGCGGAGACGGATTTAGCAAAGTTGGCTTTTGCTACTACTACTACTACTGCTGATATTTTCCTAATGGGTTTGAGTTTGAGGTTAACGGGGTTCTGGTTGAGATCCAATAGGAATCCAAACCCATTTCCTTTTATTTCCTTTTTCTTTCTTTTTCTAATAAACTATATATATATATATATATATATATATATATATATATATATATATATATATATATATATATATATATTTAGAAAATTCTAAAATTTATATTGGTGCATATGGTTAAGCTAGCAACTGTCCAAAGGGTCTCCTACATGGAATAAATTAGAAAAAATTTATAATGGCTCCATAAATCCTCTAATTGCACAAATGCCTCTAATAAAATTAAATAAAAATCTATTCCCTCTATTTAGCTTATAATTTACTAAATAAATTAACTAATACGATTTTCAGAATTAGGGGTCTTACAGTGGCTGTGGCGGCAGCACCAAAACGGTAGAGGGCGGCAGGATTGATTAGTGATATAGTATTTATTTTGTATTTTTAATGAAAATTTAGGGTTAGAAGTAATTGTTAAATTATCTAAGGACAAAATAGTCTTAAATCCGTTTAGTTTGATGGTCATGACAATAATAGGGATAACATGTAATAACTTTAAATGTTTACGGTATTGATTTGCTTAAAGAATACTTTATAGTATCATAAAGTATTAACATATGAAAGTTCGTGGTATTTAAGTACAAATTAATCTTACAACTCCATATATATGCATCATGTTCTCCTCCGCAATTTCAACATTTTCACTGTACGTAAGGGTGGAATCAGAATTTTAGTTTATCCGTGGCTGAACTTAAAACATTTTGAATTTAAAAAATAAATGTTATATCAGTATCGTCATATTCATATCTCATCGTGTCCATAACGTATGATGTCTTGCCAATATAGAATCATGTCTAACATACTAAAAAAAAAAAAAAAAAAAACTGACAAAAAATATTTAGATTACCAGGTTGATTCTTTTAGACATAAGCAAAAAAAATTTAGTCTACTATCATGCTAATTAATCTAACCTGCATTCAAAAACAGGAGAGCAAAATTGAAGTATAGGCATTCATTTAAATAGAGCCTTGTGGAAGAACGAAAATTATTTCAAGGACCCAAACTCCAAAATTATAGTC
This sequence comes from Iris macrosiphon, assembly GCA_036927795.1. NCBI lineage: Eukaryota > Viridiplantae > Streptophyta > Magnoliopsida > Asparagales > Iridaceae > Iris > Iris macrosiphon. The sequence goes on along the minus strand of JAYESA010000009.1, from coordinate 24,409,281 downwards.
GAAGTTAAGGTTCGTCTGTTCATATTAGTTCCAAATGTTTTCAATTCCTATTTTATTCCAATTATTTAAAAAAAGAAGAAAAAAATCACCATTAGGAAGACTAGACCCCACATGAGCCCACCAATGACTCCGCCCACGACAGCATTATGGCAGAGGCAATTACTAATTTTAATCAAATTAGTAATTTATTCCAATTCCTATTTTATTCCAATTCTTTAAATACGTGTTCTACGTATAATCAAATTTTAATTGTGTTGGACTAGTATATGGATGTACATTAATTAATTTTTTTTAGTTAATGTTTGAAACTTTGTACACTATGTATTTTATATGCATCTACATCTAACATTAGAATTAGATCCCAATAGTCATAGTTGAAAGTGTTATTCCCAAAGTTTATATTAACACTAGAGAGGCTTTAGTGGACGGTGGATCTGCAATTGATATAGATCTAGAGCAACCTCAAAGTTGATACAGAATCTACAAGTTTTGCCAACCAGATTGATCAAATATATTATAATCAACCACCTCTTTACATATTCAATCAATTAGCACAGGCATGCATGACCGATACATTGAAAGGTCGATTGTGTTCTTAAGCTAATTAATTGTAGTTAAATACCATAAAGGCATAATAAACTACACCTAATTTTGTACACTTAATACCTGGGTTAGTTTTCTAGTTACTTATTAACAATTATTTATCTTTCCTTTTTATCCTTTTGAGATGTCCGACGATATGTACGAAATTTTGTACCCGCTGCATTGTATGTCATTTGGGTTCACTGTTTCACGTCTCCTCCGCGATTTGTTTCCGAGATCATCCGTCCAGCCAAGAAAATTATATTCTTCTCATTCAGCACAAGAACCAGTTGAATTCGATCTGAAATATATTTACAATTAAATAAACCTAATCCGTACCCTCACCATTGTGCGTGTGCGAGGGACACATGTGGTTGCCAGAGGTCCCGCCGACCGACAGCTTAGAGAGACAAAGGGGGCCCGGGTGATGCAGTAGTGGGAGGGGAGCATGATTAGGGCTAGGGTTTGTGTTTATTTAGGAAGAAGATGAATTAAGTTAGTGTAGGGTTGGCCGGGGTTATGAAAAATTAGGATTGATTTTGTAAAAATTGAAAGAATGATAATAACAATATTATGGTTTGTAGTTTTTTTTTTTTAATCTTGTTTTGAAACTTACGTTTATCCTCAACTACTCACCAGCAATGATTTATTTTTATTTTTATATGTACTTTATGTGCTCTATCTTTCGTGTCTAGGCATCCACGGGAGGGGAGTGGGATTCGATCCCGTGATCACCACGGGAGATCCACATCATAACCGGTAGGATAGACGGTTTGTACAACTACTCACCTGTAATAGTTTAGGTTATAACAACTGCCCAAATAATTTTTTTCTCTCTTTCAACTGCATATATATATATATATATATATATATATATATATATATATATATATATGTAAAATATTGTGTGTGTACCGGGATCATATGACACATACAATTTGATATCTAAAAATATATGCAATCTCAGTCACACATCTTTTGAAATAAATGGTTCAGATTTAAATGCATACAAAATTTACATCCATGGATGTCAAATTTGACATGGATGCTAATTAACAGTAGATTGTATTAATTGATGGGATATTCAATTTGACATGCATGCTAATTAATATAAATTACTATCTCAAATTTGAACCATTAATTTCAAATAACGTTTGGTCGAGATTGCATATTTTTTTGAGAAAATTTGAGTTACACCCCACTTTATTTACTATAACTCAAGGTGCACTACACTGCTTTTGTCACGCCCCAGTCCCAAAAATATACGGAACTAGGCCACGTGGCATTGGCCAGCTGACACGTCACTAAGGGATTACCCAATTTAATGGACCCAAAGTGATGTGCTACGCTGTCCTAAAATACTACAAGTCAAAATACAGGTAAATCTATCTCATCCACAAAATAACAGGGAAAGTGCTGAATATAAATAGATGCTAAATCTGAAATGTCATATACAACCCAGATAAAGTCAGGTGGGAACAATCCCACTACAAAAGTAAGCAGGAGTGAAATAAGATAAACTAGCGTAACATCCTCAAAATATGTAGCTTCAACTCCAGGTGCACTCAGGTAGACTCTGACGGCATCTCCTCTAACGCCGTCTCCGAGGCATGTCCAGACTCCTGTCCAGGTCCAGGTACTGTGGGGTGGAATGTCTCAGCTAAACCTGGCAGGGAACCAGGTCCTCAGAGGGACGTAACAAGATACAGAAAAATGACATGCCATATAATGTAAATACTGAATAAATAAATTACTGAATAAAATAAATACAGGTGCTAACCATCTAAGTGAAATGCAATTTGAGACAACCTAGTACATATGGAAAATGTGTGGCTAGACATATGCTGACGTAATTCACCAATCTGTAGTGACTGGCTAGTATATGCCACATATGCCCCCGTTCAAGGGCACTATACAATTTTTCATCTACGATGAGAATGGTCACATGAATATATATATATATATCATCCGTATCACTCCGTCGAGTGCGGCACAGGGTAAAGAGGTGGGTGTCCCATACGTATTTTAGTCGTTCTCCCCGCCCAATGTAACTAAATATCAAGTCGTACATTTCCTGAATTATTCTAATCCGTGATGCGGGTCACACGTACTGGTAGCTAATCAAATACGCAGCTCGCATCCCAATATGCATTGCAACCATGTTGCGTGTTCCCGTGATAGGGTCTAGGAGAATATCAGGATATCCTCACAGTTGTTGGTAAGTCTGTAACTACTACGTTGATTACCCTAAGTCAACGTATCTGTTGACTGTACCCAAGGCAATCTCAAATACATACTGTTTATATGTAATTTCAGGAGCAGTTTCATATGACAATAATTGAATTTAAATAAGAACATTTAACAGATAATAGTTAAGCAGTAAAAACTTGGCAAGGTATACTTGCCTACTCCCTGCTAATGTTGATAACCTGATCTCGCAGTCAGGTTTGAAGGTGCTGGTGACAGGGGGTCACTGGCTGTGCTGTAGTTGATTTCTGTTACAACAGATAGTGTTTGTGAATATCTCGGTTGCAAATAATAAGTATACATTTATCTATACTTATATACATATATATGATATAGATATATATATATAGTATGTATATAGATATAGTATATATATAGCAGTATATATATAGTATTTAAAGAACAGACAAATGCAGGTAAATAGTAGCAAGGTATATCCACTACGATAGATATACAATATTATAATATTATCAGGGTGTATCCTCTGATATAATAATAAATATAATAGTTAGGGTATATCCACTGAGATATAATATAGGTAAATTAAAATGACAGTACAGGAATTTAATGCGTATATAAGTGCTGTACTATTCAGCAAATATAATATAAAATAGTATCAGGGTCTATATGTGACCACTGTAAATATACATATAGATAGGCTGTAATATCCAGCATAGTATAATATATAATATTGAATTATCATTGCAGGAATTAAAATATAATATATATACTTAAGCTGTATTATCCAGCTGGATATATATATACATATAGATAATATATATATATATATAGATATATATATATAAGTGCAGGAAATAAATGCAGAAAATAAAATAAAGGAAAAATGCATAGTATAGTAATTATATAATAGCATATTATATATACATATCATATAAATATATATATAAAAAAAATATAGATACCTATTTAGTAATTATACACTACAATATATAAATATACATATATAGTTATACATATACATATATAAATATATATATGTATAGAATATATATAGATATATATCTATAATATATATACAGTATAATATACTGTAAATATATATATATATAATTATACATATAAATACATAGTAATATACATATATATATACATATATATATACATATATATACATATATATTATATATATAGACATGTATTAGAGATTATATACGTATTTATGTATAGTATAGGTATATATACCTTACAGGTGGCAGGGGGGGTCCCACACGGTGTCGCCGGCGAGAGGACGGCGGCGGAGGCAGCCGGAGGTGGCCGGGGGAGCTGTAGCAGCAGCAGTAGCAGATAGCAGCAGCAGCAGCAACAGCAACTTGCGGCAGCTGCAGCGCCGCGTGCGGTGGCGGGGGCGGCGGTGCAGGCGGTCAGGGCGGAGGAGGGGGTCGAGACGAAGGCCCTGGTGGTGGTGGCGGAGGTTAGGGATGGCCGGAGTGGCGGTGGGGAACGGTCGGGGTAGCTCGGGGAAGTTGGCAGAGTGGGATGGTGGAGGGTTGCGGGGAAGATGCCGGTGGTGGAGGCGGTCGTGGGGCGGTGGGGGCAGGTTAGGACGGTGGAGGAGGAGGTGGCGAGGCGTTTGGTGGTGGTGGCGGTGGTCCACGGTGGTCGGGGTAGCGGTGAGGAGCGTCGGGGAGGGGAGGAGCTGCTGTCGGGCAGGGAAGGGAGGGGTGTTGCGGTGGCTCAGGGCGGCGGAGGCGGTGGCCGAAGGGTGGTGGCGATGGTCGGAGGGAAGGGCAGGGGTGAGGCGAGGTGGTCGGCGGCGGTGCGGTGGCCGGAGGGTGGCCGGAGGGGAAGTGAGTGGAGTTCGGGTGAGGAGAGGGGGTTAAATAGGGTTTATATAGGTTTTACCCCCAATGGCATTTTCGTAATTAGTTAGAAATCTTAGGGTGTTTTGGTAATTTGGATTTTTGGAATATTTTCAGCAGATTTTTCTGTGGGTCCCATGCCACCTATTGTCTAGCCAATAGGGTAATGCCATCTAACATGCATTTTGCATAAAAACCCTAACTTTTCATAATTTGCATAAAAGTCCAGAAATTGGAAAATTGCGCAATTATGCAATTTGTCTGAAAAATCACCTGGTTCTAAAAATTACCAAAATTCACAGAATTGAGGGAAAATGCTGGGGAGAATGTTTTGAACCGTGTGGGGTGAGTCTGGGCAGATGCAGGGTCTGATTTCTTAGGTGATACGGGTCATCGTATTTATTATTTAATAAATACTGCGCACGGTGTTCACTAATTATTTAAGGGCAGTTAGGGTCATAATTTTTCTACGGTGTCAATACGATAATTGTAATACAATTAGTGTAGAATATTATCGTATTTTTGGTTGGGCAAAACAGGTGCCTACTGGTCCTCAAATCTCTAGGGTACAGAGGTGGGTAAAGAGCAGAAAATTAAATAGGGATTAAATACGTACGTTTGTAACGATATTTGTGCGACTAAAACGAAGCACAAAACGAGGTTTCTGGGAGTTGCTAAAAATACAGAAAATGTAGTCTAGCAAGTCTAGGGCAGGGATGTGAAATTAGTTTAGGGTTAACAGCTAGTGTGGTGCCCTAATTTATTGTGTAATAAACAGGTGCACAATCAATAGAATATATAATAAATAAATTTAAAAAAACTTGCACTAATTCTAATTAACTAAAAATAATATTAAAATACTGAAATCTGGTCGAGGGAGTTTACAGCTTTACCATAATGTATAACACCCCCACTTCCGTCAAAAACTAACGGTCAACTCTGTTGACCGTTAATTTTTGACCGAAATACCCCTAGCAAATCACAATTATTATCAGACCTCCTTCCTCAGTCTGGGAAGAGGGAAGGGATATTTCGGTCAAAAATTGACCGTTAGTTTTTGACGGAAGTGGGGGGGGGGGGGGAGGGATTGTACATTATGATAAAACAGTGGGGTGCACCTTGAATTATTGTAAATAAAGGTGGGGTGCAACTCAAATTTTTTTAATTTTTTTATATGTCAAATTGCATGTGTCACCTGATCCCGGTCCTATATATATACTAGTAAATGCACGTGCGTTGGACGTAAAATATTTTTTTAATATTATTATAAAATAAATTAAATATTTAAATATATTTTAATTATAATTTGTTATGGATATTTTTCTACTTTTTATAAGAAAAAAATGAAAATGCTAGCCGCCTAAGATGTACATATATTCTCACGTAATTAAAAAAAAAAAATTTAACTACATAATATTATATAACTATAATCAAATATCTCTTCTAACTCATGTGGTTAAGGTGGGAGACATTCTCCTTGGTTGGTCAAGTTCAATTTTCCATGATGTTATTTATAACAAATTTAATTTTAGAAATATTTTTTTTACATAATATTAATTTTTTAAAATAAATGTTGGAGAATTTATAATCGGCTTAGACGACTCCCTTTTGATATATATATATATATATATATATATATTGTGTGTGTGCGGGCGTGTGTGCGAATTCTGAGTCATGTAGATATAATGATGAGTCTATTTTTATTTACCTACCAAAACTAATGGAATGATTATCCTTCCATTTAAATATTGTCAAGTGTCAAATTAGTAATAAAAACTAGTGTAGATGTTCATAAAATTAATTTAAAATAATTTTAGGTTTGATAAAAATTACGTGATAATTTTTGAATGATAATGTGAATATTTTTGGTGGATGAACAAAACAGATTCATTGCAGTGGAGCCAACCAACCTTCACATTAATTAATTTTCACACTAAAATGTTACAGACACCCATATATCACTAAAATTAGAGGTTTTGCTAAAAACTTAGACGTGACGAAGCAGCTGAGCTTTTAGTACATCCACAGTGGCCTATATTCACGCTTTGACTTTTAGGAGTATTATACAACGGAAGGTATCACTTACTTACAAATTATATGTACTTTGTAAGAGAAATATTTCATTCGTTAATGAATAATTAACTCTAAGTACATGTTAAATCAAAGTTACAAAATGAGTGTCGGTGTCTGAAACCCTAAAGAGGGGTCATCACCGTCACAGAAAATAATAAGAAAGTACATGCACCAACAAGCTGCCAGCTCATGCTTACCTTAAAGCAAGGGCCTTGTTGATACGGACTACGGAGATGCTATACATGTGTCATGTCTTTCTTTTTCTAATTTTTTTACAAAAATATACCTATAGGAACTCATGAGTTCTTAATTTTTAAACTCGATCATATTCATCTATCTTTTAATTTTTGTTCATAGGGCTTCAAAATCAAGGACCTAAATAACTTTTTTTTTTATACGTGTCATATTATAATTGTAAATTTTTATTGTAGGTGAGTTTCTATTGGAGTTTAGGTACTCGTACTATTTTTTAAATATGTCTAGTAGTTGAAAACATAAAGAGTTGTCATAAGGGACTATTTGGTTCGAAGCATCGTACTGAAGTAAAAAATTTAAAAATCGATATTTTTGTACATATTGCAGTGGAATAGTATAAAGTGCAAATATTTCGTCCGATTTTTTTTTTTTTTTTGAAGTGGATATTAGAAACGAAAACTTATAAAGTTACGTGTTTGAATGGTTGTTGAATTGATCGAAAAGTGTAACTTTTGTTTAAATGATAGGAATAGTAAAAAAAAAAATTGTTAAAGTAAAAAAGGAAGTGGTCCTCCAACCAAACGTGTAAAGTTGGAATGATAATTTTTCACTTCCACGCTTCACGTAGGAGAAAAAAAAATTCGATGTCAAAACTTCGATTTTGTGGCATGCATAATTTACTATTCATGTCAAATTACAGTAAATCTTGTCCGCAAATCCGCAAACCAAAGACATAAAGTGATCACAAATTCGAATTTTAATCTCTTTTGTGTTTCAAATATGTCAGTTCATGAGAGTGGTGCAGCCTGAAGGAATTTTTATCCCAATTTTTTCATCGTTAATTCTACGTGCTATGCACCAAACATGCACATATGAAGGTATAATATATAGGATTGTTGATGAGAGAGGGACAAATTAGAAAAAAAAACTTTTTCCTCCCATTTTGCATATTAACACATGGTGTATTAATTATTGTTTTAAAAATCGGATCGGACCGGCCGGTTCAAGCGGTTGAACCGTGAACCAGTAACTTTTTCGATCCATTTCAGTGTTGATCCACTATTTTTCAAAATTCGATTGTAAATGAATATTTTGTAAAAATTAGTGTCCGTATATAAGGGATTAAACTTGGACCACTTAGGTTAACCCAGTGGTTGAACCACTGGTTGAACCGATTTGACCTGTCACGACCTGCACCGGATGATCGGACACGAGTATGTGGGTACGTTCAACCTACGCCCCAGCATCGACGTTAGAACGATGTCTAGGTCAACAATTCTATATATCTATCTCACACAATAATATATGCAACCTATCCTCAACTCCAAAAGTAGGACAATTTAATAATAATATAATGATACTCATTCACAATAATCTATAAGGAGGAAATGGCACGATATGATATAAAGGAAGGAAAAATCACAATGTCACAATCTAGAATAGCTACACAATATCACCACGTCTAAGAGTCTAGCAATAAAACATAAAGTCTATACCGCAATAACATCTCAATGTGTCTAAAGAGCTGGAGACAAATCCAGTACAAATATAAAAATAATAGCTAAGTTTGAGCAATAACTAGTTGAGTCTCATCAATATCTGGTACTAGCTCCTCCTGTACTATTGGTGCAATCTCAGCTATCTCTCCATCATGCGGGCCATAATGCGTAGGACACCATTCCTCTAGGTAATCGTCTAAAAAATATATCCAATCAGGATGGAACGAGTACAACCAAATATTCGCCATTAATGTAAGTTTGGGAAACTTTTGTTTAACAACAAACAAAAAGTATAAAGAAATCATAGAAAGAAAATCTAAGTACAATATTTTTGATCTAGGAAATGTGACAGTGGAGATCGAGTACTGCAGCGACTCCTTTACTCCGTTGACGGTCCGAGAATAAGGATGCTATCTCATTTTCTCTCTCTTGAGCTTGTGTGCACGTACGTAGATAGTCGGGGTTTTGTGGGTGCGCTGCCCTTGCTATTTATAGACATCATGCTAACGGGCTGTAGGTGCCGCATATGCCTCTGTTTGGTGGTCGCATATGACTCATTCAACAGAATATGATTGTAACTTAACTGCACACCACGGGCGTGCTGCCATGTGGCCTCGATAGGGATATATTGTTGATAATATTTCGGGGTTATTTTTAACTCTGTTGTGTGCGTGACTTGGTCATCTGGACACGTAGTCAACACTAATTGTGCGAAGATCCTTTCGGTTGTAATAGAAAGATCTTGCAAGCTGAGAGCCGCATAGCGTGTTGGCCGTATAACGTCTTGGCCGCATACATACTTTCGCTTGGCCTGGGTCTTCTGGACATATTGGCCGCATGGAGGCAAGGCCGCATAAGAGTAACCACGCGACACTGTTCACCTGATAGGGTCATCAATGCGTTGATGTGACATTTTTATCTTTTCGTGTGCTGCCGTCGTCTTCACGAGTCTCGAAGCATTTCAGTGCAATTAATGCCATATCAGACATGTCATAATTGCCACGACAAGGATTCTATGCGGATTTCCACTCCTTGGTTGTACGTGCTACATGGGTGCTTTACAAACCAGACGAGCCCCTCGGCGGTATGTGCTTTCTGTAGCTCCTCTGCTGCTTGTTTTCACTTTGAGGGTGCATGGGCTCTATGTAAACCCCCTAATTTTTCTGGAATTTTTAATTTGGATTTTTCACAATTTTCTGTAATTTTTTGAGATTTTGGTAATTAAATAATTTTTAATTGCTTTTATTAATATTAAAATATTATGAAATTAATATTTTTGGGTGTGAAATGAAAAACTAGACATAGGATAATTTTTCAGGAATTTATTGGACCCCAGAAACATTTTTAAAGCCCTAAAAACCAAGTCGTAATTAACCCTAAAATAAACCCTGGAATTGAACCCGGTTTATTTTAAATAAACTGAACCGAACCGCAGTAAACCAAACCGAACCAAACCCAGACCTTAATGGGTCGGGTCGGGTCGGATCTGAATCGAACCCGACCCAGACCCGTTAACCCGCCGAAACCCTAAATCATAATCCTAACCGACCTCTACTGTTCCGGCGGCTATATATCCCCTCGAACTCCACGCTCCGCAGCCGGAAAACCCTACCTCTCTCATCTCTCCGCCGCCCAGAGCCGCTCCGGTCGCCGCCCTAGCCTGAACCCTAACCCGTCGTCTTCCTCCTCCATCGACGAACTTCCCCGACACCACCCCGTCCACCCTCGTCTTCCTCATCCAGTAACCCGACCACCGCCTGAACCTAGATCCGACCGCCCAGTTCCATCCTCCCCCGACAAGAACCTCCACCTCCCCAGCCTTCCCTCTTAACCATCTCCCCCGCCCTAGCCCAGCCCAGCACCACCACCCCAGCCCTCGACCCCGCTCGACTTCCATCGTCGATCTCGTCTTCCTCCTCCGCCTTATCCGTCAAAAACCCATCGACATCCCAGCCCCGCACAGCCTCGATGACCCGCTGCCCTAGCCCCGGACACGGCTGAACCTTGACTCCGACACAGCCGCACTGCAGAACCCGGACACGGTCGACCCGGACACGGCACAACAACAGTGACCCAGACACGAGAAAACTCGTTCCACGTAGCCTCGTTCAGGTAACTCGTTCTCTCTCCTCGTTGCTCCGTTTTCCGTTTCATCAGTTGTGACGCGTAGACTGCGTAACCCTCTCGATGCCCGTGCAATCCGCTCGGTGCATCGCGTCCTGTGGTGATCGCGAACCGGGTTCCAAAAACAGGAAAAATAATATTCCGTTTTTCCCCGGAACTAAGTACTCTCCGCCAAACGGGACGACTTGATACGGACGTGTAGGATTTCGCAGAAGTTGATTTGGATGTGCGTGCACACCGGAATCAACGCGTATCCGCTGACAACACCCCGTATCCGCCTATTCTGGAACTCGTTGTAACTTTGTGTACGCACGTCGGATAGAAACAAAACTTATGCCATCGGACTCGTAGCAATACGCTGGTCCTGTGACCCAAGTTTGGTTTGATTCTGAGAACGTTGACAAAATTACGTATCGTGGGCCCCACAGCTCCACTTGACGGACGATTTTGTGATCGGCTCATCGGAATCCAATTCTGGATATTTTGTTGGGTTCGTATCATCGTTCTGGACTTGTTGACACTAAGTTTGACAAATTTGGAGACCTTTGACCCTGACACGTTTTTCGGTACGAAGCGGCCCACATGTGGACCCCGCTTTGACCAGGAATTGTCATTTTTGCCTTTGTGTCCAAATTGGACTCAAGGACAGGCGTTTCTAGCTATTTGATATTTTTTGAATCTAATGGTGATGTTTATTACAGCTTTTGGAGGAGTACCTGCAGGATCCACTGATACAGGGACAGCTGTTAGTATTCAAACCCTAAGCAAGTGTACCTTGCCAACATTGCAGTTCTTGTTATATATTTTTTTGATTTGTTTATATATTGTTGTACATGATTGACCTAGGATCGTGTGACTTACTTAGCGTCCGATTATAGTCGGGTGCCAACACCATACGTGGAGTTGTGTAGTGTCACTTAGAGTTGGATATCGTGACCCCTTTACATTCTCGTACTTATCTTATCAAGTACATTATACCCAGGACACTTGACACTATTTATGAGACAGAATCTTCCTGAGATATTCATGGTGATTCTGTGTAGGATACAGGTTCATGACATATACAGTTACATGCTTAGATTTTATCCTGACTTGTTGCATTAGTTATGGTCTTGCGTGACATGGACATGTACATCGTGAACTGATACATGAGATTACATTGGGTGGGGAGAGTATTACCATATCAAAGGCTGATTATATTATATATATTATTATCTGGAGGTGTCTTAGTCTCTGACACAGAGCTTTGGCACAAGTTCTGGCCCTTCGAGAGAATACTGCTATGGGTTTCCCCGACACAGAGCCTATAGTAATCTCAGCCCGAGTATGGCTAAAACTCTCACTTGCATATCACTTAGCTGGTTTTATATTTATCCTATTATTTCATTTATTGCTGCACTGATTTTATTTTGGCATGAGTTATTTGTACCTTGCTATGTCCCCTGAGGACCTGGATCCGGATTATGTCCCCAGGATTAGTTGACGAGATCTATCCCGAGGTATACGGGGCCGAAGCATTAGCAGAAGCAGGAACAGGTGCATACTTCTCGGAGCAGAACCAGGAACCCGAGGACGAGATCGTGCCAGAGGACTTCTCTTGAGTATTGGCTTATTGTACTTAGTATTTCTACTTCTAGTTACTTTATTTATGTCTATTGCATTGATGTATCAGACTTATTCTCGGGTTATTCCCCGAGATACTTTTATTGAGATATATTAGTTTATATTTATTTGTATTTATTCTGGCATTTGATCTGTGATTATCTGTTATGGATGAGATTAGATTAGACTGTGACTTGTATCATTGGACCTACTTATTATTGTATTACAGCTTAAGTACGCCCTGATGGATCCATTAAATTGGGTTTGTCCATCGGTATGTGCTGCTGGCCATTGTTACGTGGCTAGTCCCTCGGTATTTTGGGACTGGGGCGTGACACTCTATGCGGCCTGCATGGCTTTCAGATTTTTCATGCTTCTACGAGACCCCTTCAAGGTTTCCAAAATGACAAGTTTGGAATACTTTGAACAAGAAGCATGGTCGAGCATTTTTGGCCGCATGGGTGATATGTCGCATAGACAGGTTTGTCGCATAGCCGTATTACCGCATAGACGCTTCTGCCAGGTTGTCAGATCTTCATTAAATGAGAAGATTTAGCTCGATCTTCGAACGAATCTCTTTGGGATTTTGCTTCATCTCTTGGCGCGAAATCCGAGGCGACGGTTCATAGGAGATGAGGCAGTTTAACAACCGAGGCATCATCGTTTTCTCGCGGATCGAGTCGGATCGAGATTTGAAATGACCGTTATTATTATCCCGAGCCGTATATTTCTGCCTATATAAGGGGGTAGAGGAGAGAGAAAAGCTTTTTACGAAAACTCTCAAGTCCTTTCTTCTCTCTTCTTTCTTGCTGCCATAGCTCCCCCCAAAGCTTCCCCCTCCGCTACAGCAGTCAAGAAGGCCCCCAAGGGAAAGGGAAAAGGCAAGGGGAAGGGTTGTGCTGTCGAGGCGGACTCTTCTCCATTTCCCGTCGATGTTCTATCATGACCCGCACCCGAAATTTGGGCATGAGTCGTGGGTACGTCCAGCCTATGCCGCATCATCGACGGTGGAATACTGTCTAGATCTCAATACTACTAAACATAATTCACAAGATAGCCTGTCAATGATCACAACTCCATAAGGAGGACAATGAATAATGCATTGATCAATAATTCATAAGATACTCAATCACAATAACTATAGAAAGTAAATGGCACGATAAGATATAAAAGATAAGGAAGTACTGACATAAGTCAAGCACAACAACCAAAAATACAACAATAATCTAGAGTCTAGCTATCCCAACATAAGTAGTCTCAATAATAATATAATCCATGTCTCAAGTTTAGAACAAATAAATACATAGATAACTAGACCTAGAAGCTGTCTAAACGACTGCGGGTGGTGTCTCCTCTAAGGAGAGTGACTCCTCTAGAATCTCCGGTATGTAGTCTCCCTCTACTCTTGGGCCATAGTGAGTAGGACAAAAATCCTCAAGGTCCTCTGAAAAATATTATCCAGTCAGGATTGGAGCAAAGCACAAGTACTAATCAGCAGTTTCATTTATATTGACAAAAACTACAAGACAGTATAAGGAAATACATGATGAAGAAATACTAGAAAAATAGGGAATACTGGAGAGACATGTAATCAACAATAATTCTAACTAGCAATGAACAGATATATGTGAAATCTAGAAATGAGTGTACTGGAATAAAGAAATAGAATCTCTAGCTAAGTGTTGTAAAATATCAGTTTGCTATGTGATCGACTTGAGACTAGATCATGCTTGTTATATATGATTGGCTATGATACATGTGAGGTCAGGCTAACCATATGGTTAGCTATGATGCAAGCAATAGTCAGGCTAATCATATATAACAGGCTATGAGGCATGTAAATGGTCAGGCTACACCCTACGTGATATGTGGGGTGAGCTATGATACATGTAAAGTAGGGTATAATCACATAATCTTGCTAATATGTTTTCGTCCCCAGATAGCACGATGGATTCTAATCACAGCTCCTCATGACAGGTATCTATGATACTAGCCCGTGTATCCACAGTGTCAGAATCAAGTATACACTACAACTAAAATTATAGTAATGATCAACATAATAAAAACTGTCAGAGAATGTACTCGCCTGAGGTCCTGAGCTGACAATACCAATATGTGTTTGGACTGGAGTCAAAGTGACCTAATATGAAATATCAATGTCATTTTAGTGTATTAGAAAGATGAACATACTTAAACAAGTTAAAACATGATTTCTAGGTCCAATCTAGGCCATATTAGTCAAACTTAGTCAATTCTAACTATATAGCTAATAGCACTAATATATATCTATTTTCTAGATAATAGGATACTCTATGTATCTATATATACTATTATATAATAACTATGTATACTCTATAACTCATCTCAATACTTATGACACTTATATCAATAACTTAACTTCTACCTTGCTCATTATCTTAATGCCCAACCATACCTCTCCATAACTTAATCCTTAGTTATAGCTGATACCTTAGCCCAAAAACCCCTTTACCTTGCTATTGTATCTATGCCTAACCAATGCCCTTAACCTTGCTAGTACCCCAGTTACAAACTCCCTCATACACATGTGTACTTGACTATGATCTAGCCACCTTCCTTTATGTGTCATGAACACACTCACTATCTATCTAATGTACTGGTGGACTGACACAAAGATATCAGTTCACTGATTCAACTTACTCAATACCCCTCCTTGTACTCATATACCTTCAGCCATCCACACATAAATAATCTTTCACACATACTTATGAGCTTACCCATGTATCACACTTACCCGACACTGATACTAAGCCTATACTTCTTCACCAACTGATACCCTCATAATTATGCAAACATAAGTCAATTTCCCCCACTCCTATTGCACCACTGCCACTACTGCCATTGTATCTACTGCTAATGCAGCCATTGCATCTACTGCTAATGCTGCCATTGCAGCTGTAAACCCCCTCGATTTATTCTATAGATAGTTAGGGTGGATTTGGAAAATTTTGGTTTTGGTAGCAGATGTCGAGGTTTAGAGTGGAGATAATTTTATCTGGTATTTAATTTATTTAATTAAGACCCTTGGCGCGCCCTATCATTGCTAAATTAATCGGAACCCAATATCAGCCTGTAAATTCCATCAGATTGTTGTACTTCTGACTTGACCCGCCAAATTAGGCACTGAACTTTTTCGTCTTCATAAAATCAGTTTTTGTTGTGCTCTAAATTAATTGCGCAACTTCCCGAAAATCGTAACCCATATTTAATTTCGTGTCAGACACCTGTGTCGTTACCCTAAATTTTGAGATACCAACTTAACCCGTTGAGCCGGACCAACTAAAGGGTCCAAGACTGACTCCAAGCCCCCACCATTTTTGACCTTTGTGTCATTTTCGAATTTTGACCCCAAGTGCCCCCATTTAATTTAAATTCACGGAACACTTTATTTCTATTTAAATCGGGGATACCAACTTTGTCAATCCTATTTTAATCCTTAATTAATCGCGTTGGCCATAAAATTAAACCCGTGCCAAACCTCCAACACCCCCTCGCTATGCAAACCATCACCCGCGATTTTTTCCACAATTTTAGCGTCATTTTATGTGTCCGTGCAATTTCTCGAATTTAAGGGGCTAAGTTGCAATTTAGTAATTTTAGGTGCCCTCACCCCATTGGCCAAACTAAATGGAGAGGTCACAAAATTGGGTCCAATTTACACTCATCCATTCACCACTCCTCATGAAGAAATTATTATTTCTCCATGATCAATCCTGGCCCTTCATTTCAATTGGAGCATCTCCACCACACATTCCCACACCACCTCCCCTATTTAATGTCTTTTCATTGCACACATACCAAGCAGGCCCTAATCCCAAGGGAGCTTTGAAACCCCCCCCCCCTCTCTCTCTCTCCTCCATTCTCTATATTTCAAACCGAATCCATATTTCTTCTTCTCCTTCCTTGGAGAACTGGATCTCCGGCCAACTCCCTGTTCTCCGGCGCCACAACTCCTGTGCAGCCTCCAACCCCTCGCCACTCGGCATGTTGACCTCCCGCCACACCGCCACTGCTTCCGGCCGAGCACTCTCCACTTGGTCACACAACCACAGCGGTTTTCCCGGCCTGATGCATTCTCCGCGGCCACAAACTCTGGCCGGCGAGCCTCTCCAGCCACGAGTCGACCTCCTCCGCTTCCACTGTATCATCAGTCAAGCACCCTCACGACTGCCCATCTCCGGCCTTCATCTCCGGCGAGCCTCGACGTTCCCCTCGAGCTCCACGAGCCTCCCCCGGAGCTCCTTGTAAACCCCCTGAATTTTCATAATTTTCAAAACTGGATTTTTCACAATTTTCTGGATTTTTCTGGGATTTTTCTGTAATTTAAAAACAGGGTTTTAATTATTCAATGATTTTTAATTGATATTAAATGATATTAAAATATTATGAAAATAATATTTTTGGATGTAAAATAAAAAACTGGACTTAGGGCAATTTTTCTGGAATTTATCGGGCCCCGGACCTATTTTTAAATGCCTAAATAAATATTTATTTATTTAACTAATTAATTATTAATTAATTATGGATTTTTATTATTATTATTATTATTATTATTATTTTTTTTTAAATAGCCCGGCCCGCGGCCCGTTGGGCCGGCCCAGCCCAACAGACCCAGCCCAACTCTCCTCCGGGTCGGGTCGGACCCGCCGCCCGACCCGCACCCGCCGACCCGACCCGTCCCCACGTCTCCCCCGCACGTCGGCCCGACTTTCCCGCCGCCCCGCCCGCGGCCACGCCCCGCCCGCGCCGCGCTGGCCGCCACGACCCGCCCCACGTCGTTGCGCCCTCCGCCTCGCCCGGCGCTAACCGCTCCCCCTCCGCCTTTAAAATACCCCCTCGTCCCCCCCCCGGCCGTCGACACCGAACCACCACGCACCACCACCACCGTCAGCCCCCTACGCCGCCGTCGCCGCCGATCCTCCTCCCTCCTTCCTCCTCCCCCACCAGCCCCGCAGCGGCCCCGCAGCGAGCAGCAGAGACAGCAGCAGCGGCAGCTCCGCCGTCCCCGCGCCGCCGGCGAGCCTCGAGCGCCGCGAGCCCGGCCGCCCTGCCCCGGCCGTCCAGCCGCCGCCCCTCCGGCCAGCCCCGAGCCGCCCAGCCGCCATCCCCGCCGCCTGAGCCCTAACCCTAACCCTAATTCTTGGTTTTCGTGTCCGACACGAATCGGACACGTGTCGGACACGATTCGGACCCCGGTTTTCGGGTCCCCTTCAGGTGCGTGTATCTTTTTATTCGTAGCTCCGTTTTCGATTCCGCAAATTGCGTTGCGAAGCCTGTATGACCCTCTCGGTGTCCGGACAAACTGTTCGGGGCATCGCGTCCTGTGGTGATCGCACACCACGATCCAAAAACAGGAAAAAACCAGACCCTGTTTCACCCTAACTTGGTGTACACACGTCGGATCGAGACGAAACTTGCGCCATCGGACTCGTAGCAATACGCTGGTCCTGTGAGCCAAGTTTGGTTCGATTCTGAAAACGTTGACGAAATCGCGTGTCGTGGGCCCCACAGGCCCCGCTCGACGGGCGATTTTGTGTTCGGCTCATCGGAATCCAATTCTGGAAGTTCCGTTGGGTTCGTATCAGCGTTCCTGACCTGTTGACACTGAGTTTGGTGAATTTGGAGACCGTTGACCCTGACGCATTTTTCGGTGCAAAGCGGGCCCACCGGTGGACCCCGTTTTGACCCGAAACTGCCGTTTCTGCCCTTGTCTCCAAATTGGACCCAAGGACAGGCGTTTCTAGCTGATTGATATTTTCTGGATCTGATGGTGATGTTTGTTTCAGCAACCGGAGTCCCGCCTTCAATTCCTGCCGAGGTCAGAACTGCAAACATAGCCGGAACCACAGGCAAGTGTACCTCGCCAAAACTTGCAGCTTGCTACATATTTCCTGGACTTGGTTGTACATCAGTGGGCAAGTAAAGCTTGCCAATTCTCAGATTTTTCTGGTTATACTATTTTACTTGATTTCTGGTATTTTCTTATGTAATTTGTTTAACTGCTCAACCCAGGACACCTGACACTATTCATGTGACGGAATTGCCCGAGATTTACCTGGTGATTCCGTATAGGTTACATTATCATGACATTTATAGTTACATGCGTAGATTCTATCCTGACTCATTGCATTAGTTATATCTTGCGTGACTTGTACCTGATATTCTGGAACTGTGACGTGAGATTACATGGGGTGGGGAGAGGATTATCATATCAAGGCTGAAAATAATATAATGAAAACATGGTTATCTGGAGGTGTCTTAGTCTCTGATACAGAGCTCTGGCACAAGTACTGGCCCTCTCGAGAAATACTGCTATGGTTTCTCCAACACTGATCCTGTAGTAGTCTCAGCCTGAGTATGACTAGAACTCTCACTTGCATATCACTTAGCTGGTTTACATAGTTACCCTGCTGTTTATTTCATTGCTGCACTGATATTCATTATGGCTTGAGATATTTCTGTACCTTGCTATGTCCCCTGAGGACCTGGAATGGATGATGTCCCCAGGTACCGCTGAAGAGAACTACCCAGAAGTGTACGGTACCGGAGCACTCCTCGGAACAGAACCAGGAACAGAGGACGAAGTAGTGGCCGAAGACTTCTCCTGAGCACCTGCTTCAGCTACACAGTATTTCCATTTTTTCAGCATTTTATTTCCTGTCTTTTCTTAATTGTAACAGAATAATTCTCGAATTTGTTTCCCGAGATAACCTTATTTCATATTGCTTATTTAATTCCAATGCATTATTTCCGGCATTAATCTGTGTTATCTGTGGATGAGATTAGAAATACCTGAGACTGTAACTTAGTATTACTAGACTACAGCTTAAGCATGCCCTGATGGATCCATTAAAATTGGGTTGTCCATCGGTGCGTGCTGCTGGCCATTGCTCACGTGCTCAGTCCCTCGTCATTTTGGGACTGGGGCGTGACATGGTTTTTGTGGTGGCCCATGCAGGTCAACGACTAAATTGTTCGGTTTCAACTTAGGGACCGAACAGGCCTGCAATAAGAATAGGTTAAGTTTTAGGATCTCATCCACTTGCTTGAATCGTTTTTGATATCTGTATCGTATTCAAACTAATTTGAACTTGCATCTTGCCTTGATTCCTGTGCGCCTCTTATTGGGTATTTTGGATACAGGGAAATGGACCCACAAGAATGCAACGAGACTCCCGTCAGAACACCACCAGCTACAGGTGTCACCTACGACGACGAAGTGACACCAGTCGGAGGAATTCCCACAACTCAACAGAGCCAGCCGGCAGGTCAACCTACCTCCCGATTCCGGCGCGATGACATCCCGCCTCCGCCGCAGTTCGTCCCACCAATGCCCGTGTTCCTACCAGGACAGCCGATCGACGGGCAGCAAATATTTCAGATGATCTACGCGATGATGCAAGCTCAGCAGCAAGTTCAGCACGAGGCTCAGCGTCGCGAAGCTAACTTCTTGAGGGACAGCATCGTGACTGCACTGGGGCAGGCCAACCTACCAGCTCGACGGCCAACTACAGGCTCAATCACGGACTTCCGCCAACTGAAGCCCCGCACTTTTTCTGGAAAAGAGGAACCCACAGAAGTGCACGAGTGGCTCACCAACATACGTCATCAACTTGAAGCAGCCGAGCTTCCACGAGAACGCTGGATGACTGCCGTCCGAATGCAACTGACGGACAACGCCCATCACTGGTGGCTATCCGAGGAGACGCGACTCGGACCAGACCGAGTCACTTGGGAGGAGTTCTCCAGACTCTTCCAAGAGATGTACATTCCTGCCATCGCTCGATCAGAACTGCGGGACAAATTCAACCGCCTCACTCAGGACTCCATGACGGTGGAAGAGTACAACGCAGAATTCATCCGTCTGAGTCGCTTCGCCCCCACCCTGATCCCGACTGAGGAAGAGAAGGCCGAGAAATTCTTCGACGGACTGAACATTGAGCTGCAGAAACTGATTGGGTCCGTCGCACCAACATCATACTCGGACGTTCTTGCTGCGGCTCGACGCGTGGAGCGCGTCACCAAGAGAGAGGCCAGACTGAAGAGGTCTTCCCCATCATCAACCTCCAGAACACCACAAGAAGAATCTGCAAAGAGACCGCACCAACAGCAGAAGGCACCTGCACCACAAACGGTAGTCCTCCTTACTTGTCACTATTGTGGCAAAGCAGGCCATATCGCCAAGGAATGCCGACGCAGACTAGGATTGTGTTTGGCATGCGGATCCCGTCAGCATTCGGTAAGGGATTGCACTCAACATGGAGAAGGAACACCGAGGGCGAACCAGCAAACTCAGCAGCAGCAGAGGAATCTACCTCAAGGACGAGAGCAAGCTTACGCGATTGCTGTGCAGGACGCTGATGCGAGTAAGTGATTTATAGTTATCCCGTTTTTAGTCTTGTTGTAGTTCGTGCCTCTTGGTTCGTGACCTCAGCCCCAACCTAGTGAATTGCAACTTGTTAATAACAACCTGGTTTTCATAAAAGTTATAGTTTTAACTAGATTTTCCTGGAAAGTGTAAACTTTCAATTTTAGGGAAACGGTATTTCCCTGAAGTATCTTGTGATGTATTTTCAAACGATGCTTGCGACCGCGTCATCTCTGTTGACCGGTTATTCTTTGATTGCGAGGACGCAATCCTCTTAAGGGGGGTATATTGTAAACCCCCTGAATTTTCATAATTTTCAAAACTGGATTTTTCACAATTTTCTGGATTTTTCTGGGATTTTTCTGTAATTTAAAAACAGGGTTTTAATTATTCAATGATTTTTAATTGATATTAAATGATATTAAAATATTATGAAAATAATATTTTTGGATGTAAAATGAAAAACTGGACTTAGGGCAATTTTTCTGGAATTTATCGGGCCCCGGACCTATTTTTAAATGCCTAAATAAATATTTATTTATTTAACTAATTAATTATTAATTAATTATGGATTTTTATTATTATTATTATTATTATTATTATTATTATTTAAATAGCCCGGCCCGCGGCCCGTTGGGCCGGCCCAGCCCAACAGACCCAGCCCAACTCTCCTCCGGGTCGGGTCGGACCCGCCGCCCGACCCGCACCCGCCGACCCGACCCGTCCCCACGTCTCCCCCGCACGTCGGCCCGACTTTCCCGCCGCCCCGCCCGCGGCCACGCCCCGCCCGCGCCGCGCTGGCCGCCACGACCCGCCCGACGTCGTTGCGCCCTCCGCCTCGCCCGGCGCTAACCGCTCCCCCTCCGCCTTTAAAATACCCCCTCGTCCCCCCCCCCGGCCGTCGACACCGAACCACCACGCATCACCACCACCGTCAGCCCCCTACGCCGCCGTCGCCGCCGATCCTCCTCCCTCCTTCCTCCTCCCCCACCAGCCCCGCAGCGGCCCCGCAGCGAGCAGCAGAGACAGCAGCAGCGGCAGCTCCGCCGTCCCCGCGCCGCCGGCGAGCCTCGAGCGCCGCGAGCCCGGCCGCCCTGCCCCGGCCGTCCAGCCGCCGCCCCTCCGGCCAGCCCCAAGCCGCCCAGCCGCCGTCCCCGCCGCCTGAGCCCTAACCCTAACCCTAATTCTTGGTTTTCGTGTCCGACACGAATCGGACACGTGTCGGACACGATTCGGACCCCGGTTTTCGGGTCCCCTTCAGGTGCGTGTATCTTTTTATTCGTAGCTCCGTTTTCGATTCCGCAAATTGCGTTGCGAAGCCTGTATGACCCTCTCGGTGTCCGGACAAACTGTTCGGGGCATCGCGTCCTGTGGTGATCGCACACCACGATCCAAAAACAGGAAAAAACCAGACCCCGTTTCACCCTAACTTGGTGTACACACGTCGGATCGAGACGAAACTTACGCCATCGGACTCGTAGCAATACGCTGGTCCTGTGAGCCAAGTTTGGTTCGATTCTGAAAACGTTGACGAAATCGCGTGTCGTGGGCCCCACAGGCCCCGCTCGACGGGCGATTTTGTGTTCGGCTCATCGGAATCCAATTCTGGAAGTTCCGTTGGGTTCGTATCAGCGTTCCTGACCTGTTGACACTGAGTTTGGTGAATTTGGAGACCGTTGACCCTGACGCGTTTTTCGGTGCAAAGCGGGCCCACCGGTGGACCCCGTTTTGACCCGAAACTGCCGTTTCTGCCCTTGTCTCCAAATTGGACCCAAGGACAGGCGTTTCTAGCTGATTGATATTTTCTGGATCTGATGGTGATGTTTGTTTCAGCAACCGGAGTCCCGCCTGCAATTCCCGCCGAGGTCAGAACTGCAAACATAGCCGGAACCACAGGCAAGTGTACCTCGCCAAAACTTGCAGCTTGCTACATATTTCCTGGACTTGGTTGTACATCAGTGGGCAAGTAAAGCTTGCCAATTCTCAGATTTTTCTGGTTATAGTATTTTACTTGATTTCTGGTATTTTCTTATGTAATTTGTTTAACTGCTCAACCCAGGACACCTGACACTATTCATGTGACGGAATTGCCCGAGATTTACCTGGTGATTCCGTATAGGTTACATTATCATGACATTTACAGTTATATGCGTAGATTCTATCCTGACTCATTGCATTAGTTATATCTTGCGTGACTTGTACCTGATATTCTGGAACTGTGACGTGAGATTACATGGGGTGGGGAGAGGATTATCATATCAAGGCTGAAAATAATATAATGAAAACATGGTTATCTGGAGGTGTCTTAGTCTCTGATACAGAGCTCTGGCACAAGTACTGGCCCTCTCGAGAAATACTGCTATGGTTTCTCCAACACTGATCCTGTAGTAGTCTCAGCCTGAGTATGACTAGAACTCTCACTTGCATATCACTTAGCTGGTTTACATAGTTACCCTGCTGTTTATTTTATTGCTGCACTGATATTCATTATGGCTTGAGATATTTCTGTACCTTGCTATGTCCCCTGAGGACCTGGAATGGATGATGTCCCCAGGTACCGCTGAAGAGAACTACCCAGAAGTGTACGGTACCGGAGCACTCCTCGGAACAGAACCAGGAACAGAGGACGAAGTAGTGGCCGAAGACTTCTCCTGAGCACCTGCTTCAGCTACACAGTATTTCCATTTTTCCAGCATTTTATTTCCTGTCTTTTCTTAATTGTAACAGAATAATTCTCGGATTTGTTTCCCGAGATAACCTTATTTCATATTGCTTATTTAATTCCAATGCATTATTTCTGGCATTAATCTGTGTTATCTGTGGATGAGATTAGAAATACCTGAGACTGTAACTTAGTATTACTAGACTACAGCTTAAGCATGCCCTGATGGATCCATTAAAATTGGGTTGTCCATCGGTGCGTGCTGCTGGCCATTGCTCACGTGCTCAGTCCCTCGTCATTTTGGGACTGGGGCGTGACACTCCTCCACGCGGCTGCAACATTTTCGGCAGCTCCACCACTCGCACCTCTGCAGCTTTTCCCCCCGAGCTCCGGCCACCGACTGTTCCTGCTCCGTCTTCTTCTTCACTTGCTCGTCCGCCTCCTTGTCTACCCACCTCCGGTGCAGCCGAGGACTAGCGCCTTTCCGGCCGGATCGACAGAGAAAGTGGAGAGGACCTGGTTCCCCGACGTCACCTCCACAACGGCTCCCCGCTCCGGCCAACCCGACTGCCCCCCCACGAGCCGAGTTCCCTTCTCCAACATGCCATTACTGCCACCTCATTGAGCTCCGGACGCAGTCGCCATTCCCGGAGCCACCACCACCTCCAGTCTATATTGACACCACTGCCACCAGCTCGGCCGGCGCTGCTACGAGCACTCCTCCGGCCAGCATCAACCACCTCGCCGAGGTGAGACACCCCCTCTCTCAGAAGTTGTATATTTATTATTTTTATGTAATGGTGATTAAGGTTTAATATTGTGATTAAGGTTAATGCTGAGGTTAGATATGTTATAGTTAGTTAAGGTTTGTGCTATTGAAATAAGATTGGGGTTTCAGTATGCTATTGATATGTGGTTAGAGTTTATCTTCATAAGCTTTGAAATGAAATTATGGACATACATTAAGTAGGGATGTGAGGAATAGTGGATCTTGTTTGGGGTTATATTCGTATTGGGAATTTATTTGAGGAAATTGCAGGGTTAATAAATAAGGTTAATAAATACTATGTCAAGATGTCAGGGTTTTTCAATTAATTCATGCATTATTGAGCAGGGTTGATATTGTGCATACGTTTAAAACGCTTGAGGAAGAATTGTGATATTAACACATTGATTAATACCAAGGAGCAAATTTAATTTATAAATGGATATCGATCTTTGGGTAAATATTGGGAGTTGATGATAAAGTTGTTTAAAGACGTAAATTATATATATACGCATATTGGTCGTTATTGTTTGAGCTGATGTAAACTATTGCCAAGTAATAAAGTGATATTAAAATATTGATAGACACTGGGAGCAGGTGCTCGATCGTGAAATAGGTATAATATCAAATAATGAGACCGTGATTGAGGACAGAGAATATTATTTATTTATTTGAGCTTGAGACGTCAACGTACATGTTAACATCTGTGAACACCGAGGTGAAACTGAGGATTGATCAGGGTTTGATTAACTGGATATCGTGATTGAGGTTGGGCTTGATGCTGAGGTACTGAGGACTAGGTGATTTGATGTATCGTACCGATAGTCAACTATGGTCAACCCCCTAATGTTTTGTCCCTGTGAGTCGTAGCTGAGACTGAGTTAGGTATAGATGAGTGTCGCATCACTGTCTGTCGTGGAACAGATTATTGATTATTGGTTTGTATCTCAACTCTAGGTACTGCGGGACCTGAGGACTTGGACGTGGTATCGGATCCCCGTCATCAGCAGCCGCACGCAGGCAAGTGTACCTTGCCACCCTGTATTTCAGATTACAAATACTTGTTGTTCTTGATGTACATTATGCACGTATTTATATTGACGTTCGATACATCGCGTTCGGATCACAACCAGGTGCTGACGTTCGTCGTAACGTCTTAGAATAATTGATAGATGCTTTGTAGTACCTCGATGCACGTACCTGAGTACATCGATACCCTAGGACACACTCATACACTGTGATCATGCCAGATTCCTGTATCCTGATACTAACATCATGACCAGAGACTGGGACGACCATAGGGTCGCGTCTGTCGAGTTACTTCTGTGAGTCAAGACTGTTAGATAGAGGTTCAGGTTCAGCGCACAATCGTTGACCGCTTGGGAAGGAGAAGACAGTTACTAGACGTTTGGGCTACTCTGTACGCGCTTATATATGTATATGTAGTGATCCTGTATTATAGTGTAGTGGTATCACCCGTGTGTCTCTGTGCTCGGAGCTACGGTACGACCCGTGTGTCTCTGTGTTCGGAGCTACGGTTTATTTTAGAAAGCCCATGCGTCGAACGTTGTCTTTAAACTGTGTCACACTAGTTTGGTTATGATAGAGTACCCTATCGTGCACTTATACTTTTTGTTTACTTGGCATTGCTGTATTTTTGTACCTTGTTACGTCCCTCTGAGGACCTGGTTCCCTGTCATTTTTGCAGCATAGATGATTGCGGAGCACTTGGAGATATTGAGGGAGTGGCATGTCTTGCAGGCACTGTACCAGGTACTCGTATTATATCTACCGGCATTATGTTTACATTGTTTATTTCATCTGCTGTAGCCTAGTTTTTATAGACTCATACTTCTTCTCTAGTCTATTCGAGTTAGTGTGTTATTGGACGGCCGACTCTAGCACATATAGCTCTTTCTTGTATACTGTTGTACATTGTGGATTGAGACATAGAGGTTTACATTTATAGGATATCTAGATAGTACCCTTTTATATTATACGTATTCGAGTCAGACCCGGGTCTGGTCGAATGCGTAGCTGGCGTGTCACGTATTCCTGGTCCTACGTATTTTGGGACTGGGGCGTGACAACAGCTGCTGCTCTAGTTAAGGCTAAAACTGATGTTGCTTGGCTGCCACTGTCTAACCTAATATCCCAACTCCAACTAGGACACCAATCGATATTTGGTACCCATGACTAGCGCTAACACTTAACTCACACATAGCTACCTCCTAGCATCTAACCCACCACTTGGTCTTCCTGGTTCCAATACTCATGACCCCCTACTAGATTCAATTGCATATCAATGATTGATTCTCTCATGTATCAGTCTATATTGATATCAATGAAGGTATTCCCCAATAGCCGATACCTGCATCACCTCACCAAATCCTATACTTGAACTTACCCTCATCTCACACTTAAATTGATACCACTTCTACTGATACAAGTATATCGGTTAAATAGTCCTCTACTATTTGATACACTTGGGTATCAATTCCTCCTTATTGTCATGGTTCAACACCACACAAGGAGTGGTACATCAACTATCCAAGTCCCTAAAAACTTGTACAAAGTGAATCACCCTTATTGTATCAGTATTCAGTTCTTTAATTAAGAACTGTACTGCACTCCAATCCCTGTCTATATCTCTGATACCACTGCCACTTGAGTAACTGATACGACACTACTAATACCTATTGTTGGATGACTGATACCTATCTCAGGATATACTCCAAATCTTCCTCCCCATCCTCATTTACTGGCACAAGAGTTTACAACCCGACCACCACATCTGAACACCACTATCCATACCTCAGTGCACTCACTCACCTGAGTATACACAACACACAGGAACCTACAGTCCAGTACCTTCACTGTGAATCCCCCTTAATACACACAGCAAGCTCTCTCTCTCTCTCTCACACACACACACACACACTCACTAATACCACTATACAAACACACCTACACATATACATCTCAGGAACCCGACTCCTCAACTACACTGACACACTGATGCACAGTTTCAGTCGAATCCTGACTCCCCAATGTCAGTCCCATTCCATTATATATATATATATATATATATATATATATATATATATATATATATATATATATATATATATATATACATACATCATATGAATAGGTATACTCCCTATTAAACATTACAACAAACACCTTGAAGGCCCCAATGGGATACTCTATGAATCCTCATGCATAAACCCCAAATAACAACTAAACATCTATGTATACAATATAAATACACACACACACACACACACACTAAAACCGTGTGGATGAGACGAAGGATTTAATAGATGATAATCAAGCAGGATGCAAAATTTATGGATAAAGTCAGTGTGGATGAGACCTAGTATTCCTATCCTATTGCAGATTTGCTGAACATGATATCATGTTACTAGCAATTAACTCGACCTGCATGGGCCACCACTAAAACCGTGTCATGCCCCAGTCCCAAAAATATACGGAACTAGGCCACGTGGCATTGGCCAGCTGACACGTCACTAAGGGAATACCCAATTTAATGGACCCAAAGTGATGTGCTACGCTGTCCTAAAATTCTACAAGTTTAATTACAGGTAAATCTATCTCATCCACAAGAATAACAGGGAAAGTGCTGAATATATAGATGCTATATCTGAAATGTCATATACAACCCAGATAAAGTCAGGTGGGAACAATCCCACTACAAAAAGTAAGCAGAAGTGAAATAAGATAAACTAGCACAACATCCTCAAAATATGTAGCTCCAACTCCAGGGGTACTTAGGTAGACTCTGACGGCATCTCCTCTAACTCCATCTCAAGGGCATGTCCAGACTCTTGTCAAGGTCCAGGTACTGTGGGGTGGAATGTCTCAGCTAAACCTGGCAGGAAACCAGGTTCTCAGAGGGACGTAACAAGATACAGGAAAACAACATGCCATGTATGTAAATACTGAATAGAAATTACTGAATAAAATAAATACAGGGTGCTAACCATCTATGTGAAATGCAATTTGAGATAACCTAGTACGTATGGGAAATGTGTGGCTAGACATATGCTGACGTAATTCACCAATCTGTAGTGAGAGGCTAGTATATGCCACATATGCCCCCGTTCAAGGGCACTATACAATTTTCCATCTACGATGAGAATGGTCACATGAATATATACATATATCATCCGTATCACTCCGTCGAGTGCGGCACATGGTAAAGAGGTGGGTGTCCCATACGTATTTTAGTCGTTCTCCCCGCCCAATGTAACTAAATGTCAAGTCGTACATTTCCTAAATTATTCTAATCCGTGATGCGGGTCACACGTATTGGTAGCAAATCAAATATGCAGCTCGCATCCCAATATGCATTGTAACCATGTTGCGTGTTCCCGTGATAGGGTCTAGGAGAATATTAGAATACTCTCATAATTGTTGGTAAGTCCGTAATATTATTTTAAATGTCAACATATCAACTGACTGTACCCAAGGCAGTCTCAGGTAATCATTGTATATGAAATACAGAAACAAGAGCATATACAATATTGAGAATTTAAACAGTACTTGGCAAGGTATACTTGCCTACTCCCTGATAGTGTTGGTAACCTGATCTCACAGTCAGGTTTGCAGTTGCTTGTGACAGGGGTTACTGGTTGTGCTGGAGATATTCTCTGTTAAAATATACAGGTTCGTGAATTATCAGGGTATAATGTAAAAGTATATATATACCTATGTATATATAGGATACACACCACATATATATATATATAGTATATATATATACTTATAGATATAGTATGTAGTAGTAGTATATATATAGCATATATATATACAGAAAAGAGAATGCAGGAATGTAAATTTATATAATAGCAGGGTATATCCACTGTTTATATATAGTACTATAATATTATCAGGGTGTATCCACTGATATAATAAATTGAAATGACAGGGCAAAAAGTAAATACATATATATCTATGTACTGTATAGTATTGTATAGTATATATATATATAGATAATATATATATAAAAAGAAAATGACATTTGCAGGAATTTAAATACAAATATAAATGCTGTAATATCCAGCACTAATACCAGGGTCTATAGGTGACCACTGTTATATACAGTATTTATAATATAATTATTGTCAGGGTCTATATGTGACCACTGTCATATATAATAATATATATAATGAATTTAAAGACAGTGCAAGAATTTGAAATATACATATAAATATAAGCTGTATTATCAGCAATATTTATTAATAATAATCATAGTATAAATATAACATATAAATAATATGTTATTATATATAGTATACATATTTTATATAACTATATATTATATATAAATATATGTAGACATATATTTATATATACTATATATAGATATATATATATAGGAAACAGAAATAAATGCATATAATATACTATATATAAATATAAATATATATAAATATATATTTACATAATATGTAAATATATATATAGTAGATATTTATACTTAATATACATATATATAAGTATATAAATATACATAGATATGTATATTTACATATTTATATATAATTTATACAATAATAATCATATACATTATACATATATATATACATATATATATATATATGTACATACATACATAATAATATACATAAATCCATGTATATACAGGTATTTATACCTGAGGAAGGGTGACAGGGGGTCCACGGCGGGTCGACGGCGGGAGGACGGCGGCGGAGTCGTCGTCGGCCGGCCGAAAAGTCGCCTGCAGCAGCAGCTGCAGTCGGCAACAGCAGCAGCAACAGCAACTTGCGGCAGCTGCAGCGCCGCGTGCGGTGGCGGGGGGCGGCGGTGCAGGCGGTCAGGGCGGAGGAGGAAGGGTCGGCGAACAGTTCGGGGTGGGTGGCGGTGGTCGGAGGCGGTGGAGGCGGTGTCTAGGGAGGTCGGGAGGTGGCTCGAGCAGTGGGCAGGGAGAGGCGGTGGTGGCGCTGCGGGGGTGATGGCGGAGGCTGTGGTGGTCGTGGAGGGACGAGGCGGTGATGGTTGGATAGAGGGAGTCACGGCGGAGCGGATGGGGGTGGTGGCGTAGGTCCACGGTGGCGGGTGGTGGCGGAGGAGGACGTCGGGTGGTCGGAGGCTGCTGTGGCAGTGTTGGGGGGTCGGGTCTGTGGCCGTTGCTGGAGGCGGAGGCGGCGGGTGGTGGCAGTGGTCGGAGGGAAGGGGAGGGATGTGGCGAAGTGGTCGGCGGCGGTACGGTGGCCGGAGGGTGGTTGGAGGGGCGGTGGTGTGTGGTCGGGAATGAGGCTGGGTAGGGTTTAAATAGGATTAGGGTTTAGGATATAAATGGTATTAGTTTAATTGTTTAGGGTAGATTAGTAATTTCATTAATTAAATATCTAATTCAGATATTTATGGGTAATAATCTGATATTTTGTGGGTCCTACTCCACCTATTCACTAACCAATGAGGTAATGCCACCTCACATGGGAATTTTTGCATAAAAACCTTTAACTTTTCATAAATTGCATAAAAGTCCAAAAATTGGGAAATTGCGCAATTATGAAATTTGTCTGGAAAATCACCTGGTTCTAAAAATTACTAAAAATTTACAGAATTGAGAGGGAAAGCTGGGGAAGTGTTTTGGACAGTGTGGGGTGAGCCTGGGCAGATGCAGGGTCTGATTCTGCAGGTGATACGGGTCACCGTATTTATTATTTAATAAATACTGCGCACGGTGTTCACTAATTATTTAGGGACAGTTAGGGTCATAATTTTTCTACGGTGTCAATATGATAATTGAAGTATAATTAGAGTAGAATATTATCGTATTTTTGGTTGGGCAAACAGGTGCCTACTGGTCCTCAAATCTCTAGGGGTACAGAGATGGGTAAAGAGCAGCAATTTAAATAGGGATTAAATACGTATGTTTGTAACGATATTTGTGCGGCTAAAACGAAGCACAAAACGAGGTTTCTAGGAGTTGCTAAAAATACAGAAAATGTAGTCTAGCAAGTCTAGGGCAGGGATGTGAAATTAGTTTAGGGTTAACAGCTAGTGTGAGGCCCTAATTAATTGTGTAATGAACAGGTGCACAATCAATAGAATATATAGTAAATAAATTTTTAAAAAGTTACACTAATTCTAATTAACTAAAAATAATATTAAAATACTGAAATCTGGTCGAGGGAGTTTACAATCTACCCTCCTTAAAATATTTCATCCTCGAAATAAAAACAAACATATAATGAGAACGAAAGATTGATTGATTTGAAATATTAGGACATAGATAGCTGAAGATTGATTTGAAATATTTGGACATACCCTGATCTGGAAATAGATGGAGGAAATATTATCGAATATTCTCTTCCCGTTTCCAGGTTGATTTGCCTGGTGCATGATGTTTTCATGCAATATGAACTAGAGGAACGTAATACGACGTAAGGTAGGTAACGGAAGTCATTCTAAGAAAATAAGAACAGTGTTAAACTGCAATCTAATCTATTAATAGGGTTTGGTAATTCCCCAAGGAACTATATAAATGGCTATGGAAACAATACACTTCATATTTATACTATATACGAGGTTTCTTCTTTCCGAAATAAGGAAAGACGGAAAACAGTAATCAAGAGTTCAAGGGGGTAATGGATTAGAAGTATGGAGATTCAAGGAGTTTAAAGAATTCAATGGGAATTGTCAAGGCAGTTGTGGATGGAAATGCTATTCTGGTACTCCTTATTCACATATTCGTATTAGCCTAGTTATGTAGCTGGTACGATATGCGCAGAGGTAAGTACATCTGTTTACTAATCACTATATATCTCAATCCATGTAAAGTAGTTATGCGAAGAGCGAACCAAGTGCATTATGGTTGATCAGACCGTCATACACTGATTCTGAAATGTATTAATGTAGTACTCCAATAATACATATTTTAATGAACAAGCTTGATAAAGAATAAGCTTGCAAAACTAGGCTATAATAGCAGAGTATAATTTAAGGTAGTATAGCAAATATAAGTACGCTAGATTAGGATATGAGGAGTACAAAACAATTCAAATTCACAAAAAGACAAGATTCTATAATCTCTAACTTCTAGTCTAGGTTGCTAGTTGACCCAAAAGAGGTGTGGTTTTCTAAGTTCTACAACCTTAATATACACTATAGGTTGTCCGCATTTAAGCACATGACTTGTATCCAGAGCGTACCTCTTTAATTGGAATATGTGGAAGACGTCATGTACTTCTTCCAATGTCTGAGGTAATGCTATCTTGTAAACAACTTCTTTGATGCATTCCAACACATCGAAGGGTATGACGTACCTCGAGCTTAGTTTTCCACTTCTTCCAAGTCTGATAGTTTCTCGGGTAGGTGAAAACATATGTCTTCCTATTCTACTCTATGTGTACCCTTTATCCAGATTATATGGGTATCACCAGATTTACAACAGGTCGCATATTATTGGTAGTTTTTCTGATGTTTTTCTCAAGACTAACATCTGTCTACCCTCTCTCCTTCAATCTAATTGATCTATTCCTGATACTAGCTGAAATTAATCTATTGGTGAAAACACAAGACTAGAAGTTACTGACTACCCTAATAAGTCATGTATTAAATCTAATTTGGAAACTACCTGTAGTATTCAGCTATTACTACATTCACATGTTTTGAGCCTAACTATCAATGTCTAGCAATCTACGTATCTGTTTTTGCTTAGTCCTGACCATTATTTAAGGGTGGAAAATAATTTAGGTCGGATACTATAAGTCATCAGGTGACTAGGGTTAACCAATATGATTTGCTATCCTCGGTACTATCTATTTCTGAATGGGTAACTTGGTGGTCTAAGGATGACGCTTCTCTTCCTGTAGTCTAGGATAGTATTTGTACTTGGCTTAGCCAGTCCAAGTCTAAGTCAACGTCGAGGTTTGGTATTGGAAGTACCAAGAATCGCGTCCTCATTACTCTTCTATACCTGACTACTAGTAGGCCTTAGTAATGTTGGTAACTGGAACAATGCCTTTTTCGGTAAACCTGGCTATTTGCATGGGTACGAAACTACTAGATGTGAAAAATAGTGTAGCTCTAGAATCAAATAATGCGGTTTGCTGGTAATAATGCGACTATAATGATACCTGAAATGGTTTCACCTTCCAGTTCTTCTGCAACTGCAGCTAGTGCAAAGGCCTGCTCGTGCCTTTGTCTACCGATTTGTTGTCTGGCTAGGCAGTACTGCGTGTCTTGGGTGACTAAGGGTGGTCCCCTCTGAAATCTTCCAGATGCTGGGGAATGCTGACCTCTAGTAGGGAGTTGCATTCTCTGGGCTGGTGCTACTGGTCCTTGCCCATGCTGGAGTGTTGCTTCTCTGTGTTGTGGGCAGTCTTTGGCCCTATGCTGATTATCTCTACATATCAGGCATAGTCTATACTTCATTCGACAGTTTTTGGCATAATGTCCTTGCCTGCCACAATGGTGACAAGTCGAAAGTTTCTCGTATTGATATGGCCCCGTCTTGTGTTGTGCCTGATTTCCCTGGTGACGGATTGGTCCTCCTGCTCCAGTCGGGTCTCTGGCTAGTATGGTTGGATTTGAATATCTTGCTTCTCGACCAAGGGCTTCTTGTATTTTTGCCTCTGAAAGAACTTCTTCGTATGAAATCCTTGACTGTGCCGTAGTATACCCTTGGAGTTCGGGGGTAAGGCCGTGATGGAACTTTAGGGCCTTCTTCAGCTCGGTTGGTATTAGGATGGCACCGAATTGACTTAGTCGACTGAATTCTGCATCATAGGCGTCGACGGTCATATTCCCTTGTTCCAAATGCAGGAACTGGGAGTACAGATCATCTCTGACCGTGGCTGGGAAATATTTTGCATTAAAATATTCCAGAAATAGCTCCCAAGTATGGTTCTTGTCGGTGCTGCGCTCGATAGATTGCCACCAGTGATGGGCGTTACCGAGGAGTAGGATCCTTACTGCGGTTATCCATAGATCGGGGTGAAGCTGGGAACCTTCTAGCAGTATTTCCGTGTTGGAGATCCAGTCTGAGATCTCCTCCGGAGTTTCATTGCCCTTAAAAGTTCTCGGGCTCATCCGGCTAAAGCCTCGAACAGTGCTAGCTGGTTGGACAGGGGCTGGTACTGGGGCAGCTGTCTTCTCCAGAACCGTCATTAGGCATTGTCTCAGGACTTCATTCTGTTGCCACTGAGCCTGCAATATGGCTTGGAACATCTGAGATTGTTTCTCAAGTTGTGGCATCAGGGCTGCGAGAACTGGAGGTGGAGACAAAGGTATCTCTGCCTGCAGTGTTGGTGCCAGAGAAGGTTGCCCTTCTTGCTGGACTGGTGTTGCTTCTTGGGTCGGATCCGGGTGATGGTACGAGATTGTTGGATTGACCAGCATCCTTCTCGGAGATTGGTCTCTCGGGATTGGTGTCCTTTGGACATCTGGCGAGAGGTCTGTTGCTTGGTCAGTTCCATCAATCGCAGTTCCCCCGGGTATGTCCATATTTCTGTAAAAGATAAAAAAAATTTTGGAAAAGTACGAAGGATTTAATAGATGATAATCAAGCAGGATGCAAAATTTATGGATGAAGTCAGTGTGGATGAGACCTAGTATTCCTATCCTATTGCAGATTTGCTGAACATGATATCATGTTACTAGCAATTAACTCGACCTGCATGGGCCACCACTAAAACCGTATCACGCCCCAGTCCCAAAAATATACGAAACTAGGCCACGTGGCATTGGCCAGCTGACACGTCACTAAGGGAATACCCAATTTAATGGACCCAAAGTGATGTGCTACGCTGTCCTAAAATTCTACAAGTTTAATTACAGGTAAATCTATCTCATCCACAAGAATAACAGGGAAAGTGCTGAATATATAGATGCTATATCTGAAATGTCATATACAACCCAGATAAAGTCAGGTGGGAACAATCCCACTACAAAAAGTAAGCAGAAGTGAAATAAGATAAACTAGCACAACATCCTCAAAATATGTAGCTCCAACTCCAGGGGTACTTAGGTAGACTCTGACGGCATCTCCTCTAACTCCATCTCAAGGGCATGTCCAGACTCTTGTCAAGGTCCAGGTACTGTGGGGTGGAATGTCTCAGCTAAACCTGGCAGGGAACCAGGTCCTCAGAGGGACGTAACAAGATACAGGAAAACAACATGCCATGTATGTAAATACTGAATAGAAATTACTGAATAAAATAAATACAGGGTGCTAACCATCTATGTGAAATACAATTTGAGACAACCTAGTACGTATGGAAAATGTGTGGCTAGACATATGCTGACGTAATTCACCAATCTGTAGTGAGAGGCTAGTATATGCCACATATGCCCCCGTTCAAGGGCACTATACAATTTTCCATCTACGATGAGAATGGTCACATGAATATATACATATATCATCCGTATCACTCCGTCGAGTGCGGCACATGGTAAAGAGGTGGGTGTCCCATACGTATTTTAGTCGTTCTCCCCGCCCAATGTAACTAAATGTCAAGTCGTACATTTCCTAAATTATTCTAATCCGTGATGCGAGTCACACGTATTGGTAGCAAATCAAATATGCAGCTCGCATCCCAATATGCATTGCAACCATGTTGCGTGTTCCCGTGATAGGGTCTAGGAGAATATTAGAATACTCTCATAATTGTTGGTGAGTCCGTAATATTATTTTAAATGTCAACATATCAACTGACTGTACCCAAGGCAGTCTCAGGTAATCATTGTATATGAAATACAGAAACAAGAGCATATACAATATTGAGAATTTAAACAGTACTTGGTAAGGTATACTTGCCTACTCCCTGATATTGTTGGTAACCTGATCTCACAGTCAGGTTTGCAGTTGCTTGTGACAGGGGTTACTGGTTGTGCTGGAGATATTCTCTGTTAAAATATACAGGTTCGTGAATTATCAGGGTATAATGTAAAAGTATATATATACCTATGTATATATAGGATACACACCACACATATATATATATAGTATATATATATACTTATAGATATAGTATGTAGTAGTAGTATATATATAGCATATATATATACAGAAAAGAGAATGCAGGAATGTAAATTTATATAATAGCAGGGTATATCCACTGTTTATATATAGTACTATAATATTATCAGGGTGTATCCACTGATATAATAAATTGAAATGACAGGGCAAAAAGTAAATACATATATATATCTATGTACTGTATAGTATTGTATAGTATATATATATATATAGATAATATATATATAAAAAGAAAATGACATTTGCAGGAATTTAAATACAAATATAAATGCTGTAATATCCAGCACTAATACCAGGGTCTATAGGTGACCACTGTTATATACAGTATTTATAATATAATTATTGTCAGGGTCTATATGTGACCACTGTCATATATAATAATATATATAATGAATTTAAAGACAGTGCAAGAATTTGAAATATACATATAAATATAAGCTGTATTATCAGCAATATTTATTAATAATAATCATAGTATAAATATAACATATAAATAATATTTTATTATATATAGTATACATATTTTATATAACTATATATTATATATAAATATATGTAGACATATATTTATATATACTATATATAGATATATATATATAGGAAACAGAAATAAATGCATATAATATACTATATATAAATATATATATATATATATATATATATATATATATAAATATATATTTACATAATATGTAAATATATATATAGTAGATATTTATACTTAATATACATATATATAAGTATATAAATATACATAGATATGTATATTTACATATTTACATATAATTTATACAATAATAATCATATACATTATACATATATATATATATATATATATACATATATATATATATATGTACATACATACATAATAATATACATAAATCCATGTATATACAGGTATTTATACCTGAGGAAGGGTGACAGGGGGTCCACGGCGGGTCCACGGCGGGAGGACGGCGGCGGAGTCGTCGTCGGCCGGCCGGAAAGTCGCCTGCAGCCGCAGCTGCAGTCGGCAACAGCAGCAGCAACAGCAACTTGCGGCAGCTGCAGCGTCGCGTGCGGTGGCGGGGGCGGCGGTGCAGGCGGTCAGGGCGGAGGAGGAAGGGCCGGCGAACAGTCCGGGGTGGGTGGCGGTGGTCGGAGGCGGTGGAGGCGGTGTCTAGGGAGGTCGGGAGGTGGCTCGAGCAGTGGGCAGGGAGAGGCGGTGGTGGCGCTGCGGGGGTGATGGCGGAGGCTGTGGTGGTCGTGGAGGGACGGGGCGGTGATGGTTGGATAGAGGGAGTCACGGCGGAGCGGATGGGGGTGGTGGCGGAGGTCCACGGTGGCGGGTGGTGGCGGAGGAGGACGTCGGGTGGTCGAAGGCTGCTGTGGCAGTGTTGGGGGGTCGGGTCTGTGGCCGTTGCTGGAGGCGGAGGCGGCGGCCGACGGGTGGTGGCAGTGGTCGGAGGGAAGGGGAGGGATGTGGCGAAGTGGTCGGCGGCGGTACGGTGGCCGGAGGGTGGTCGGAGGGGCGGTGGTGTGTGGTCGGGAATGAGGCTGGGTAGGGTTTAAATAGGATAAAGGTTTAGGATATAAATGGTATTAGTTTAATTGTTTAGGGTAGATTAGTAATTTCATTAATTAAATATCTAATTCAGATATTTATGGGTAATAATCTGATATTTTGTGGGTCCTACTCCACCTATTCACTAACCAATGAGGTAATGCCACCTCACATAGGAATTTTTGCATAAAAACCCTTGACTTTTCATAAATTGCATAAAAGTCCAAAAATTGGAAAATTGCGCAATTATAAAATTTGTCTGGAAAATCACCTGGTTCTAAAAATTACTAAAAATTTACAGAATTGAGAGGGAAAGCTGGGGAAGTGTTTTGGACAGTGTGGGGTGAGCCTGGGCAGATGCAGGGTCTGATTCTGCAGGTGATACGGGTCACCGTATTTATTATTTAATAAATACTGCGCACGGTGTTCACTAATTATTTAGGGACAGTTAGGGTCATAATTTTTCTACGGTGTCAATATGATAATTGAAGTATAATTAGAGTAGAATATTATCGTATTTTTGGTTGGGCAAACAGGTGCCTACTGGTCCTCAAATCTCTAGGGGTACAGAGATGGGTAAAGAGCAGCAATTTAAATAGGGATTAAATACGTATGTTTGTAACGATATTTGTGCGGCTAAAACGAAGCACAAAACGAGGTTTCTGGGAGTTGCTAAAAATACAGAAAATATAGTCTAGCAAGTCTAGGGCAGGGATATGAAATTAGTTTAGGGTTAACAGCTAGTGTGAGGTCCTAATTAATTGTGTAATGAACAGGTGCACAATCAATAGAATATATAGTAAATAAATTTTTAAAAAGTTGCACTAATTCTAATTAACTAAAAATAATATTAAAATACTGAAATCTGGTCGAGGAAGTTTACACATTTAATTAAGGAGTTTAATCTTAAGTGAGGGATCTAACTAGAATCTAATTAATAACATATGGATTAGTCTAGTGGGTTAAGTGTCGAGTTTAAGGCAAGGTCCATGGCCATATCAAGTCTAGATCACTAACCCATGTTATTAATGAATACAATATAATATATATTATATATCATGTAATTATTAACACAATAGTATAATTATGGTAAATTACCAAAATGTTCCTACTCTAGAAATATGGTAGTGACAAGTCTACCCTCCTAAAAAAATTTTTGTCCTCGAAATTGAATTAAACTAGGCACAAGAATACAATCAGACAATAAGAACTATACCTCAAGTCTCGAAGAGATACGGGTACTGCTCGCGCATTTTGTCCTCCCTCTCCCAGGTTGACTCGCTTGGAGGGTAATGTCTCCATGCAACACGAACCAAAGGAATAGTCTGGTTCTGCAATACCTTCTCCCTGCGATCCAAGGTCTCTACGGACTGCTCAAGATAGCAGAGAGTCGGACAAACCTCGATCTCCGAGTGATCTAGTACGTGACTAGGATCTGCCATGTACCGTCTCAGCTGCGACACGTGGAACACGTCATGTACTCCCTCTAGTGCAGGCGGCACGTCTAGTCTATAGGCCACTACACCGACCCTCACAAGAATACCGAAAGGTCCGATGTACCGTGGACTAAGCTTTCCGCCTCCACCAAAGCAAATCGTGCCCCGTGTTGGAGAAATTCGTAAGAACATCAGATCGCCAACCTAGAACAAAACAGTCTTAACACGCAATCTAAAACAAACAATCACAAGCCAAAATAATAAAACCTATACCTCAAACTCCAAGGGTCTACGGTGGTTGTCGGCCCAATACCGCTGTCTATCCTGCGCCACTCGAAGTCTGTCTCTGATGAGTTTCACCTTTTCTGCTACATCCACGACCATCTCTGGTCCTAACAAGGCTCTCTCTCCATCTTTATCCCAAGATAACGGTGTACGATACCTCCGTCCATATAGGCCTCGAATGGTGACATCACAATGCTGGCCTGCTAGCTATTATTGTAAGTAAACTCTACCAGGTGTAGATGATCCTCCCAAGAACCTTCGAGATTTAGAACACAAGTACGCAGCATATCCTCGAGAGTCTGAATAGTCCTTTCAGACTGCCCGTCTGTTTGGGGATGATATGCGGTACTGAACTTGAGCTAAATGCCCAAGCTAGCCTGCAAAATCCTCCATAAGTGGAAAGTGAAACGACTATCCCGATCTAAGATGATGCTCACAGGAACCCCATGTAATCTGACAATCTGTCGGACGTACATCTCTGCTAGCTTCTCCGTCGATGTACCCACTTTGAATGGTAAGAAGTGGACTGATTTGGTCAACCTATCCACGATGACCCAAATTGCGTCCTTTTCTCATGGAGAACGTGGAATCCCTTAAACAAAATCCATAGTCACGTGCTCCCACTTCCACTCTGGGATGGGTAAAGGCTGAAGCAATCCACC
The DNA here is from genome assembly GCA_036927795.1 of Iris macrosiphon. Taxonomy (NCBI): domain Eukaryota; kingdom Viridiplantae; phylum Streptophyta; class Magnoliopsida; order Asparagales; family Iridaceae; genus Iris; species Iris macrosiphon. Next base: position 24,369,338 of record JAYESA010000009.1, on the reverse strand, counting down.
TGGCCTCTGTCGATCCGCCTTTACCTGCTGGCACACTAAATACCGGGATACAAAGCGTGCTACCTCACGCTTCATACCATACCACCATGCGTGCTCCCTCAGGTCTCAATACATCTTGTTGGCACCTGGATGCATCGAGTACTGAGAGCGATGTGCCTCCTGCAAAACCTTCTCGCGCAGCTTTCCACTCGGCACACATATCCTCGTGCCGTACCGTAAAGACCCATCATCAGCAATAGTGAAGTCTTCTGATAATCCTGTCCGAACCTGTGCCCTGATACTCCTTAGAGCCTCATCATCATACCGCGTAGCTCTGATTCTGTCCATCAGCTCAGACAGTATCTGCAATCCCCACAACTGAATCTCAATACTGGGAACTAGCACCTCAATTCCCAAGCTCTCCAGATCAGCTAACAAATGTCTATCTGTCGTCAAGTATATAGCCATCTGATACCTGCTCAAGGCATCGGCGACTACGTTGGCCTTTCCTGGGTGATACTGTAATAAAATGTTGAAGTCTTTCATCAACTCCAACCACCTCCTCTGCCTCATGTTCAGCTCTTTCTGTGTAAACACATACTTTAAGCTCTTATGGTATGTGAAGATCTCTACACGCTCTCCGTACAGATAGTATTTTACAGCTTTAGAGCAAAGATAACCGCTGCCAACTCCAAATCGTGGGTGGGGTAGTTCTTCTCATGAGGACGTAAATGCCTGGAAGCATAGGAAATTACCTTCCTGTCCTGCTGAAGAATGTAACCCAAATCCTTCCCTGAAGCATCACTGTATATAGTGAATCCACCTGTCCCCGATGGCAACGTCAATACTGGGGCTGTCGTCAATCTCTTCTTCAGCTCATCAAATGCGGCTTTACAATCCTCCATCCAGACAAAATCCATATCTTTTCTGGTCAGCCTAGTTATCGGCTCTGTAATACTGGAGAAATCTTGTACAAACCTCCTGTAGTAACCTGCTATCCCGAGAAAACTCCTGATCTCAGCTACTAAACTGGGAGTAGCCTACGACTCCACTGCCTTGATCTTCTTTGGGTTAACTGAGATTCTGTCATCCGTCACCACATGCCCAAGGAATTCAACCTTGTCAAGGAAGAACTCACACTTTGAAAGATTTTCATAAAGCTTCTCCTTCCTGAGAGTCTCCAAGACCATCCTCAAGTGCTCTTCATGCTTCTCTAGGATCTTCGGATACACAAGAATGTCATTGATGAACACCATCACAAACTTGTCAATATACTGGTTGAATACCTTGTTCATCAAGTTCATGAATAATGTCGGTGCATTGGTTAAACCAAACGGCATTACCATGAACTCAAACTAGCCATATCGGGTCTGAAAAGCTATCTTCGGAATGTCTTCTCTCTTCACCTTCATCTGGTAGTAGCCTGACCTCAAGTCTATCTTTAAAAATACCTTTGCTCCACTCAACTGATCAAAAAGATCATCTATTCTCGGCAACGGGTATTTGTTCTTAATAGTGAGGTTGTTCGAAGCTCTATAATTGATACATATGCGTAATGACCCATCCTTCTTCGGTACGAACAGTACCGGAGCCCCCTATGGTGATGAACTGGATTTGATGAAGCCCTTATCCTATAACTCCTCAAATTGCTTCTTTAGTTTTGCCAACTCGCTGTTGTTGACTCTAATGACATGTTGTGATATGAGCTCCGTCCTAGCACCAAGTCTATAGAGAACTCGACATCTCTGTCTGGCGACAAACCTGACAACTCCTCTGGAAAGACATCTAGGAACTCTGCTATCAGAGGATGTGAAAACTCCTCTTCTTCCATCCTGGCTCCGCAAAAAGTACCCCTGCTCTGCTCCGCTGCTCCTTTGGCAACCTCAAACTCTGGCTCTCTTGGCCGTCGAAATATCACTCTACCACCATGAAAATCTATAGTAGCATGTGCCTACTCAACCAGTACATTCCGAGTACAATATCGTATGCCGGAAGTGGCATTATGAGTAAGCACACGCTTAACTCTCGGCCTCCCAATGATACTCTCCGGTCCTTGCAATAATCACTGACTAGGATAATGCCTCCGCCAGTCATGATCTTGCAAGTCCTATCTAATGGTTCTGCCTCTAAACGATGCTTAAGAGCATATGATACAGATACAAAACTATGGGAAGTGCCAGAATCGAATAATACAAGTGCTGGAATAGAATCGAGAAGAACTAAACCTGAAATCATGTTTCCTGATAGCTCGGCCTCCTCGATCGTCATGTCATATGCTAATCCTTGTGGTGCACCTCTCTGCTTGTCACGCCCCAGTTCCAAAATACATAGGACTAGGAACACGTAAGCATGCCAGCCGTATGTATATGGAGACTCCAATATATGGAAACCATAACACATACGTGCGTTGTATCATGAACAATAATTCATAAGTGGTATATATTTATTACAAGTCACAGGGCATAACTAAATCTCATCCACATAAATTATAAATAAATAAATAACCGATATCTATGTGACTAAGTCTCAATACGAAGTATCAAAGGATGATAGTCGGGTGGAAATAAATCTACTACGACACTAGAATATAAAATAAACAAAACAATGTACAACAACTAATAATCACGAGGCTCAAAGAGAAGACCTCCTCGAAATATAAGTAGCAAGTCCGGATCTGCGCTCCTGCGAATACTCATGAACATCTACACCTAGAAAGGGACCAGGTCCTCAGAAGGACATAACAAGATGCATAGAAGCATGCCATAAAGTAAATACTGAATAAATAAAGGGGGTATGCTAACCATCTAAGTGAATGCAATTTGAGGACAACTTTGTGCGTATGGAAAAGTGTAGGCTAGACATATGTTGACGTAATTCACCAATCGTGAATGACTGGCTAGTATATGCCACATATGCCCCCATAACAAGGACACTCTGCAATATAATAACGTCCAGCTCCGAGGAGCATGGTATTTGTATAATAACGTCCAACGTTCTATAGAGTGTGGTATCTGCAAAATCACAAGTAACGTCCAATACTCTAAAGAACGTGGTATCTGCATAAATATATATGTCCATATCGCTCCGAAGAACGCGATATCTGTATAAAGAAGGTGGGTGTCCCATACGCCTACTAGTCGTCCTCCCCGCCCAATGATCTATGCATGTTGTATCCACATCATGCTTTAGCTACTACACCGAAACAGAGTGCAAGTATCGGTATCGTAACTCTGGCTCATAGTCTATCGTTAGAACAATAGCCCAACCTTACAACCAAACAAGGACAAGGTTTGGACCACCGTACTACAATAGTCTATGCTCCTAGACTCCTAATAACTGCTAAGTCTTCTAATATGTATCACTATTAGCAGTTAAACCCTATCCGTCGCACGACCTACACGTACAGGTAGCCAACCGAATACGCAAGTTCGTGCCCTACATGAGACTCACCACACGTGTAAGAAATGTGTCAAGGCCTGGGGAGTCATACTGATAACTCTACGACTTTAGGTGGGTCCACTAGACACTAGGTCAGACACAAGTCCTAACGTTAACACCTTCATTGACTGCACCCGAGTCTTTCTCGTACGCGCACAGTTATATAATATAAAAATAATAAACATACAACTAAAGTAATAACTGAATTTAAATAGTACAACAAGACAAGATATACTTGCCTGACAAGGAAGCTGCGTAGTACCAATAACCTGCTCCTGAAGTCGTGCAGAACAATCCGATATCCTATATACATATAATATAACACAATACAACGTCAGCCATTACACTAGCACAGAAATAACCATAATATACTGAACTCAGAGGGTACGCTAGGGGTGATACTGGTCAACTATCATGGTCAAATGTGCGTCTAATTACGCGGTGTCACGTCTTCAAGTGTTGTACACAATCAAACAGTCATCTAATCAAGTGTCTAAGCCAGTACGTTAATGTACACAAGGCAGTCCACTAACAAGTCTTTAGGGTCACTTGGTCAAACGGAATATGGAATACCCATAATTATCTAGGGCCATACAGAATAAATACATATACAATCATAATTATCATTATCATTTAAATAATTATACAATATATATATATATATATATATACCTAATCTGAACATATACGCATACGCGTACATACACGTATACGAGTCATTGGGTTCACCGACTCAGGGTCCGATGTCAACTAACTGTGGTAAAGCAATACTAATGTCCTACTGGCATACACACAAGCACACATAAAAAGGAGAAGAGGGACATGTTCAAACCTCGGGGTACGTGCACGGGGGCGACGATGATGACGATGAGGTTGACGCCGATAATGACGAGTGTGATGATGATTGGAAATAATAATGATGATGGTGATGAGATAAGATGATGATGGTGATGAGATGAGATGATGATGGTGAGATGATGATGATGATGGTCAGATGAGATGATGGTGGTGAGATAATGATAGTGAGATAAGATGATGATGGGATGATGATGGTGAGATGATGAAGAGATGAGGATGATGATGGTGAGATGATGAAGAGATGAGGATAATGATGGTGGAAATGGTGATGCTGGTGATGATGACCGGAGTCCGGCCAGGGGGAGGTCCGACAAGGAGGAGGAGGAAGACATGGAGCAGGGAGGAGTTAATTACAGGGCGAAGGAGAGGAGGACAGGGTGGACGTGGTCGACGGAAGAAGGTTCTCAAGGAGGAAGAAGAAGAGGGGCTCGGTACTGGTGGTGTGGTGTAGCCATGGTCGAGCTGGCCGGGGTGATGTTGCAGAGGGAGGTCGGGTTCAGTCCAAGCGGATCGGGGTGGCTCGGGATAATAAATACGATGGTGATGGTGACTGGGGTGGTCGATGAGGGAGGAGAGGACTAGGGATGAGAGGAGACGGTGGTGGATGGATGGTGAGCAGGGGGGTTGCTCCGGCTTCTCAGGCGTGAGTCAACGAGGTCCGGTGGGTTGGCAACGGGTTGCTGCTCGACGTGGAGGCGTGCACGGGGACGACAGGGTACGGGATGGTCGCCGAGTGGAGGAGAACGGCGAAGGACAGTAAATCGTTGATGAGGGAGATGGCTGGCTCAGGAGTGGACAGGTGGTGGTGCAGCGGGGTGCTGGCGGTGAAGGACTCGGCGGGATGTCGGGTTTGAGAAGAGAACGGGGAGAGCAGCAGCGGAGGTGGCTACGCGGGGGCATCGTGGTCGAGTCCGACGGGTGAGAGAGGTTGGCTCGCCGGGCTCCGACGAGGCTGCTCCGGTTGGCGGATGTGCGCAGGGAAGAAGGGGAGAAGAAGGTAAATAGTAGGGGGAGGGGTTGGTATACGGCTAGGTATAGGTTTTGGGTGGTGTTTTGTGAAAATAAAGGAAAAGTGATATTTATATGTGTGGGGATTAGGGTTGGGGGTTGACCTAAGAGATTGGGCTTGGTCAACATCTCTTAGGATAGGCTTGGCCTTAAATGGGGGTATTTGGAGGGCTATAAATTATATTATTTAAAATGCAAGGATATGGTTAAAATGAGGGGCGATGTTGCACGTTGCATATTCCAAAAATTATGGGAAAAATTTCTATGAAAGAAAAGTAGGTTTCTGCATGTATCATGTCCAATGGTGTGGACACCTCAATGCACTTTTGCATAAAAGCACCCAACAATTGGAAAATTGCACAAAGATAAAAATTGGATTTAAATTAATTAAAATTAATGCACAGGGTGTTCTTGAATTAATTAGAAGTACATGGGGATAAAATTAGGTGGGACACAAGTATCATGGACATAGAGGGCTCAGAGTAGAATATTATCATAAATTGGGTTGTACGAAATGGGTCAAGATTGTGTCTCCAATTTCGATTGGAACGCACAAGGATACAAGGTCGTATTTATATAGAATTAAATATAAACGTCTGCGACGAATATTGTGCGACTAAAATATAGCACAAGAGAGCATAATTATAAGTTACACAAATGTCAGAATAGATGACTGGCATGTCTAGGACAAGGATGTAAAATTTATAGGAAGGCAATGGCTAGTGTAGTGCTCCATTTATCGAAGCAACGGTAAGGTGCACTAAGTGTTATAAATATTGTAAAATTAATTAAAATACATTGTTCTATTTCTATTTGGATTCAAACTAGCCATAGTCTCTCTATCTAAGCCAAGTAGGCCTAATTTTGGTCGAGGGGGTTTACACTGCTGCTGCTGGTGCTGAGCAAACCTCTGCTACTGTGGCGGTAGTGGAGGTCCCCTCTATTGGCCTTCTGGTACTGTAGGTACTCTGGCAGGTCCCCTCTGAGCGGCTGCTCCACCTTGACCTAGACGAGTCAGAATAGATGGACAGTCCCTCAACTGATGTGCTGACGATCCATACACAAATACGTACCCAGCCTCTTCCTGCAGATATCCCTCATATGTCCTGCCTTCCCGCAGTACGCACACTAGACAGCGGGCTGAGTCTGCCTCTGCGGATGCTGCTACTGCTGAGTGTATCCTCGAGCTAGTGCCTGGTGCTACTGATGCTGATACAGCCTCTGTTGCTGCTGAAAGTGGGGACACTTAGCCGGTCCCACAGTACCACTCGCTCCCCCAGAAGTGTCGTGTCCTCTCTTGGTCCTGAGGTCCAAGTCATGCTCAGTAATCTGGGCATCCAACAGAATGCCCTCGAAGGTAGTAGTGCAACGTACAGAAGTGTGGGACTTGATCTCTCTCATTAGCCCCTTCTTGAACTTTCGGGCTTGGTCTCCTGGGCCCCGAATCATCAACGGCACAAAATGACTCAATCGACAAAACTCTGCGGCATACTCGTCGACCGACATGTTCCCTTGGACCAAGCCATGGAACTGACTCTCCAAGGCTCCCAGGGCCACATCGGGGAAGAACTTCTCCTTGAAAAGCTCCTTGAAAGCCTTCCAAGTAAGTCCTCCAATAGTGAGTCTCGGCTCCGTACGATACCATGTCAGCGCGATGTCGAACATCTGACTGTCGGCAGCTTCGATCTGCAGAATCTCCGAAATCTGTGCCAAGCGCAAGTTTATCTCTATATCCTCCAGCCAGTCGTCGGCATAGAGTATCCCCTCGATGCCCTTGAACTCTGAGGCATCATCCTCTTAAAGTCCATTATAGTACCTGGCCTCTGGTGTTGCTGACCAGGGTGCTGCTGCTGCTGTGCGACTCTCTCCACAGCCTGGAGAGCCACCTGATGAGCATTCTCCATGCTCTTTCTTATCAGCTCCGTCTATACCTGGTGCGCCTTTGCCTGTACCCTCTGAGCCTTAGCCTGAACTCGCTGAGCCTCCGCTGACATCCTCTGAGCATCTACCATGCCCTGGATCAGCGCGAACATCTGTGCCCCGTTAACGGACATACCTCCGAAAAACGGAGTCGGTGGTGGTGGAAGGTGCTCCGTAACAGTCGGAACAACCCTCTGGACAGGTGGGGGAGAAGGACCCCCCAAAACTGTAGATATTCCCATATGAACAGGAGAGGTAATAGGAACTCCAGCTGACTGTTCGTCAGGTCGAGAGGTGGCAAACCTCTCTGAAGCTGTGGGTCCCAACCTCAATGACCTAGTCTTCGGTAGCATCCTGAAGACAGACCAAAAAAATCAATAAAGGCAACATATACGATATCATCAAGAAAGGACAATAAAATTTAAAGGAAGCAATTATTCATAATAGTATTATAAAATTAGAAATTTCCTAGTTGCGATTGAGCATACTCGAGCATACTCTCATCCTAAATCCTATTTCCTAAAGCAGGCTAGTAGAAATACTCTAAGTGAGCACTACTACGACATCACTCTAATTGCGAATCTAGACCTGCATGGGCTACCACTAAAACGTGTCACGATCTGCACCCAAAATTTGGGCATGAGCCGTGGGTACGTCCAGCCTACGCCGCAACATCGGCGGTAGAACGCTGTCTAGGTCTCAATTCTAAAAAATATTACTCACAAAATAACCTGTCAATGATCACAACTCCATAAGGAGGACAATGAATAATGCATTGATCAACAATTCATAAGATACTCAATCACAATAACTATAGGAAGTAAATGGCACGATAAGATATAAAAGATAAGGAATTACTGACATAAGTCAAGCACAACAATCCAAAATACAACAATAATCTAGAGTCTAGCTATCCCAACATAAGTAGTCTAAAAAATAATACAATCCAAGTCTCAAGTTTAGAACAAATAAATATATAGATAACTAGACCAAGGAGCTGTCTAAATGACTGCGGGTAGTGTCTCCTCTAAGGAGAGTGACTCATCTAGAATCTCCAGTATGTAGTCTCCCTCTACTCCTAGGCCATAGTGAGTAGAACAAAAATCCTTAAGGTCCTCTGAAAAATGTTATCCAGTCAAGATTGGAGTGAAGCACAAGAACTAATCAGTAGTTTCATTTATATTGACAAAAACTATAAGACAGTGTAAAGAAATACATGATGAAGAAATACTGGAAAAATAGGGAATGCTGGAGAGACATGCAATCAGCAATAGTTCTAACTAGCAATGAACATTTATATATGAAAGCTAGAAATAAGTGTACTTGAATAAAGAAATAGAATCTCTAGCTAAGTGTTGTGAAATATCATTTTACTATGTGATCGACTTAGGACTAGACCAGGCTTGTTATATATGATTGGTTATGATACATGCGAGGTCGGGCTAACCATATGGTTAGCTATGATGCGAGCAATAGTCAGGCTAATCATATATAACAGGCTATGAGGCATGTAAATGGTCAGGCTATACCCTACGTGATATGTGGGATGAGCTATGATGCAAGTAAAGTGGGGTATAATCACATAATCTTGCTAATATTTCTCTGTCCCCAGCTAGCACGATGGATTCCAATCATGACTCCTCATGACAGGTATCTATGATACTAGCCCGTGTATCCACAGTGTCTGAATCAGGTATACACTACAACTAGATTCATAATAATAATCAACATAATAAAAACTGTCAGAGAATGTACTCGCCTGAGGTCCTAAGCTGACAATACCAATCTATTTCTGGACTGGAGTCAAAGTGACCTAATATGAAATAACAATGCCATTTTGGTGTATTGGAAAGATGAACATACTTAAACAAGTTAAAACATGATTTCTAGGTCCAATCTAGGCCATACTAGTCAAACTTAGTCAATTCAAACTATATAGCTAATAGCACTAATATATATCTATTTGCTAGATAATAGGTTACTCTATGTATCAATATATACTATTATATAATAACTATGTATACTCTATAACTCATCTCAATACTTATGATACTTATATCAATAACTTAACTTCTACTTTGCTCATTATCTTAATGCCCAACCATACCTCTCCATAACTTAATCCTAAGTTATAGTTGATACCTTAGCCCAAAAACCCCTTTACCTTGCTATTGTATCTATGCCTAACCAATTCCCCTAACCTTGCTAGTACCCCAGCTACAAACTCCCTCATACACATGTGTACTTGACTGTGATCTGTCACGCCCCGATCCCATGGAATCGTTAGTCGTCCCCCGGGCGTGATCGTCGTACGGGCCTAGGTTGCGCACCGCACAAGGCTAAGTATTTTTGTTTTGCACAGCGAGCACATATTCAGAGTACGCAGATAATTGAAACACATATTAAAACATGGAAAAGTTCTCTTTTTATTGATAATATGAACATCTATTACAAACTCCTTGAACTGAGTCATAAGGATTGCCTCTATGGGCTTATAAAAGTGTTGACACAAAATGAGATAGCATTCTTGTACATTACATCCTTACTAAACTCAAAATATAAGACCTTGCGTCGGAACGACTGCTTTGCCACGAAGTTGCATGGTTGCTTGGTGGCTAGCTTCTAACTTCAAAATGCTTCTTCTTCTTCAAAATGTTTCAAAGGTTGGCACGGTCGAGGCGTGCCTACAGCTGGACTGGATTGGGGGTTTGTCTCCTGCTCCTCGCTCGGCTCTCCTTAGCGCGGGGAACCTGTTTCAACGAGGGTCAGTACATTAAAAAGTACTGGTGAAGGCAAGCTATCCCAACTATACCAATCAACACGTTATTTTAATGAAGCATGCATATTTGTGGGTTTCTATCTTGCCTTAGTTCATTTTACAGCAAGACATATATATAGAATCATTGAAATAACTCGCCACCGTTCGGTGATATTTACCTGCCCGTCTGAACCACCTGCATAATACTTACCTTGCCTTCCCTGCCAAGAAGACACAAGTTAGTAGCAACAGGTTTAAATATACGAGGGGATCACTGGCACGTTGCCATAATGGACGGGCTAGTCTCGGGACGGAATGGCGTGCGGCACAGAGAATAGGAGGCGCCACAAGCCACTCGATCCGAAGCAGGTGACTATCGTGAGTTCCGTCCGGATCGGATCGGTGCCAGTGCCCCAGCGACCGTCCTCAGGAACTAAGACCTTGTGCACAAGTTTTCCGTGATCAACGCAGTACACTAAGTTAATATTTGAGGCAAATCAGGCACAGGGCAATAACAGGGCAAGATCTACTTTTGCATAGTCTTCCTGTTGAGTTATTGCATTGAAAATGAGTTCTATACATAGCACAGTTTTTAAGAAGAAATATACATTCTAACTTATATTTATGCATATGATGAACATTCCAAACGAGCAAGCATATAAGTAAGTAACCGTTCACAAGTTTCATTTGACAAGCAATATTTCCCAAGTCTATTCCCTTATTATCTTGATATCTTTTAGTTATTTACTTGGTATCGTTTGATCGGGCAAAGCACGAACACAAGATTTAGATGTGAAGACTAGCAAGTAGGGCTAGCTAATCGGGTTGGTAGCCACTCACTTTGGTAGTTGGAAGGAAAAGGAAAGAAGTGCTTTAGGAGTCCGCTCGAGCGACGCCTACAGCTGGTTCACCTGTATTGACACGAACAGCTGATCAGTACTTCTTCCTCTCTTTCCCTTATCAGAATTGAAGTGCAGTCCTAAGAACGAAAGCAATGAAAACCATAGACACCGTTCAAGAAAATCCAAGCAAATCCGAAAACCAACTCAAGGCACGAAAGCAACAAGCGACAACGAAAACTAGGCAACAAAGAATGCAGCGGAGAGGTCCCTCCTGACTCTGCCGCTAAGTCGATCCTTGGGGCACGGTCCACTGAATATGGGAATCGATTCCGAAGAGACAAATCCATAACGAGGATGAGTTCTTGATTCAATCTATCCTGATCGAACGATACCGTCTAGTATTTCTTAGTCGCGCTCCCCGAATAGGGGGAACGGAGCACCACATCCTACCCAACTAATTGGAAGTTTCCTTCCGAAACTTAAGGAATAAAACCTACCACTAGGAAATAATGAGGGAAACCGTTCCCTCATATCGGATTCGAGCTCCCAAGTAGATTCTTCGACAGAGTGATTCCGCCAAAGCACGCGCACTAGAGGAACCGAACGGGTCCGAAGCAGCTTTTCTTTTCTATCCAAAATTTGTACCGGCTGTTCTACATACGTCAAGTCGGGCTGAAGGTTCAGTTGTCCCAGGTCTACCATGTGGCTTAGATCGTACACATATTTTCTAAGTTGGGAAACATGGAATATATCATGTACGTCAGCTAGGGATGGTGGTAGAGCGATCTGATAAGCAACTGAAGCAACCCGCTTTAGTATTTCGAACGGGCCGACAAATCGTGGACTTAGCTTTCCCTTCGCTCCGAACCTGCTGACCCCTCGTATGGGCGAGACCTTGAGGAATACCCGGTCACCTACTTAAAACTCTAGCGGTCTCCGATGAACATCCGCATAACTCTTCTGACGACTTTGAGCTATCTTTAATCTGTCCCGAATCAGCCGAACCTTCTGGACGGTCTGCTCCACGAGCTCAGGGCCAAGTACTTGCCGCTCCCCGACTTCGTCCTAACAGATAGGAGATCTACACTTCCGCCCGTATAACGCCTCATACGGCGCCATTTGAATGCTTGATTGATAATTATTGTTGTAAGCAAATTCGGCTAGAGGTAGATGAAGGTCCCAACTAGTCTTCGTGTCCAAGGCGTAGAGTCGCAGCATGTCTTCGAGGATCTGGTTGACGTGCTCTGTTTGGCCATCGGTCTGTGGATGGTAGACGGAGCTGAATTTCAACTTCGTCCCCATTACTGACTGCAGGCTTCCCCAGAAACGTGATATGAATCGACCATCTCGATCGGAGACTATGGTTACGGGCACGCCGTGGAGTCGGACGATTTCGTTGAGATATATCTGAGCCAGGCGGTCGGCACTCCAAGTAGATTTGATAGGCAAAAAGTGAGCTGACTTGGTGAGTCAATCGACGATAACCCAGACTGCATCATGTCCCCGTTGCGTCCTCGGCAAGCCAACAATAAAGTCCATCGTTATATCATCCCATTTCCACTCCGGAATAGCAAGGTTCTGAAGCTCTCCGCCTGGTTTCCGGTGTTCGGCCTTTACTCGTTGACAAGCCATGCAATGCGACACAAACTGCGCCACATCCTGTTTCAAGCCGTGCCACCAAAACGTCGTGCGAAGATCCCGATACATCTTTGTGCTACCCGGATGAGAAGTATAACTAGCATAGTGAGCTTCCGTGAGTATCTCTTGTCTGAGGGCCGCGTCGTTCGGAACACATAGTCTTCCCTTTACTCGAAGCATCCCATCTGTGCTTACCGCAAAGTCGGACGCCTTTTCTGCCAAGATGAGGGCATGAATCTTCTGCAGGAACGGGTCGTCCTTCTGAGCGGCCTTCACTTTGTGTAACAAGTCGGGCTCGAGGCGCAGTTGAGCTACTTGCGCCCACTTCTTATATCTTATTTTCAGTGTAATACCCAGTGATTCAAGATCTCGGCGCAGCTTATCATCAATAATCAAACTCCCTACAAACACTCGACTCAACGCGTCAGCTACTACGTTTCCCTTTCCAGGCGTGTATCTGATCGTGAGATCGAAGTCGCTCAGGAGTTCAAGCCATCGCTGCTGCCGAAGATTCAAATCCTTTTGAGTGTACAAATATTTCAAACTCTTATGGTCCGTATAAATCTTACACGACACGCCATAAAGATAGTGACGCCACAGCTTCAATGCAAACACTATCGTGGCAAGTTCGAGATCATGCGTTGGGTAATTCTGCTCGTGTGGCTTTAGCTGTCTAGAAGCGTAGGCTATCACCTTGTTGCGCTGCATTAGGACACATCCTAGACCCTTTCCTGAGGCATCACTATATATTTTAAAGTCATCCGGTCCGTTCGGCAGAGTGAGAATTGGGGCAGAGATGAGGCGCTGCTTTAACTCCTTAAACGAAGCTTCACAGTCCTCTGTCCAAGTAAACTTCACACCCTTTCGTGTCAACTGAGTCAAGGGCGAAGCAATCCTAGCAAAATTTTGTATAAATCTTCGGTAGTACCCTGCCAGACCAAGGAAACTTCGGATGTCGCTAGCTGACTCCGGTCGTTTCCACTGCGTGATTGCTTCTATCTTCTTCGGATCAACTGAGATGCCTTCCGAGGAGATGATATGCCCCAAAAATGAGATACTGTCCAGCCAAAATTTTGATTTGCTTAATTTGGCATACAACTTGTGGTCTCGAAGGGTTTGCAGCACCATCCGTAGGTGTCCTGCGTGCTCATTCCTAGTCTTCGAGTACACTAAGATGTCATCGATAAACACCACCATGAATTTATCGATGAAAGGCCTAAAGACATGGTTCATCATATCCATGAATGCAGCCGGAGCATTCATCAATCCAAACGGTATCACGGAAAACTCGTAATGGCCGTAGCGGGTTCTGAAAGCAGTCTTGGGCACGTCTTCTGGCTTAATCTTCAGCTGGTGGTAACCCGAGCGAAGATCAATTTTAGAAAACACCGTTGCCCCTTGTAACTGATCAAACAAGTCATCTATCCGTGGCAGAGGATATTTGTTCCTGATTGTGACTTTGTTTAATTCCCTATAGTCTATGCAGAGGCGTAGAGTTCCGTCCTTTTTCTTCACAAAGAGCACGGGAGCGCCCCAAGGAGACACGCTCGGACGGATGAACCCACGATCAAGTAATTCCTGGAGTTGGCGCTTTAATTCATTCAGCTCTGCAGGTGCCATTCTGTACGGAGGCTTGGAAATTGGCTGTGTATTTGAAAATGTGTCGATAGTGAATTCAATCTCTCGGTCTGGTGGCATACCGGGTAGTTCGCTCGGGAACACATCGGGGAACTCTGCCTCAACGAAAGTTGACTCGACGTTTGCGTAGTCCTGCCGTGTGTCCCGAACCGATGCTAGGAATCCCTCGCAGCCTGTGTAGAGCATTCGCCGAGCATATTTTGCCGAAATCACTATGCAGGCCCTGGTCGCATTGTTCGCTGGACTACTGGTGTAACAGAACACGGCTTCTCCGGGCAGACGAAAAATGACTCGCTTCTCTGCACACTCAATAGTTGCCGCGCACGCGCCTAGCCATTCCATTCCCAAAATGATATCATAGTCCCGTACATCAAGAACTAAAACATCAAGTGACAGCTTTCTCTCCCCAATACAGATATAACCGCCTAGGCATGCTGAACAGACAGAAATTTTTGTACCAGATGGGGTGCTAACGCTTAAATCTAAATGCAACGAAGTTATTTTAACATTGTTCTCCGTGGCGAAGTTTGTAGAAATAAAGCTATGGGTTGCACCTGAATCAAATAGAACGCGAGCAGGTATATTATTGAAAAGTAAGGTACCTGACACGACGGTATCCGAAGCTAGAGCTTCTTCCCGTGTCAAGGTGTAGACTCAGCCTTGAGCTTGATTACGCCCTGGCTGAGGCGCCGCTCGATTTGCCTGAGGAGCCGGAGTCTGATCTGGTTGTTGCGGTGTACGAAGCGGACAGCTGCTAATCTGATGGCCAGGATCGTCGCATCTGAGGCAAGTGCCGAGCCGCTTGCGACAGACATTCTCGGTGTGCCCTCTTCTGTTGCAGTAGGTGCAACGCTGCCCCTGGTTTTCTCGCTGACGACCGTCGTTATTTTGACGCTTTGCAGCGTTGTTTCCTCTATCGTTGCCTTAGCGTTTGTGATTGAAAGGTTGCACAGCGCCGGCGGCAACGTGAGGATACTGCAGTTCGAGCGAAAGGGCGTGGTTTAATACTTCCCGCATCGTCTGATACTGCGGAACGGCTACGTGCCCGTGAATGCCAGGACGTAGCCCTCCTTCGAATCGTCTGGCATGACTCGCTGCATCCGGTAGATAAGCGGTAGCAAATTTGGCCAGTTTATTGAATTCTGCCGAGTATTGCTTCACCGTCATGCTGCCCTGCCGGAGTTGAACGAAATCGTTTTCCCGTTGACGTCGTAGTGGTGGGGGTATAAACTCCTCCTCGAACGCGGCACGAAAAGTCATCCACGCGATCGCCTCCTCTCCATGGCCAAGTTGAAGAGATCGTCGATGCACGTTCCACCAGTCGTGCGCGTTGAGGCAAAGCAATAGTTGGGCACAGGTGACGCGCTTGTCTTCCGGCACTTCTAGGAGAGAAAAATAATCTTCAAGCTCGGCGAGCCAATCTAGGGCCACGATCGGGTCCTCAGTCCCATTAAACGGCGTATTACAGACCTTCTTGAAGTTGCCAAAGGGGAAGGCAGTCACTTCCCTCGTCCTTGGCACTAGCGGTAGTTCGACTTCAAGCACTGGCTGCTCCACTGGTGTAGTTGTCGTTGCGGCAGAATGGTTGGAGGCCAGGGTCTGAACAAGCTGCTGCAGGGTATCTACCTGCTTTTGTTGGACTGAGAGCCGGGCCTCTAGGTTGCTCTCGAACTTGGCTTGGCGGGCATCATCCCTCTGTCGTTGCTCCGTGAACATTTGCATCACCTGCTGAAGGGAATCTGATCGAGACATGCCCCGTTGGCTCCGAGAGCTTCCTGAAGTTTCGGAACTGCTCTCCTGAGTCCTTGTCTCGCCTGGCGCCAGCGCTGATGGTTGCGCTTGCGTCGTTCCTTGAAAGAAAGGTAAATTATATCAGGATCATAATGTATTATGGACTTATTGCATGAACGTATCTTATTTTGGCCTTAACGAGTTCAGGAGTTCGCACAGAGATTTATCGTTAAGGAAACTTTTCCAGTTCAAGTCAAAGAAACTTTGAAGCTGTGCTCTGATACCAACATGTCACGCCCCGATCCCGTGGAATCGTTAGTCGTCCCCCGGGCGTGACCGCCGTGCGGGCCTAGGTTGCGCACCGCACAAGGCTAAGTATTTTTGTTTTGCATAGCGAGCACATATTCAGAGTACGCAGATAATTGAAACACATATTGAAACATGGAAAAGTTCTCTTTTTATTGATAATATGAACATCTATTACAAACTCCTTGAACTGAGTCATAAGGATTGCCTCTATGGGCTTATAAAAGTGTTGACACAAAATGAGATAGCAGTCCTGTACATTACATCCTTACTAAACTCAAAATATAAGACCTTGCGTCGGAACGACTGCTTTGCCACGAAGTTGCATGGTTGCTTGGTGGCTAGCTTCTAACTTCAAAATGCTTCTTCTTCTTCAAAATGCTTCAAAGGTTGGCACGGTCGAGGCGTGCCTACAGCTGGACTGGATTGGGGGTTTGTCTCCTGCTCCTCGCTCGGCTCTCCTTAGCGCGGGGAACCTGTTTCAACGAGGGTCAGTACATCAAAACGTACTGGTGAAGGCAAGCTATCCCAACTATACCAATCAATACGTTGTTTTAATGAAGCATGCATATTTGTGGGTTTCTATCTTGCCTTAGTTCATTTTACTGCAAGACATATATATAGAATCATTGAAATAACTCGCCACCGTTCGGTGACATTTACCTGCCCGTCTGAACCACCTGCATAATACTTACCTTGCCTTCCCTACCAAGAAGACACAAGTTAGTAGCAACAGGTTTAAATATACGAGGGGATCACTGGCACGTTGCCATAATGGACGGGCTAGTCTCGGGACGGAATGGCGTGCGGCGCAGAGAATAGGAGGCGCCACAAGCCACTCGATCCGAAGCAGGCGACTATCGTGAGTTCCGTCCGGATCGGATCGGTGCCAGTGCCCCAGCGACCGTCCACAGGAACTAAGACCTTGTGCACAAGTTGTCCGTGATCAACGCAGTACACTAAGTTAATATTTGAGGCAAATCAGGCACAGGGCAATAACAGGGCAAGATCTACTTTTGCATAGTCTTCCTGTTGAGTTATTGCATTGAAAATGAGTTCTATACATAGCACAGTTTTTAAGAAGAAATATACATTCTAACTTATATTTATGCATATGATGAACATTCCAAACGAGCAAGCATATAAGTAAGTAACCGTTCACAAGTTTCATTTGACAAGCAATATTTCCCAAGTCTATTCCCTTATTATCTTGATATCTTTTAGTTATTTACTTGGTATCGTTTGATCGGGCAAAGCATGAACACAAGATTTAGATGTGAAGACTAGCAAGTAGGGCTAGCTAATCGGGTTGGTAGCCACTCACTTTGGTAGTTGGAAGGAAAAGGAAAGAAGTGCTTTAGGAGTCCGCTCGAGCGACGCCTACAGCTGGTTCACCTGTATTGACACAAACAGCTGATCAATACTTCTTCCTCTCTTTCCCTTATCGGAATTGAAGTACAGTCCTAAGAACGAAAGTAATGAAAACCATCGACACCGTTCAAGAAAACCCAAGCAAATCCGAAAACCAACTCAAGGCACGAAAGCAACAAGCGACAGCGAAAACTAGGCAACAAAGAATACAGCGGAGAGGTCCCTCCTGACTCTGCCGCTAAGTCGATCCTTGGGGCACGGTCCACTGAATATGGAAATCGATTTCGAAGAGACAAATCCATAACGAGGATGAGTTCTTGATTCAATCTATCCCGATCGAACGATACCGTCTAGTATTTCTTAACCGCGCTCCCCGAATAGGGGGAATGGGGCACCACATGATCTAGCCACCTACCTATATGTGTCATGAACACACTCACTATCTATCTAATGTACTGGTGCACTGACACAGAGATATCAGTTCACTGATACAACTTACTCAACACCCCTCCTTGTACTCATATACCTTCAGCCATCCACACATAAATAATCTTTCACACATACTTATGAGCTTACCTATGTATCACACTTACCCGACACTGATACTAAGCCTATACTTCTTCACCAACTGATACCCTCCTAATCATGCAAACATAAGTCAATTTCCACTACTCCTATTGCACCACTGCCACTACTGCTATTGCATCTACTGCTAATGCTGCCATTGCATCTACTGCTAATGCTGCCATTGCAGATGTTGCTCTAGTTAAGGCTAAAACTGATGTTGCTTGGCTGCCACTGTCTAACCTAATATCCCAACTCCAACTAGGACACCAATCGATATTTGGTAACCATGAGCAGTGCTAACACTTAACTCACACATAGCTATCTCCTAGCATCTAACCCACCACTTAGTCTTCCTGGTTCCAATACTTATGAACCCCTAATAGATTCAATTGCATATCAATGACTTATTCTCTCATGTATCAGTCTATATTGATATCAATGAAGGTATTCCCCAATAGCCGATACCTGCATCACCTCACCAAATCCTATACTTGAACTTACCCTCATCTCACACTTAAATTGATACCACTTCTACTGATACAAGTATATCGGTTAAATGGTCCTCTACTATTTGATACACCTGGGTATCAATTCCTCCTTATTGTCATGGTTCAATACCACACAAGGAGTGGTACATCAACTATCAAAGTCCCTAAAATCTTGTACAAAGTGAAGCACCCTTATTGTATTAGTATTCAATTCTTTAGTTAAGAACTGTACTGCACTCCAATCTCCGTCTATATCTCTGATACCACTGCCACTTGAGTAACTGATACGACACTACTGATACCTACAGTTGGATGACTGATACCTATCTCAGGATATACTCCAAACCTTCCTCCCCATCCTCATTTATTGGCACAAGAGCTTGCAACCCGACCACCACATCTGAATACCACTCTCTAGACTTCAGTGCACTCACTCACCTGAGTATACACAACACACAGGAAGCTACAGTCTAGTACCTTCACTGTGAATCCCCCTGAATGCACACAGCAAGCTCACATACACATAGCGCGCGCGCGCGCACACACACACACACACACACACACACACACACTGATACCACTATACAAACAAACCTACACATATATATCTCAGGAACCCGACTCCCCAACTACACTGACACACTGATGCACTGCACAGTTTAAGTGGAATCCCGACTCCCTAATGTCAGTCCTATGCCATTCTACACACACACACACACACACACACACACACACACACACACATATATATATATATATATATATATATATATATATATATATACATCATATTAATAGGTATACTCCCTATTAAACATTACAACAAATACCTTGAAGGCCCCAATATGATACTCTATGAATCCTCATGCATAAACCCCAAATAACAACTAAACATCTACGTATACAATATAAATATAAATATAAATATAAATATAAATATAAATATAAATATAAATATAAATATAAATATAAATATAAATATAAATATAAATATAAATATAAATATAAATATAAATATAAATATAAATATAATTAGTTGATATGGAAATTAGGGAAAAATGAATCCTTGGAACAAAAAAATCCAAACTATGAACAAACCTCATAAAAATACTATGGAACCCAATAGAACTAATTCTCTCTCCTTGAGGGTGTTCTTAAACCATGGGTGTGCTTCTAATGGCCAAACAAAATGATTAAAACAAAATTAAAAGAGTGTTTTCAAATTTTTACCTATTGGGAGATGTATTCCCAATGTAGCTTCTTCTTCTTCAAGACTCCTTGTGCCCAAGCCTCTAGGTCTCTTTTAATGAGGGAAGAATGAAGGATTTGTGGCTTAGAAATCTGAAATTTGTTGAGGAAAAGAAGGGTTTTCTTGGGGGCTATTTCTAGGGTTTCTTCATGAATGATGAGTGGCTTTGAGGGAGGCTCCCTCTAGATATATAGGGCCGGCCATAGAGTAGGGTTACGGTTTGGTGGATGCATAATATCTCTTTTGCCCTCCATGGCTTGTCATGAAGAGCCATTTAATTAAGGGTTTTAATCTTAAGTGAGGGATCTAACTAGAATCTAATTACGAGCATATGGATTAGTCTAGTGGATTAAGTGTCTAGATTAAGGCAAGGTCCATGGTCACATCAAGTCTAGATCACTAACCCATGTTATTAATGAATACAATATAATATATATTACATATCATGCAATTATTAACACAATAATATAATTATGGTAAATGACCAAGAAGCTCCTACTCTAGAAATATGGTAGTGACACGTTCAGCCATCGATTAAGGGTAGGTCCTTTGGGGAAGACGAAGTCGGGTTCAGAATACTGAGACAAATGTGCACAGTTGGACGCATGAATGGGTATATGCACTAACTTCTTACTACCGTATGGTTAGTCCAGACGTATGGACAACCCGGTCGCATGAACAACCCTGCCGCATGGGTGACTCGGCCGCATGGCTGACTCAGCCTCATGAGAAATTCTGTCGCATGGGTGACCCGACCGCATGGGTGACTCAGCCGAATAAGCATTTTTGTCGTATGGGTGACCCGACCGCATGAGCAACTCTGCCGCATGGGTGACCCGCCCGCATGAGTAACTCACTTAGAACATTGATATATTCTCTCAATGATTCTGATCGAACTACCTTGTGGTTTTACAGTGACTTTAACCGCTGTACCCTCCAACGAACTAGTCCTTGGTCACAACCTGCTTCCCTTGAACATGAACCATGGAGATTTGGTTGTGGCCATCAAGATTCAGATTGATAAAAATCTGAATCTTGAACGACAACAGATGATTGCTGGACAGACTGCTTCCTTCTTTTTGAGCCAAATAAACTCGGAGGAGATCCTCGCTAGTGACTGTCGACACTTTTTTAAGAAGCCGTATTTCTTGTTCGGGGTTGTACTGGAGGCTTCTCAGTCCGAGATGGGGACGACCAGGGAAAACTGGTCTTTACCTTCCTTGGGACAGAGATATTTTATCCTTATTTTGAACGTTATTTTCCTTTGTAAGACCTGAAGGTGATGATGGGTCCATGGAAGATGGGCTGAAACTTGACCCCTAAGCAAAAGGGGGCCCTTATTGACAACGTCCGTTGTGGGGTCAAAAAATGCAAATGCGAGTTTTACAGTACGAATTAGTCATCCTCGTACTCCTTGCCTGGACTGAATCCCGACCTCGTCGGAGGTGAACTGGGACAGAATCTTAGTATGTCACGCCCCAGTCCCAAAAATATACGGAACTAGGCCACGTGACATTGGCCAGCTGACACGTCACTAAGGGAATACCCAATTTAATGGACCCAAAGTGATGTGCTACGCTGTCCTAAAATTCTACAAGTTTAATTACAGGTAAATCTATCTCATCTACAAGAATAACAGGGAAAGTGCTGAATATATAGATGCTATATCTGAAATGTCATATACAACCCAGATAAAGTCAGGTGGGAACAATCCCACTACAAAAAGTAAGCAGAAGTGAAATAAGATAAACTAGCACAACATCCTCAAAATATGTAGCTCCAACTCCAGGGGTACTTAGGTAGACTCTGACGGCATCTCCTCTAACTCCATCTCAAGGGCATGTCCAGACTCTTGTCAAGGTCCAGGTACTGTGGGGTGGAATGTCTCAGCTAAACCTGGCAGGGAACCAGGTCCTCAGAGGAACGTAACAAGATACAGGAAAACAACATGCCATGTATGTAAATACTGAATAGAAATTACTGAATAAAATAAATACAGGGTGCTAACCATCTATGTGAAATACAATTTGAGACAACCTAGTACGTATGGGAAATGTGTGGCTAGACATATGCTGACGTAATTCACCAATCTGTAGTGAGAGGCTAGTATATGCCACATATGCCCCCGTTCAAGGGCACTATACAATTTTCCATCTACGATGAGAATGGTCACATGAATATATACATATATCATCCGTATCACTCCGTCGAGTGCGGCACATGGTAAAGAGGTGGGTGTCCCATACGTATTTTAGTCGTTCTCCCCGCCCAATGTAACTAAATGTCAAGTCGTACATTTCCTAAATTATTCTAATCCGTGATGCGGGTCACACGTATTGGTAGCAAATCAAATACGCAGCTTGCATCCCAATATGCATTGCAACCATGTTGCGTGTTCCCGTGATAGGGTCTAGGAGAATATTAGAATACTCTCATAATTGTTGGTGAGTCCGTAATATTATTTTAAATGTCAACATATCAACTGACTGTACCCAAGGCAGTCTCAGGTAATCATTGTATATGAAATACAGAAACAAGAGCATATACAATATTGAGAATTTAAACAGTACTTGGCAAGGTATACTTGCCTACTCCCTGATAGTGTTGGTAACCTGATCTCACAGTCAGGTTTGCAGTTGCTTGTGACAGGGGTTACTGGTTGTGCTGGAGATATTCTCTGTTAAAATATACAGGTTCGTGAATTATCAGGGTATAATGTAAAAGTATATATATATACCTATGTATATATAGGATACACACCACATATATATATATATATATATATATATAGTATATATATATACTTATAGATATAGTATGTAGTAGTAGTATATATATAGCATATATATATACAGAAAAGAGAATGCAGGAATGTAAATTTATATAATAGCAGGGTATATCCACTGTTTATATATAGTACTATAATATTATCAGGGTATATCCACTGATATAATAAATTGAAATGACAGGGCAAAAAGTAAATACATATATATCTATGTACTGTATAGTATTGTATAGTATATATATATATATAGATAATATATATATAAAAAGAAAATGACATTTGCAGGAATTTAAATACAAATATAAATGCTGTAATATCCAGCACTAATACCAGGGTCTATAGGTGACCACTGTTATATACAGTATTTATAATATAATTATTGTCAGGGTCTATATGTGACCACTGTCATATATAATAATATATATAATAAATTTAAAGACAGTGCAAGAATTTAAAATATACATATAAATATAAGCTGTATTATCAGCAATATTTATTAATAATAATCATAGTATAAATATAAAAAATAAATAATATGTTATTATATATAGTATACATATTTTATATAACTATATATTATATATAAATATATGTAGACATATATTTATATATACTATATATAGATATATATATATAGGAAACAGAAATAAATGCATATAATATACTATATATAAATATATATATATATAAATATATATTTACATAATATGTAAATATATATATAGTAGATATTTATACTTAATATACATATATATAAGTATATAAATATACATAGATATGTATATTTACATATTTACATATAATTTATACAATAATAATCATATACATTATACATATATATATAATAATACATATATATAAATATGTGTAGATATAAGTATATACATAATTTATACATATATTAAATACATATATATATAATAATATATCTACAGTATACTGTATATATACAGTATAATTAATATAATATATTTTATTATATATAAACATATATATATATGTAATTATACACATATATATACATATATATATATATGTACATACATACATAATAATATACATAAATCCATGTATATACAGGTATTTATACCTGAGGAAGGGTGACAGGGGGTCCACGGCGGGTCGACGGCGGGAGGACGGCGGCGGAGTTGTCGGCGGCCGGCCGGAAAGTCGCCTGCAGCAGCAGCTGCAGTCGACAACAGCAGCAGCAACAGCAACTTGCGGCAGCTGCAGCGCCGCGTGCGGTGGCGGAGGCGGCGGTGCAGGCGGTCAGGGCGGAGGAGGAAGGGCCGGCGAACAGTTCGGGGTGGGTGGCGGTGGTCGGAGGCGGTGGAGGCGGTGTCTTGGGAGGTGGCTCGAGCAGTGGGCAGGAAGAGGCGGTGGTGGCGCTGCGGGGGTGATGGCGGAGGCTGTGGTGGTCGTGGAGGGACGGGGCGGTGATGGTTGGATAGAGGGAGTCACGGCGGAGCGGATGGGGGTGGTGGCGGAGGTCCACGGTGGCGGGTGGTGGCGGAGGAGGACGTCGGGTGGTCGGAGGCTGCTGTGGCAGTGTTGGGGGGTCGGGTCTGTGGCCGTTGCTGGAGGCGGAGGCGGCGGCCGGCGGGTGGTGGCAGTGGTCGGAGGGAAGGGGAGGGATGTGGCGAAGTGGTCGGCGGCGGTACGGTGGCCGGAGGGTGGTCGGAGGGGCGGTGGTGTGTGGTCGGGAATGAGGCTGGGTAGGGTTTAAATAGGATTAGGGTTGGGGTAGTTTTGTAATTAGGGAAAATGTTGGGGGTATTTTAGTAATTTAATTAATTAAATATCTAATTCAGATAATTATGGATATTAATCTGATATTTTGTGGGTCCTACTCCACCTATTCAATAACCAATGAGGTGATGCCACCTCATATGGGAATTTTTGCATAAAAACCCTTAACTTTTCATAAATTGCATAAAAGTCCAAAAATTGGGAAATTGCGCAATTATGAAATTTGTCTGGAAAATCACCTGGTTCTAAAAATTACTAAAATTCACAGAATTGAGAGGGAAAGCTGGGGAAGTGTTTTGGATAGTGTGGGGTGAGCCTGGGCAGATGCAGGGTCTGATTCTGCAGGTGATACGGGTCACCGTATTTATTATTTAATAAATACTGCGCACGGTGTTCACTAATTATTTAGGGACAGTTAGGGTCATAATTTTTCTACGGTGTCAATATGATAATTGAAGTATAATTAGAGTAGAATATTATCGTATTTTTGGTTGGGCAAACAGGTGCCTACTGGTCCTCAAATCTCTAGGGGTACAGAGATGGGTAAAGAGCAGTAATTTAAATAGGGATTAAATACGTATGTTTGTAACGATATTTGTGCGGCTAAAACGAAGCACAAAACGAGGTTTCTGGGAGTTGCTAAAAATAAAAAAATGTAGTCTAGCAAGTCTAGGGTAGGGATATGAAATTAGTTTAGGGTTAACAGCTAGTGTGAGGCCCTAATTAATTGTGTAATGAACAGGTGCACAATCAATAGAATATATAGTAAATAAATTTTTAAAAAGTTACACTAATTCTAATTAATTAAAAATAATATTAAAATACTGAAATCTGGTCGAGGGAGTTTACAATCTACCCTCCTTAAAATATTTCGTCCTCAAAATAAAAACAAACATATAATAAGAACGAAAGATTGATTGATTTGAAATATCAGGACATAGATAGCTGAAGATTGATTTGAAATATTTGGACATACCCTGATCTAGAAATAGATGGGGAAAACATTATCGAATATTCTCTTCCCGTTCCCAGGTTGATTTGCCTGGTGCATGATGTTTTCATGCAATATGAACTAGAGGAACGTAATACGACATAAGGTAGGTAACGGAAGTCATTCTAAGAAAATAAGAACAGTGTTAAACTACAATCTAATCTATTAATAGGGTTTGGTAATTCCCCAAGGAACTATATAAATGGCTATGGAAACAATACACTTCATATTTATACTATATACGAGGTTTTTTCTTTCCGAAATAAGAAAAGACGAAAAACAGTAATCAAGAGTTCAAGGGGGTAATGGATTAGAAGTATGGAGATTCAAGGAGTTTAAAGAATTCAATGGAAATTGTCAAGGCAGTTGTGGATGGAAATTCTATTCTGGTACTCCTTATTCACATATTCGTATTAGCCTAGTTATGTAGCTGGTACGATATGCGCAGAGGTAAGTACATATGTTTACTAATCACTATATATCTCAATCCATGTAAAGTAGTTATGCGAAGAGCGAACCAAGTGCATTATGGTTGATCAGACCGTCATACACTGATTCTGAAATGTATTAATGTAGTACTCCAATAATACATATTTTAATGAACAAGCTTGATAAAGAATAAGCTTGCAAAACTAGGCTATAATAACAGAGTATAATTTAAGGTAGTATAGCAAATATAAGTACGCTAGATTAGGATATGAGGAGTACAAAATAATTCAAATTCACAAAAAGACAAGATTCTATAATCTCTAACTTCTAGTCTAGGTTGCTAGTTGACCCAAAAGAGGTGTGGTTTTCTAAGTTCTACAACCTTAATATACACTATAGGTTGTCCGCATTTAAGCACATGACTTGTATCCAGAGCGTACCTCTTTAATTGGAATATGTGGAAGACGTCATGTACTTCTTCCAATGTCTGAGGTAATGCTATCTTGTAAACAACTTCTTTGATGCGTTCCAACACATCGAAGGGTATGACGTACCTCGAGCTTAGTTTTCTACTTCTTCCAAGTCTGATAGTTTCTCGGGTAGGTGAAAACATATGTCTTCCTATTCTACTCTATGTGTACCCTTTATCCAGATTATATGGGTATCACCAGATTTACAACAGGTCGCATATTATTGGTAGTTTTTCTGATGTTTTTCTCAAGACTAACATCTGTCTACCCTCTCTCCTTCAATCTAATTGATCTATTCCTGATACTAGCTGAAATTAATCTATTGGTGAAAACACAAGACTAGAAGTTACTGACTACCCTAATAAGTCATGTATTAAATCTAATTTGGAAACTACCTGTAGTATTCAGCTATTACTACATTCACATGTTTTGAGCCTAACAATCAACGTCTAGCAATCTACCTAGATGTGTTTGCTTAGTCCTGATATCCGAATGGGTAACTTGGTGGTCTAAGGATGACGCTTCTCTTCCTGTAGTCTAGGATAGTATTTGTACTTGGCTTAGCCAGTCCAAGTCTAAGTCAACGTCGAGGTTTGGTATTGAAAGTACCAAGAATCGCGTCCTCATTACTCTTCTATAACTGACTACTAGCAGGCTTTAGTAATGTTGGTAACTGGAACAATGCCTTTTCCGGTAAACCTGGCTATTTGCATGGGTACGAAACTACTAGATGTGAAAAAAATAGTGTAGCTCTAGAATCAAATAATGCGGTTTGCTGGCAATAATACGACTATAATGATACCTGAAATGGTTTCACCTTCCAGTTCTTCTGCAACTGCAGCTAGTGCAAAGGCCTGCTCGTGCCTTTGTCTACCGATTTGTTGTCTGGCTAGGCAGTACTGCGTGTCTTGGGTGACTAAGGGTGGTCCCCTCTGAAATCTTCCAGATGCTGGGGAATGCTGACCTCCAGTAGGGGGTTGCATTCTCTGGGCTGGTGCTACTGGTCCTTGCCCATGCTGGAGTGTTGCTTCTCTGTGTTGTGGGCAGTCTTTGGCCCTATGCTGATTATCTCCACATATCAAGCATAGTCTATACTTCCTTCGACAGTTTTTGGCATAATGTCCCTTCTTGCCACAATGGTGACAAGTCAAAAATTTCTTGGTTTGATATGACCCCATCTGGTGTTGCGTCTGATTTCCTGGGTGACGGATTGGTCCTCCTGCTCCAGTCTGGTCTCTGGCTAGTATGGTGGGATTTGAACATCTTGCTTCTCGGCCAATGGCTTCTTGTATCCTTGCCTCTGAAAGAACTTCTTCGTATGAAATCCTCGACTGTGCCGTAGTATACCCTTGGAGTTCGGGGGTAAGGCCGTGATGGAACTTTAGGGCCTTCTTCAGCTCGGTTGGTATTAGGATGGCACCGAATTGACTTAGTCGACTGAATTCTGTATCATAGGCATCGACGGTCATATTCCCTTGTTCCAAATGCAGGAACTGGAAGTGCAGTTCATCTCTGACCGTTGCTGGAAAATATTTTGCATTAAAATATTCCAGAAATTGTTTCCAAGTATGGTTCTTGCCGGTGCTGCGCTCGATAGATTCCCACCAGTGATGGGCGTTACCGAGGAGTAGGGTCCTTACTGCTGTTATCCATAGATCGGGGTGAAGTTGGGAACCTTCTAGCAGTATTTCCGTGTTGGAGATCCAGTCTGAGATCTCTTCCGGAGTTTCATTGCCCTTAAAGGTTCTCGGGCTCATCCAAGTAAAGCCTCGAACAGTGCTAGCTGGTTGGACAGGGGCTGGTACTGGGGCAGCTGTCTTCTCCAGAACCGTCATTAGGCATTGTCTCAGGACTTCATTCTGTTGCCACTGAGACTGCAATATGGCTGGGAACATCTGAGATTGTTCCTCAAGTTGTGGCATCAGGGCTGCGAGAACTGGAGGTGGAGACAAAGGTATCTCTGCCTGCAGTGTTGGTGCCTGAGAAGGTTGCCCTTCTTGCTGGACTGGTGTTGCTTCTTGGATCGGATCCGGGTGAAGGTACGAGGTTGTTGGATTGACCAGCATCCTTCTCGGAGATTGGTCTCTCGGGATTGGTGTCCTTTGGACATCTGGCGAGAGGTCTGTTGCTTGGTCAGTTCCATCAATCGCAGTTCCCCCGGGTATGTCCATATTTCTGTAAAAAAAAATTTTGAAAAAGTACGAAGGATTTAATAGATGATAATCAAGCAGGATACAAAATTTATGGATGAAGTCAGTGTGGATGAGACCTAGTATTCCTATCCTATTGCAGGTTTGCTGAACATGATATCATGTTACTAGCAATTAACTCGACCTGCATGGGCCACCACTAAAATCGTGTCACGCCCCAGTCCCAAAAATATACAGAACTAGGCCACGTGGCATTGGCCAGCTGACACGTCACTAAGGGAATACCCAATTTAATGGACCCAAAGTGATGTGCTACGCTGTCCTAAAATTCTACAAGTTTAATTACAGGTAAATCTATCTCATCCACAAGAATAACAGGGAAAGTGCTGAATATATAGATGCTATATCTGAAATGTCATATACAACCCAGATAAAGTCAGGTGGGAACAATCCCACTACAAAAAGTAAGCAGAAGTAAAATAAGATAAACTAGCACAACATCCTCAAAATATGTAGCTCCAACTCCAGGGGTACTTAGGTAGACTCTGACGGCATCTCCTCTAACTCCATCTCAAGGGCATGTCCAGACTCTTGTCAAGGTCCAGGTACTGTGGGGTGGAATGTCTCAACTAAACCTGGCAGGGAACCAGGTCCTCAGAGGGACGTAACAAGATACAGGAAAACAACATGCCATATATGTAAATACTGAATAGAAATTACTGAATAAAATAAATACAGGGTGCTAACCATCTATGTGAAATGCAATTTGAGACAACCTAGTACGTATGGGAAATGTGTGGCTAGACATATGCTGACATAATTCACCAATCTGTAGTGAGAGGCTAGTATATGCCACATATGCCCCCGTTCAAGGGCACTATACAATTTTCCATCTACGATGAGAATGGTCACATGAATATATACATATATCATCCGTATCACTCCGTCGAGTGCGGCACATGGTAAAGAGGTGGGTGTCCCATACGTATTTTAGTCGTTCTCCCCACCCAATGTAACTAAATGTCAAGTCGTACATTTTCTAAATTATTCTAATCCATGATGCGGGTCACACGTATTGGTAGCAAATCAAATACGCAGCTTGCATCCCAATATGCATTGCAACCATGTTGCGTGTTCCCGTGATAGGGTCTAGGAGAATATTAGAATACTCTCATAATTGTTGGTGAGTCCGTAATATTATTTTAAATGTCAACTTATCAACTGACTGTACCCAAGGCAGTCTCAGGTAATCATTGTATATGAAATACAGAAACAAGAGCATATACAATATTGAGAATTTAAACAGTACTTGGCAAGGTATACTTGCCTACTCCCTGATAGTGTTGGTAACCTGATCTCACAGTCAGGTTTGTAGTTGCTTGTGACAGGGGTTACTGGTTGTGCTGGAGATATTCTCTGTTAAAATATACAGGTTCGTGAATTATCAGGGTATAATGTAAAAGTATATATATATACCTATATATATATAGGATACACACCACATATATATATATATATATATATAGTATATATATATACTTATAGATATAGTATGTAGTAGTAGTATATATATAGCATATATATATACAAAAAAGAGAATGCAGGAATGTAAATTTATATAATAGCAGGGTATATCCACTGTTTATATATAGTACTATAATATTATCAGGGTATATCCACTGATATAATAAATTGAAATGACAGGGCAAAAAGTAAATACATATATATCTATGTACTGTATAGTATTGTATAGTATATATATATATATATAGATAATATATATATAAAAAGAAAATGACATTTGCAGGAATTTAAATACAAATATAAATGCTGTAATATCCAGCACTAATACCAGGGTCTATAGGTGACCACTGTTATATACAGTATTTATAATATAATTATTGTCAGGGTCTATATGTGACCACTGTCATATATAATAATATATATAATGAATTTAAAGACAGTGCAAGAATTTGAAATATACATATAAATATAAGCTGTATTATCAGCAATATTTATTAATAATAATCATAGTATAAATATAACATATAAATAATATGTTATTATATATAGTATACATATTTTATATAACTATATATTATATATAAATATATGTAGACATATATTTATATATACTATATATAGATATATATATATATAGGAAACAGAAATAAATGCATATAATATACTATATATAAATATATATATATATAAATATATATTTACATAATATGTAAATATATATATAGTAGATATTTATACTTAATATACATATATATATAAGTATATAAATATACATAGATATGTATATTTACATATTTACATATAATTTATACAATAATAATCATATACATTATACATATATATATATATATATAATAATAATACATATATATAAATATGTGTAGATATAAGTATATACATAATTTATACATATATTAAATACATATATATATAATAATATATCTACAGTATACTGTATATATACAGTATAATTAATATAATATATTTTATTATATATAAACATATATATATATATGTAATTATACACATATATATACATATATATATATATGTACATACATACATAATAATATACATAAATCCATGTATATACAGGTATTTATACCTGAGGAAGGGTGACAGGGGGTCCACGGCGGGTCGACGGCGGGAGGACGGCGGCGGAGTCCTCGTCGGCCGGCCGGAAAGTCGCCTGCAGCAGCAGCTGCAGTCGGCAACAGCAGCAGCAACAGCAACTTGCGGCAGCTGCAGCGCCGCGTGCGGTGGCGGCGGTGCAGGCGGTCAGGGCGGAGGAGGAAGGGCCGGCGAACAGTTCGGGGTGGGTGGCGGTGGTCGGAGGCGGTGGAGGCGGTGTCTTGGGAGGTCGGGAGGTGGCTCGAGCAGTGGGCAGGGAGAGGCGGTGGTGGCGCTGCGGGGGTGATGGCGGAGGCTGTGGTGGTCGTGGAGGGACGGGGCGGTGATGGTTGGATAGAGGGAGTCACGGCGGAGCGGATGGGGGTGGTGGCGGAGGTCCACGGTGGCGGGTGGTGGCGGAGGAGGACGTCGGGTGGTCGGAGGCTGCTGTGGCAGTGTTGGGGGGTCGGGTCTGTGGCCGTTGCTGGAGACGGAGGCGGCGGCCGGCGGGTGGTGGCAGTGGTCGGAGGGAAGGGGAGGGATGTGGCGAAGTGGTCGGCGGCGGTACGGTGGACGGAGGGTGGTTGGAGGGGCGGTGGTGTGTGGTCGGGAATGAGGCTGGGTAGGGTTTAAATAGGATTAGGGTTGGGGTAGTTTTGTAATTAGGGGAAATGTTGGGGGTATTTTAGTAATTTAATTAATTAAATATCTAATTCAGATAATTATGGATATTAATCTAATATTTTGTGGGTCCTACTCCACCTATTCAATAACCAATGAGGTGATGCCACCTCATATGGGAATTTTTGCATAAAAACCCTTAACTTTTCATAAATTGCATAAAAGTCCAAAAATTGGGAAATTGCACAATTATGAAATTTGTCTGGAAAATCACCTGGTTCTAAAAATTACTAAAATTCACAGAATTGAGAGGGAAAGCTGGGGAAGTGTTTTGGACAGTGTGGGGTGAGCCTGGGCAGATGCAGGGTCTGATTCTGCAGGTGATACGGGTCACCGTATTTATTATTTAATAAATACTGCGCACGGTGTTCACTAATTATTTAGGGACAGTTAGGGTCATAATTTTTCTACGGTGTCAATATGATAATTGAAGTATAATTAGAGTAGAATATTATCGTATTTTTGGTTGGGCAAACAGGTGCCTACTGGTCCTCAAATCTCTAGGGGTACAGAGATGGGTAAAGAGCAGTAATTTAAATAGGGATTAAATACGTATGTTTGTAACGATATTTGTGCGGCTAAAACGAAGCACAAAACGAGATTTCTGGGAGTTGCTAAAAATACAGAAAATGTAGTCTAGCAAGTCTAGGGCAGGGATGTGAAATTAGTTTAGGGTTAACAGCTAGTGTGAGGCCCTAATTAATTGTGTAATGAACAGGTGCACAATCAATAGAATATATAGTAAATAAAATTTTAAAAAGTTGCACTAATTCTAATTAACTAAAAATAATATTAAAATACTGAAATCTGGTCGAGGGAGTTTACATAGTATATATGCGACGGACACTTTTCTCCATCAGGTTGCCAAGAAAGGGTCTTACCCCACGGGACAGCTTCGAGCTCTCAGTTGGGCACATTATAGCCCCTCAAGGTGTCACCTGACCTTGTGGATTCTAAAAAAGTATGAGCGGGAGCTCAGGGCTGTCGACTTATTTTTTGCTGTGAGGGGTACGGGGTACGGTCTAGAGATGAACCGACCCATATTTTTTGCCCTGATGGAGCTATACAATTGCCGTACGGGGACATTCTTTTTGTCGGGTGGCGAGATGGGACTGGCCTTGCATGAGATGCATGCCGCCTCAAAAATTTCTTGGGACAAAGTATCCTACGAAGAGTACACCTCGAGTAATAAAAAACTCGGAGAGTTAGAGGCAGAGAATCCGGATATCCTATCGGTGTACCAAAAATTGCTGTGTCATCACGTCATTTGTCAATAATTATCGAAGAAGAAGAAGAAGAATAAGAAGAAGTCTTTTGAGGGGTATTCTCCTCATATTATAACTTGGACTCTCTATTTTTTCTGAAACTGAAAGAGTCTAGTAGAGTTCATGTCCGGATGCCATGATCCAAACAGGCAGTGGCTGATTTAGTTCAGGCACAAAAGAAATTGGCTGTTGAGGGTGAGGAAGTTAAGGTTCCTCGGAGGAAGGGGATGAACCCCTTGACGAGCTGGGTGACCTTGAGGAGGAGTTCAGCTACTTCTATATGGATACCCACAAGCTGTCTACCAAGACGGTGCTAGCAGGATACTTGATGCTTTGGTTGTGCAACTGTATAGTCCCGGGCTGGTCCGGGACAATAGAGAGGATCAGTCGTACCCTCATCCTTCTGCTGTGAAGTTGACTTTCGGCCATAAACTGACCCTTCTACCGGCCGTGGTTTGTTGTATCCATCGCGGTCTCCGTAATTTTTTTGGGAAGGTGTAGGACTATCCTGCTAAAGGATATTTCAACCGGGTTGAGCTTCCTTACCATTATTTGATGGGTTAGCTTCTTTTGCATCATGAATCCTTGATGCGCCCTAGGACTGATGAGGACATGGTGGTTGTCGATGTCCTGATCCACATGTATTGAGGGATGAAGTGGATGTGCGATACGGTCCCTGCTAGTAGGAGAGAGCTCGCTTTTATGACAGTCTGGACTTCTTTCACGACCGAGCCCGAGTTCAACAATGTTGAGAGAAATATTGTTCACCAGGATGACGGGGGAGAGCCTCAAAATTTGTCCGAGAGGCTCTTTCATTCGCTCTAAGCCATCTGTCCCTCCCACCTAGTGTATCAAAATAGAGCTACAATTTTTGTAGAGCCTTATCTGCCAAGCCGGTTTGCAATCCAGTTTTGCTACAGCCAATTCTTGTTGGGTCAACCGAGCGCTTCCCTCGGATACAACGATAGCTTATGTGATGGAGCCCGAGCATGGAGTTACAATAGTGTAACCGGCACCCGAGCTCGATTTTAACTCCCAGTGGACGGTGTCGTGTCAAGAATATTATACACATCGGCAAGGTATTATTAAACGGCTAACGCCCCGCCGTCTGGCTTCGACCAAGAGATGAGTTTTCTCGAGGGCACCATGCTGATGCCTTCAGAAGCAAGGGTGCATAGGACATCCAAGAAAGGTAAGGGAGTTGCCAGACCTTTGATCATAGAGCTGGAACCATCGACCAGGGAAGAGAAAATAATATCCCCTTCCGATGATCCCCCGGTTGTGAAACACAAGTCAAAAGTTGAGACCCAACATGCTCTCTACTCGAAGAAGGCTAGAACTGAGTTGGTCCCAAAGACGGGACCTAAGGAAAAAGTCCCAATAGGATGTTATAAGATAGGTCTACGTCTATGACGTATCAGGTAACCTCTGTCTACAGATTGCTGATCTGGCACTTCAGCCAAATCTTGCCCAGAGGGTAGCTCCTCCCAGCATTGAAGCCACTGATGGCAATATTGGGTGCGGCCAGGCGATGCATCAGGATGCCCAAGGTCTTAAGAAGACTCCGCGAGATAATATTGATTGTCGAGCCGGGGTCGATATGCATCCGGTCCACTTTGATGGAGTCGATGTACACTATGAAATATAGAGGACAATTATGTTGATTGTTCTTCAGCAACATGTCTTGTTACGAGAACGTGATATTGGGTATCGCCTCCATCACATTATTGCGGTGGGAGCATAAATCAGGATCCTCAGCTGGCGGCTTGACTTACACCAGGTAGGTGTCGATATTTTGCAATACCTCACTCAGAGTAATCCAAGTGTCTTTGGAGAGTCAGAAAAGCTCAAATAGAGACAACTTCGCTGGAATTTTGGCAAGCTGGACGAAGATGTCGAAGTTGTAGGGCTTATCTAGCCCTTGAGCTGAATCTTTGCGCAGCGGTTTATCGAAGCGAGTTTCTTTCTACTTGGACTTGTCTGCTGCTGGAGGCTGGGATGGACCCAAATTAGATATTGCAAGTGCGACAATTGGGAGCACACATCATCAGGGATGTCATACTCTCGTTGGTACGCTAGGCCTGACCTTGTTGTTTCTGCAATAGCTTCTTCGGACGGGATAGAAATTGTGTAGCATGATTTTGACTTCTTGTCTTTAGTCTTGGTGGCAGAAGGTGTTGTATGCTGCATCAATTCTGGAGCAAGATCGGGATGAACCCACATGACCTTCCCACGTGGAGTGGTGAGAGGTATCAGCCCGGCTGTTTGGTCACGAGCCGGCGGAAGATTAACAACCTCCATTGTTGCCCGGAGGATCGGGGTTACTTAGTCCTAGGCTTCCGTTGCCGGGAAGTCACTGAACTAGAGTGATACCATGTTAGCGGTAACTGTTTTGTCATCAAAATCCAAGGTGAGGGCCTTGGTGTCGAGCAGACGATGGATATACCGCTTCAGGGTGTAGCAATCTCATGTCGCATTATGGACGTAATAATGGTAGTGGCAGTACTTGAGATTATTCATCTCAGCTGCCTCAACATGACGCTTGACATCGGGGAGCCAAAGCTTGTTTCTCTTCATCAGTACGTCAAAGATTGCCATGACATCATCAGATTCGAAGGAATAGGTTTTCTTCGATTTTGGAGCCTCTGAAGGCTTTTGCTCTGGCTTCTTGGTTATGTTGGTGACAATAGCCTACTTTCCCTTGCCATCTCGGGCATTATTGTCGCTGTTGTTGTTGTCATTGTAAGGGTATTTTTCCTCATCATCAACGACGGGGATCTATATCCCTAGGAGACGGGCGTCATTCACCTTCTTCTCAGCACTGACATCATTTATGATGAACGTCGTCTAGTCTTTAAACTGAGAGTCGTCCATCCAAAGCCTGACGGTGGGAAGGAGATTTCTTCGACATGTGTCATTAGTATGGACTTAGGGCTACTGGGGGTAACTTTAATACCGCTTTCCTGTACCGCTCGATGTAGTCTCGTACAGACTCTTTCTCCCTTTGTGTGATATCCATTAAAAAGGGCATCGTCATGTCGTTATTCCCGTCGTAGAATCGAACGAGGAAAAGGCCTTTGAGATCGTCGAATGATGAGATACAATTATCCTGGAGGCTGCAGAACCAATCAAAGTCTATTCCAGACAATGTCCCAACAAATAGCTTAGTTAAAAGGGCATCGTTGCGAGGCAGATGCCCCATTGTTATCTCGAAGTAACACATGAATTGACGGGGTGATGTCTTTCCATCAAATGGAGTCAAGTTAAAGGCTTTGTACATGGGAGGGTACGGTACATTTCTCCACTCAAGGAGATACGGTTATCGAATCCTGAGCTCGCGCAGTGAGTCCCGATCTTCCATTGAGTCTAAGCGAGCCTGGAGTTATCGTACGTCCCGTATTGCTTCCCTAGCCTCTTCAACTGCAGAAGGAGCGGATGATCCGGGCAGGGGATGATTGCTGCCCACGGGTGGAACGGTTGTATTTGAATCCATGTTTGTCCTGGGGTCCAGGCTTGCTTGGATAGAGGCCCTTGCTGGTTGTGAGGCTATGTTTGCCTTGATCTCCGGCATTGTCTGGGTTAAGGCCTGCATTGACACACTCATGGTCTACATCATGGTTTAGAGGATCTAGAGGCGCTGTCGATCGATGGGGCCCTCGTGATCGTCCTCTGCAATGTATATTATTCTTACATGGGGAGAAACAGATGGGTCTGTGGATGTCGCACTTTCTGCCTTGGGATCTTGCCATAAAGATTCATCTGAGAAGGTCGGTTGTGCCTCATCTTCTTCGAACTCGAAGGGAATACTACCCCCTGTGTAGGAAGCTACGTCATCTGGTCGGGGGTGGCTACTCCCAGGGATCTCAGCATTTGTTCCTTGAGAATCATTGTCTCCTGAACGTCTGGTTGCTGTGGAGTTTTGAAGGATCACAACCCCCAACTTTTGTAGCCCCCTGGGGTCTTAAGGAAGAACTACCCTAGTGGTTGATGGCTTCTTCTTTGAACGCGTACCCATGAACAATCCTTATGTGGGCATCGCTGCTTGCCTCCGATTCCTCGACATTCTGGTTCAGAGTATAGGACTGGAGGTGCTAGAATTATGACCTCCCTCACAGTGGAAGATCTTCGAGCTGAGTAATATGAGGCGAATGGTAGCTCCTCCTCTCTGGTGTTTGCACCTGCTCTCTGAGATGCTGTCAGATGGGTGCTCTTGGTTGCAGACGTTGGAATATCGACTGCCTGTCTACAGGTACTGCTACTTTGGCACAACAATAGTTGATGATAATGTTGGCATAGTGGTATCCTGGGGAGGATACCTCATATGTCGTAGTTGATTCCCTTGCTTTGCGCTTGTGGTTGATTACGTTGTGCAAGTCAAGCTAGGGCTGATTCACCTTAACACCCTTCTTATGAGCCCGGGTAGACCGAGCACATGGGTGTATAGGTGTTAATTTTGCTTCCTGGCCTGGGGTTCGTACAAGAGCTTGCCCCAGGTTGTTTATGGAAGACTCTTTAGACCGATCCTGTCCGATTGTCGCTGTGGGCTGGACGCATGGGTCAGTTTTATACGACTTTCCGTCAGGGGCACGCATAGTTAGCGGCACCTGCTGACGGTCGGTCGAATCAACAATTGCTTGAGCTTGTTGAGCTTGCATTGCCCTACTATCATAACCCACACTCGATAAAGGGAACGAGTACATGGGTACGTCCAACCTACGCCCCAGCATCGACAGTAGAACGCTGTCTAGGTCAACTAACTATCATTCTCATAATAATGTATAACATGCCAATGATAGCTCAACTCCAAGGAGTACAATATGATAATAAAGGTATGATAAATACTCAATCATAAATCTAAAGCACGATAAGATATCAAAGAAGTCTAACATA
The DNA here is from genome assembly GCA_036927795.1 of Iris macrosiphon. Classification (NCBI taxonomy): domain Eukaryota; kingdom Viridiplantae; phylum Streptophyta; class Magnoliopsida; order Asparagales; family Iridaceae; genus Iris; species Iris macrosiphon. Next base: position 24,331,503 of record JAYESA010000009.1, on the reverse strand, counting down.
AATACAAAGTCTAAACAACAACAACAATAACAACAATAAATAAAAACAATATCCATGTCTCAAATATAAGCCAAAAATAAATTCGGTACCAAATTGCTAATAAAAAATAACTAGGATAACTAGCGATTCCGGCAAGACCTTCCGGCAATCACTCCTGATCAACTGGGTCCATGGCTGTACCAACAATATCCTAGGGTCCGTAATAGGCTAGACATCAATCCTCCGGGTCCTCTGAAAATTTTTATCCAGTCAGGATTGGAGCAAAGTACAACCCAATAAAAGTTCTAATTAATTGATAAAGACTATAAAATAGTTATAGTAAGTAATACCTGATGAGCAAGGAAAGTAAATGAATCAGAGAATAAAATACAGTCACTGTTAATTTAAGAAGCAAGAAAAGATAAGCACGGTGAATCAAGAAAGTATGGTAAATAAAGACTGTAAATAAATAAGAACTGAACTAGATAGATATGATGTGCATCCAGCAAGTATCATGTGAAGCCAGCAAGAATATAACTAAACTAGTGTATTTTAAAATACCGCTTTCGACATATAAACGGCTAGGGGTAATACGACTCATCGCACGTGCGGTGTACGACTGTTATCTTTTCTGATTAGACCAGTATGGGTGATTCCAGATTTTGGAAATATTTACATGTCAACTAAGATATTTTTCAGCCTGTCTAGTATAAATGAATCCAAAATTTGACACGTAAATCAAGTACGAGGCCAGCCAGTATCATGACCCGCACCCAGAATAAGGGCACAAGTGGTGCACATCACCTAGCCTACGCCACAGCTTCGACGGTAGAAAGCTATCTGGGTTAACATAACTATCTACACATTTGTCACAAAATATATAAGGTACTTGTCATGCTATCTCAACTCCAAATAGAGGATAATATGATAATATGGTAATGGTAAACAATACTCAATAACAATAACAAACTAGAGGAAGAATGGCACAATATGGATTAGAAGAAGAAGAAATACAAGAGTCTCAATACAAGTCCAATCTCAACATAAGTCGCTAAATAATACTACATGCAATGAAGTCTACTAAAATCAAATACAACTAAAAGTAAAAAAGTCTAAGTCTCTCCAGCTGGTGGTACCATCTCAAGATGCTCTACGGGTACTGGCTCAACTGTCTCACCATCCTGCGGCCCGTAATACGTATGACACCAGTCCTATAATGAATCATCTGAAAAATATATCCAGTCGGGATTGGAGCGAAATACAACCCAATAGCAGTTCCAATAATTGACAAAAACTATGAAATAACAATAGCAATAAAAATAAATGATGGAGGTAACTCAACTAACAGATATCACGAGCAAGAGTATCATAGTAAATAATGGCAAAAACTGAGAACAATATGGTGATGAACAATAATATAACGTACTGGAATAAAGGAAACAATAATAATGAATGTGCCTTAAAATATTAGCAAAATATGTGATCGGCTTGGGCCTAACACGGGCTATATAAATAAATAGGAGCTAGCGTAACCACACATGAGTTGCATGATCTGCTAACTATCACGGGCTATACTATATCACGAGCTATAAGGTATGATCACATATTTACTAATATTCCCCCATTCCCCTACTAGTACACGGATCCAAATAATGACACGTTATAACACGTATATCACTATGCATGGTCTATAATATCATGCACTATGATCACGGTCTATATAATCACGGAGATATCAGTAATCACTAAGTAATCATGAAGCAGGACATGGTGATCACTAAGTTATCACTATAATAATATCTCATGACAAGGATCCACGTATACCAATCTGTGTGACAATCGTATCAGGAATCAAATATCTCAATACTAAATATAAGAAACATAGAGGCTGTCAAATAAGAAAACTATCAGAGAATATACTCGCCTCTATCTGGAGCAAATGAGGTCACTCGGTGTCCGAGCTGGTGTCACACACACCTAGATATGAACGTCATGTCAATTTGGATGTTAAAAAGCGATAATGATCTAAAAATGCATTAAACCATGCATTCTAGGCCAATACTAGGTCACATTAAGGTATAAGTCTATATTGGTCACTAACTAGTCAAGACTAGCTTGTAATAGCTATACTATGTTACTACTTTAATTAATAATCAATAACCTATTGTTGAAATTAGTTGATGATTTTATTGATTGTCTCATTGGCATTATATAGCCTTACAGTCATTAATACAATGATTTCAATCATTATGACAATAATCTCATAATGGAATATCCTGTGACATATTCTGGCATCCCAAATATGTCCTCAGGATATTCCCATGTGCTTATACTATACTTAAATATGACACCCAACATACCATATCAACACTCCCCCTCAAGATGGGTGAAAGATATTCACTAAGCCCATCTTGTCACATCCTCTAATCATGCTCACTGAGGCGAGTCCCTTGGTTAGTCCATCTGCTACTTGATCCCTGGTTGGAATATGGCCAAGCTCCAGTAATCCTCTATCCAACTTCTCTTTGATGAAGAATCTATCAATCTCGATGTGTTTGGTCCTGTCATGCTGTACTGGATTGTTGGCGATACTAATAGCTGACTGATTGTCACACCACAGCTTCATCTTGGCTCCTTGATCCAGCTTCAGCTCCACCAGCATATTCTTCAACCATAGCAGCTCTGCAACTCCCAAGGCCATAGCTCTGTACTCTGCTTCAGCTGTCGATCTGGCCACCACAGACTGCTTCTTACTCCTCCAGGAGACCAAGTTACCTCCTACAAATATGCAATATCCCGAGGTAGACCTCCTGTCATCAGCACAACTAGCCCAGTCAGAATCACAGTAGCCCTCGATGCTCACGTGATTGTTCTTCCTGAATATTAGTCCCTTCCCGGGAGCATATTTCAAGTACCTCAGAATCTGGTACACTGTATCCATATGACCCTTCCGTGGGTCATGCATGTAGCGGCTCACCACACTTACTGCAAAGCAGATATCAGGACGTGTGTGGCTCAAATAGATCAACTTGCCAACCAGTCTCTGGTATCTGTCCCGATCAACTGGTTCTCCAGCCTCAGCATCAATCTTGAACCTCTGATCTATTAGTGTCGCTGCAGGTTTGCACCCCAACATCCCAGTTTCTGTGAGAAGGTCCAATGCATACTTCCTTTGAGAGAGAACAATCCCCTCTGCTTCTCGAGCAATCTCAATCCCAAGGAAGTACCGAAGAAGGCCGAGATCCTTCACCTCGAATTCTTTGCCAAGCTTTTCTTTGAGTTGGGCGATCTCCTGCTCATCATCTCCTGTGATAATCATATCGTCCACATACACCGCAAGCATGGTGATGTGGCCTCCACTCCGACGGAAGAACATAGTATGATCAGCATTGATCTGCTGATATCCCATCCCTATCATCTCCCTTCTGAATCTGTCAAACCACGCTCGAGGAGACTGCTTCAGTCCATAGAGGGACTTCTTCAACCTGCAGACCTTGCCTACTGTCTGATTGGTGCCAAATCCTGGTGGTATCTCCATGTACACCTCCTCCACTAGATCTCCGTAAAGAAACGTATTCTTCACATCCAGTTGGTGTAGCTTCCATCCACCATTCACTGCCAGAGAAATCAGAGTCCTGACAGTGCTCATCTTTGCAACTGGTGCAAAGGTCTCGTCATAGTCGATGCCGTACGTCTGACTGTATCCTTTGGCTACTAGTCGAGCTTTATAGCGATCAACATGTCCATCTGGGTTCTGCTTCACGGTAAAGACCCACTTGCATCCAACTGCTCTCTTCCCCTCTGGCAGTCTCATAAGCTCCCAAGTGTGGTTCTTCTCCAGAGCTCCCAACTCCTCGTGCATTGCCGCTTTCCACTTTGGATCGTTCTTGGCAACCTGCTAATTGTTAGGTACAGTAATACTATCCAAAGATGCTATAAATGCTCCATGAGAAGAAGGGATATGGTCATAAGAAATAAACTGAGCAATATCCCAACCATATCTGTTTGGAGAATTTCCTGCATTGCTGCAAGTGGTCCTCCGTACAGATAGTGGTGTGGGAGGAGTAGTAGTAGGAGGAATGATATCTTGTGAATGAGGAGGTATCACCTGAAGGGGGGTTGGTGTCGGTGCCTCAGGAGTTGGGACGAACGCAGGCAAGGGACTTGGCACTGGCACTGTCGGTACTGGTCCTACAGTTTGCTTCTCTCTCCTGCTGTAGGTAAGTAACTCTCCCTGAGCCGTAGGCCTAACACCTTCACCTTCTTGTCCCTTCTCCGTGCCTCCATGCCAAACTTCTAAATCGGTTACCACCAAGTTCTCCATCCCCCCCTCTCGCCTAATACTGGCAGTATTAGGCGTGTTGTGTGAAGTTCTGTCCTGGCGGTAGTATAGCTCATGCTCCCGAAAGTGGACATCCATACTGACAAACTTCTTCTTCTCTACTGGACTCCAGCACACATACCCCTTTTGGGTCGCCGAGTAGCCTACGAAGATGCATTTGACCGCTCTAGGGTCAAGTTTCCCAACTGATGGCCTGTTGTCCTTCACAAAACACACACACCCAAACACCTTCAGTGGGAGTATCCCACTATTATTGCCTTGCAATACCTCACATGAAGACTTCCATCCGAGGACCTTCGAGGGCATCCTGTTGATGAGTTGAGCTACTGTCAACACTGCATGCCCCCACAGACTCTGTGGGACATTCATGTCGATCATCATACTTCTTGCGACCTCCAGAAGGTGTCTGTTTTTTCTTTCTGCAACTCCATTTTGTGCTAGTGTGTATGCACAAGTGGTCTGATGCTATATTCCGTGTGCTGACAAGTATTCTGCAAGTGTCCTGTTGGTATACTTTGTTCTATTGTCAGACCTCAGTACCTTCACAACTGCTTTGTACTGAGTCTGGACATGCTTATGGAAATCCCGAAAATAAGCAGGTACATCACTCTTATTTTTCATCAAATATAACCAGGTAACACGAGAGGCACACTCAATGAAAGAAACAAAGTACTTATAACCATTCATAGTGTTAGTAGCACATGGACCCCAGACATCAGAATGTACTACCTCAAAAGCAAAAGTGCTCCTATGACCCGTGCCAACATATGAGCTCCTAGTAAGTTTTTCTAACTCGCACGCATCACATACTAATTTCTCTTTATTTGTTTTTGCATAAATCTCTGGATACAACTTACTTAGAGTATCAAAGGAAGAATGTCCCATCCTCCGATGATGGAGTATCAAGGTATCCTCAGTCCTCTGCTGCAGTCCTTCCATGCCAGCCTTCTCTGCCATAGATACCAATGCTGAGTCCAGTCCTTCTCGATCTAGGTACCACAGTCCCTCATGCCAAGTGCCAGTCCCAAGTCTTCGTCCTGTCCCTTTCTCCTGGAAGGTCACCTTAGGAATATCAAAAGAAACAATGCATTTAAGTTGGAGGATTATAGAACTAATGGACAAGAGACTGACTGGAAAGGATGGAGCATGTAAAACATTAGATAATCTTACTGAACCTGTACAATTAACAGTACCCTTACCGACCACTAGCTGGAAAGTGCCATCAGTTGTCTGAATGCTGTCTGCTGATGTTAGGTGAGTGTAGGAAGAAAACTCACTAGCATTCCCCGTCACATGTCGAGATGCTCCCGAGTCGATAATCCAGTCTGATAATTTAAGGGAAGAGATAGACGCAAGGGCAAGTGATTCGTCAGTACCTTCTGATGGATGGGCATACATGGCAGCGTTGCCCCTAACAAAGAATGAGGTGGACGCCTCCTATGTTCTACTCCTCATGTCTCCCAGTGCCTGGTCCTCCACAGTAAACGTGCCATCAGCTTCTCCGTTCACTTATGATATCAGAAGGTTTGCCCGATAACCTCCTCGGCCGCCTCGTCTATCCCCTCGACCATGACCACGTCCTCCATTATATCCTCGTCCGCCGAACGGTCCTCGTCCACCACCTGAATCTCCCTTCCTAGGTGGTTTGGTACAAGCATACCGATGATGACCCATCTTCCCACAGTTGTAGCACTGCCGGTTATGCTGCCAGGGCTCTCCCTTAGATCCTTTGTTACCTGAGCTGGTGATCGCTAGTGCTGACTTTGCTTCGGAGGGACCACCTGTCCCGGCTTGCAGCCTGATGCGTGTCTCCTCCTGGATCATGGCTGAGATAGCCTCCTCAAGGCTAGGGATCTTTGGTTGGGCTAGAAGTAGGGCCGTCCTCTGTGCGAAAGCTGCAGTCAGCCCTTTGAGGAACTTCATCGTCCTTTCTTGCAGACACACCTGTCTCTCCTTACACTTAGGGTCCCCGCAGCTCGCCCGATCTGAGGAGTGATCATAATCCAACCACAGATGCTCCAACTCTGTGGCATACTCCTGTACCGTCTTCTCTCCCTGTACGGTGTCATCAATCTCCCCCTTTATCTGGAAGACCCGTAAGTTGTTCCCCACACCATCATAGGTCCTTCTTAACTTCTCCTACACATCTTTTACCATCTCAATACCGTCTACTGTGGCGATAATAGACTGGACTAAGGAGTTGAGAAGCCAGATGTAGATCACCATATGAGTGGACTTCCACTCATCGCGTCCTGTCGAGCCCTCGTCCGGCTCTGTCGTCTCGCCCGTCAGGAACCCCTCCATATTTTTTCCTTCGAGGGTTCTTCTCACCCGTCGTGACCAACTCAGATAGGTGGCTGGTCCATCTAATTTTAGATCGATGGAGGGAAGCTTCAACTCCGGCGATGTTCGTGTCGTGTTTTCACCAGCCGACATCGCCAACAACTTCATCAACGTCGCCACCTCTGCAGAATCTAGCTTCTTGATGATCTCCTCCATCGATGCGTCGTCTATCCAATCACGTCCGCTCCATGACTCACGCTTGTCCTCGTCGTCCGTTCCTAGATTCGAATATGTCCCCCCTTTTTTCAGATCTAGGCATCCCTATTAGGCACTGCCTCGTGCTGGTGCGGAGGAGGCGGCAGCACGCATGTCACAACCGCCGTCGCAGCAGCAGCAGTCGCAGCAGCCGCAGCAGCAGTAGTAGCCGCAGCAGTAGCGGGACGGGGCAGCAACAGCGAAGAGCGGCCTGCGAAGGGCGGAGAAGAGGAGAGGAGGGAAAAGGGGGGGGGGGGCGTGGAAGAGTTCGGTGGAGGAGATCTAGAAAATCCTCCTGTGGGTTTGTGGAAGCTTGGTGACGGCTAGGGTTTGTGGAAACTTGGCTCTGATACCATGTTGAAATTAGTTGATGATTTTATTGATTGTCTCATTGGCATTATATAGCCTTACAGTCATTAATACAATGATTTCAATCATTATGACAATAATCTCATAATGGAATATCCTGTGACATATTCTGGCATCCCAAATATGTCCTCAGGATATTCCCATGTGCTTATACTATACTTAAATATGACACCCAACATACCATATCAACACCTATCCTTAACTTACTTAACTATCTACTATGCTAACTATCCACTTATATTACTAATTAGTAGACTAACTGATAACCAACTAACTATACCAACTTAGTTAATCCTCTACTTGACACTAACAGATGCTCTAACTTATACTAACTGCTACTAACTGATACAATAACTAACTAACTAACTGTTAATACCAACTGATCAGTAACTAAACTAACTCTCTAACCCATAACCAATATCCATTACATGACACTAACTTACTAAATGATACTTAGTATCTAACTTATCAATGATGCCTACACTAACTGACATCTCAGTTCCTTTACATATGCAAAATCTGGTATGCATGCTTACACCCTGCATCCAGAGTCCAAATTTTTGCCTGCACAGTTGTGGTGTCTAACAGACATTGGTACTCAAATCCCACCAATACCTTAAGTATTACCTACATTATCAACAGACACAAATACTAATTAGTATCTAGCATAACAAGTAACTTATATGTACACTAGGAATTAACTAACATCCTAATAATTCTGATAATCTACCTTAGACAAACATCTAACTATTAGATATCAACAATACTAACTGATAACTCATCTTTCCCCAATCACTCACACATTTCTTGCACACAACGTGCAACAGTCAACATTTACAACAACAATTTGCTGTTCCTAGTTAACATCCATGTGTTGTTGCCACTAACAACTGGCCTACCACTCGATATCTTCCCCCAACACAATAAGCACTGCAACGTATCAATAATGCACCTGTACACCATGTCACAAAGACTGAGCATTACTCGAGCACCCCATATTCACAACCACTTACACACACACATACACAAACACCAATTCACACAGGTACTAACATCCTCTTTCTATTATTACTCACTATTACAAAATTACTCCTATCTACTACCATCTACACTACCTTCATACTAAAATAACTAACCTCACACCAATTCACACAGTTTCCCCAAGCTGCTAATCAGTGCTTAATAGGAAGGAACTTACCTTGTCAACACGATTGCTACTACTGCATCAGAACCGGACCCTCTCCCTTGGTTGCCGAAGGCAATACACAACTTCATATCTGAGCACACACCCACACAATCATAGTATACTAGTGTCAATTAATCGAACACCTAGGGTGTATAGTTGAGATACTCATGATACAAATCCAATTAAAGAGTCAAAACTCACAATTCTCTACCAATAATCATTAATACATCTAAATTATATATTTATATAACTAATGTAACTAATTATAATAGGAATAGAAGCGCAATTACATGAATCACTATAAATGAACCCTGTATCATAGCGTATCACCCGTATCACAAAATACTATGATATGCTCTATTCGAGTCCAATTGTGGACACGTACCTAGTCCCTCAACCCCGATCTAAGTCTAATAAGATCTAATTAGTCTCATGACACACACTTGATGTGTCAATCTCATAATTCGCCTAAAATACACCCAAAACCTATATAGAATTCTCTATACACAACCAATAAAAATGAGAGGGAATGTGAAGGAATTGAGAAAGAAATAGATGGAGGGAATGTGGAAAATTGGGGATCTATAATTTGAGATCTAAAATAAATAAAATGAGGAAGAGGGAGAGATGAGACCCCCTTATATGTGCCAGCCCCTTCCCCCTTCCTCAAGTCACATGTTAAAGTCCCATTTGCCCCTACATGATGGATTATGAGAAATAATTAAAGGTGGATATTTTAGGAAGTTTCTAAACTAATGCAAATTAAGCTAATCCTCCTAATTAATTAGTGTGAATGTGTTTATTGGGCTTGGTCCATATTAGGCTCACTATTTGTCATGACAAGTCTAAATTGGTTCACAAGTGTCAAGTCTAACTAATAGGCTAGTCCTTTAATTAATAAATAGTTAGCACAACCACCAATATTATTAATTAGCACAACATAAATAAATATTAATCTTGAGAACACCAGATCGCCAACCTAACACAAAATATAGCCTTAGCACTCCAACCAAAACAAAACAATAACAAACAAAACAAAAGCTATACCTCAAACTCTAATGGTCTCTGGTTGCTATCGGCCCAATGTCGCTGTCTGTCCTGCGCCACTCGAAGTCTATCCATGATAAGCTTTACCTTCTCAGCAGCATCCACGACCATCTCCGGTCCCAATAAGGCTCTCTTACCAACATCATCCCTTGATAACAGAGTGCGGCATCTCCGTCCATACAGTGCCTCAAATGGTGATATCTCGATACTGGCCTGGTTGCTGTTGTTATAAGCAAACTCTACCAGGTGAAGATGATCCTCCCAAGAGCCTCCAAAGTCTAATACACAAGTGCGTAGAATATCCTCGAGAGTCTGGATAGTCCTCTCCGACTGCCCGTTTGTCTGAGGGTGATATGAGGTACTGAACTTGAGCTGGGTGCCCATACTAGACTGCAAACTCCTCAAAAAGAGGGATGTGAAGCGACTATCCTGATACAAGACTATGCTCATAGGAACTTCATGCAATCTTGTCAAGCCTCAGTCCCAAAATACGTAGGACTAGAAATACGTAGCATGCCAGCCGTATGCATATGATACTCCAATATGTTGAAAAAATCATAACACGCACATATGTTGTATCTGAATAAATAATTCACAAGTGGTACATATATTGTCAACGTAAGTCGCATGCAACTATATCTCATCCACAACACAGTAAAAAAATATCAAAATAAATAACTGAAAGCCTCAAGTACGAAGTAGTAAAGAAATAATAGTCGGGTGGAGACAAACCCACTACCCATCGACTAAATCAAAACAAAATGATAGCGGGGATCAGAACCCCAATATGAAATAATGTAAGATAAAAGAAACTACAACTAAGATATCCATCAACAATGAAGTAATCACTGGTACTCCGAAAGTAAGACCTCCTCAACAGTAAATGATGCGTCAGGCCCGGGGGCGTACTCCTGCGGATAATCCTGATCGTCTATACTTTAAAAGAGACCAGGTCCTCAGAGGGACGTAACAAGATATAGAAAAAAAGTATACCATAATATCTAAAAGTAAACATCAAACATGGTCAACTAACCAGTCTATGTGATATGCAATTTAAGAACAACTTCCCGCGTATGGACTATCTGGCTGAAATAATGGGATGGGTGTAGATCTCTCAGAGATCCAGGGACCATGTGCATAACGTCACGGACGTCAGGGCCGCAAAGTAAATATATGGTCATAAACCTCGTATCTCCAACGGAGCGTACGGGTGAATAAGGAAAAGTGTAAAGGAATCACATAAGCTTACTCATTATTCTCCCCACCCAATGCTACTAACGTGTACATCCATAACACGCAACACTTCTAGTAACTGCTAAGTCCGCTAAAACATGATATTTCTATTAGCAGTTATTCCTTAACCGTCGCATGACCTGTACGAACAGGTGGCCAGCCTATCACGCAAGTTCGTATCCTACATGAGACTCACACTCGTGTAACAAATATATCACGGCCAATAAAATATAATGATGCCTCAACTCATGGGGTGGTCTCGTAAAACTTGGCCAACATACATAATATAATAAAGGATAAAAGGCGGCGCAACCGTCGTTTACACTCAAGTCTTTCTTAGACGCACAGTTTTATATAAAGCAAAATAAATAAAAATAAATAACATAAGATAAATATGCAGCAAAGGAGTGTAACTAAACAGTACTATGGCAAGGTATACTTGTCTGGTAAGAAATCTGTGTAATATAGATATCCAGACGATGATCCCAAGTAATCGAAAAGTAGGGGATCTGAATGAACGTCTCCGGATACTGAAATAAACATCATCTACATCTTTAGAATCAGTGAGATAGTCAGAAAACTCTATATTTTTGTCCAATTTTGACACAGGGGCAAAATAATAATTTTGGGTCAAAGTGGAGTCCACATATAGCCCACTTTGCTCCAAAATACGTGTCAGGAATAAAGATCTCTAAATTGTATCAGTTATAGGTCAAACAAATTCTAAACGATGATACGAACTCAATGGTATGTCCAATTTTAGATTTCGGTGAGCCGATCACAAATTTTCCCTTCAAGTCAAATTGTGGAACCCGTAAATAGGCGGCTCGGTCAACTGTCTCAGAATCGTGAAACTTAGGTCACAGGACCTTTTCCATTCCACTACTTTACATATTAGCTCGTCTCTGTCTTCATCTCCAACGTTATGCCATGAATCTAATACCACAAGTTTTGTCATATTCCGATGAGCGTGCACCAACTAATGGAGAAATTTACAAAATGTCGTTACGGGAAACTTTGAACGGATAGTGGTTGATTCCAACGCGCACAAGCGTCCAAATCAACTTTCGCGAAAGTCCACACATCAGGATATACCATACACTCCTTTCGATATAATTTGTTCGTGACGTGGTGGTCCGGTTTGTCGGAACGCACTCCGTATCAAAAAAATTTAAGTTCTTGAAAAGCTATTTTTCTTGAATTTTAACAGGATTTTTAATACATAAATAATAAACAAATAAGTGCAAACAATAGGTTATTTTAATCCTGGTTATATTAATTTTGTGTTAGAAAAAAAAATTGAATTTTGGCTTGGTCGATTAGGAGAAAATCACATTCCAAAATATAATATTGGTTTCGAAAACTGTCAATATACATATATCTAAAACAGTAGATTTTTTAGAAAGTTTCGGATAACTTCACATAAGCAAAATGTTGGTTTGAATAAAACTAATTGAAGACATTAGAAGGTGTTCATGTTGTGGTTAAATCTAAATATCTAGATCGAAAATCGATAAAGTGTGCATGAAAAAATATAAGCAAAAATCTTGGGTACCTGAATGCTATTTATGGTGAGCGAATCGGAGTTGCCGCGGCGGTTCTCGCGGTCCTCGATGGTGGCGGTCTGGCAGCCGTGCATGTGGTCGCGCGTCGGGGTCAGGGAAGCGGTCGCAAGGAGCGGTCGAGGGTCTCGTTTAGGGTTAGGGTTTCGTTCGTTATATATATATATATATATATATATATATATATATATATATATATATATATATATATATATATATATATATATATATATATATATATATATATATATATAGCCGAGAGGGGTATTGGGTCTGGTCAAATTTAGGGGTGTCGGGTCGTTTGTATTAGATTGTTGCTGCTGTTGTTGTTGCTTTGTTAAGGTTTGGGTGTTTTGGTTTTTATTATTATTATTTTTTCTCTTTTTCTTTTCTTTTCTTTTCTTTTTATTTTCTTTTTATTATTAGCATATGTATGGTTGTATGTATATATATATATATATATATATATATATATATATATATATATATATATATATATATATATATATATATATATATATTTATCTTACCTATAAAATAATTATTTTATTTTATTTTATTTTATATATTATTATTATTACTATTATTTGTATATTGACGTTATACGTACTATTATTCCTATTATTATATAAAAAAAATCTAGAAAATTAGGGGAGGTTACAAATCTGATTATCTACCGCACATACATCTTTGCGAGCTTCTCCCTAGACATACCCACTTTAAATGGCAAGAAGTGGGCCGATTTGGTCAACCTCTCTACGATGACCCAAATTGCGTCTTTACCTCCTGGAGAACGCGAAAGCCCTGATACAAAATCCATCGCCAAGTGCTCTCACTTCCACTCTAGAATGGGTAAAGGCTGAAGCAATCCATCTGGCCTCTGTCTCTCCGTATTTACCTCCTGGCATACCAGACATCTGGATACGAAGCTCGCCACCTCCCGCTCCATACCATACCACAAAACATGCTCTCTCTCATGTATCTATATATCTTGTTGGCACCTGGATGTCTAGAGTACTGAGATCGATATGCCTCATAAATAACCTCCTCGCGCAAAGCTCCACTCGGCACACACAATCGGGTACCGTGCCATAATGATCCATCCTCTGCAATTATGAAGTCCTCTGCCAATCCCATCCATACCTGCGCTCTGATGCTCCTGAGAGACTCATCCTCGAATTGTACAGCTCTAATCTGGTCCATCAACTCCGACTGTACCTGAAGTCCCTACATCTGTGCCTTGACTCCAGGAACTAGTAACTCTATACCCATTTTATCAAGATCGGCTAATAAATGCATGTTCCTTGTCAAGTATATATCCAAAGGATATCTACTCAAGGCATCAGCGACTACGTTGGCCTTCCCTGGATGATACTGCAAAGAAATGTCGAAGTCCCTCATCATCTCCAACCATCGTCGATATCTCATGTTAAGCTCCTTATATATAAACACATACTTTAAGCTATTGTGGTCTGTAAATATCTTCACACGCTCTCCTTATAAGTAATGTTTCCACAGCTTTAGAGCAAAGATGACTACTGCCAACTCCAAGTCATAGGTAGGGTAATTCTTCTCATGCGGACGTAATTGCCTGAAAGCATAGGCAACCACCTTCCCGTTCTGCTATAATACACATCCTAAACCCTTATCCGAAGCATCACTATATATGGAAAATTCTTTTGTCCCTGATGGCAACGTCAATACTGGAGCCATAGCCAACCTCTTCTTCAGCTCCTTAAATGCGGCCTGACACTCCACTGTCCAGACGAACTCTACGTCCTTCCTGGTTATCCTAGTCATCGGCTCCACAATCCTGAAAAAATAATGAACAAATCTTCGATAATAGCCTGCCTGTAGTGCCTCAAATCCTGATCCGACCGGGACATGCACTATGTAATTGGGCTTGTGGCTAGTCCGTCTGAGTCATAGTTTAGATCTTCGGCATCCTCTTGCCACGGACGAAATGCGATGATCCTGTCCAACTCATGGATAAGCCTCTATTGAAACAAGTCCAATAGTTTTTATGTTTTGTTGCTTGGTTTTCTTGATTTTCGCTTTGGGATTTTGATTTGGTGTTGCTTTTGATTTGCTTGGTTTTTGCTGTTGGCTTTCTCGTTTGGAGCTTTTATTCTTGGGGAGTTCGGCTGGAAGGATATGCAAGAATTCTAACTCGGTGCTCGTGCTGTTGCAGGTCCGCGTAACTGACGTTTGATCTTCGCTAGGCGGACTCCTTGTTTCAGCATTTTTCCCTTAACCAGTGAGTGGTTCAGACCCTTCTTTCCTACTTATTCACGTCCACATCTCTAATATTTCAAACGTTCACTCGATGATGCCCGATTGGACGCCTAGGAAATTCTTAAACATAATGCATGCCAAGCCACTAAGAAAGGAACATGGGATTGTAGACTAACTTAATTATATGCTTGCACACCTTATAAACTTGAGTTTCTTCATAAAGGAATTTGGTTGTTGGTTACGGCCTGGTGCCTCGGATAGAGTTTGGACCTATGGGATACCAAAATCGGAACTAGGCTTGAGAAAATATGAACTTTTGCATGAGAATATATTGCTGCTTTACTTCTTCTGTTTTATTTCAATGCATTGTATGATATATGAATTGTTCATGCATTTGCATGGTCTAGGACAACTTGTGCACAAGGTTTGGCTTTCCTCGAAATGGTATTCTGGGGCACTGGAACCGTATCGACCCGGGGTGGATATTTAATAGTGCTAGTTGCGATGCATTGCGGGACCTTCAGCAGGGCTTGCTACCCGGGCTGACAGGATGCGCCGCAATGCTTGGAATAAGTCCCTAAGGTGTCGATCACACCAATGACCTCATAGAATAGAACACATGCTAATATATTGTTTTGTGCAGATGGTAAGTATACTTGTGTCTCGTTGCAGGGAAGACGTGCATCGGTTGAGTAAGCAACCGATGTATTTGTTGGATTCACTGTTGTTTTCATTCCTATCAAAACATGCAACGAATATGAATTGAATTCACTTACTTCTTTATAGAAAGATCATCTTAATGCATGCTCGCCTCTAATAAGCTAGTGTCGATTTAGTCGAGTGGGTTCGTCCCGCTCACCCGTATAAGTTGAGTACTGACCCACATTATGGGAAACTATTTCAGGCACTCAGGCGGTGCAACGCTAGTAGATAAACAAGGAGGCGTTAGAAGCACCTCTATTTTGAAGTATAGTTGGAGTCAGTTCATTTTGGAGGCATGGACTTTTAATCTATACATGTGCGTAATGTATGAACGATGTGGACTATCTGATGGAGCGCGCCCTGCCTTTTGAGTTTCCTTTTGTAATGCAAATCAAGTTGCCGAGAGGCGCATAAAATGTAACCTCTATGTAAATTACTCTGAATTATCAATGAAAAGCATGTTTCTTCCTATACTTGTGTTCAAATATATGTGAATGTGTTTTCTAAATTGTGTTTTAACATGGGTTCCTATCACTGCACGTTCTTGCCTTGTGCGAGAGCAACTCCAGGTTCGCACGGCATCACGCCCCAACGAGGATGATCGGTTCTATAAAGGATCCAGCGAGGACGATTGACCGTTTTGGGATCGGGGCGTGACATATTGGTATCAGAGTACTGCTTCACTTCCTTGGGATTTCAAAAGGTAACATAGGAGTTTGATGCGCCTCTTAATTGAGTTGCGTTCGGCGTTCGCTGCATGAGATGAGTCGCCTATACAATAAGACAATAGGTATAAAATCTATCGTTTTTGGAGTGTTGACAAGCTACTCTCTTTTGTAGCAATGGCCAAGAAAAAAACTGCCACTGCTAGTAGTGCTCAGCCTATCAAGAGCTATCTGGCAAGTTCTGGAGAATCTGGAGGAGCAGGTTCAACCGATATGACAAAGCAGCTTATGCATCTCATGGAGGTGCAGCAACAACAAGCTGCCACTCAACAAGCACAAATTCAGGTGTAGTTCACTGCTCATCAGAAGTAGATGGATACCATGATGCAATTGATTTCATCCTTGGTACCTGTAACACCCCGTTCCGCTCAAGCGGACTGCCGTCTCAAACGGCAATCGTACAACTGTCCCGACCCGCTTTGCCTCGATCAAGAAGCAAAGTATATCCAGACTTGCCCCTACAGGAATCCGGCTTAGGCTTTCAGAGGCTCGCTCAGACGTATCGCTCTACCGAGGCGAATCATCACTAAGGTGGGTGGCTACGGTGAACTTGTCCTTGCTTAGCCAGCACACATAAAATCTGGAATGTTTTATGCTAGTCGCTAGGCGATTCACCCCCTGCATGCTAATAAATCCAACGCACCTAGCTAAGGGAATAATCCCAACCCATATTGCTTGCTAGAACATGGAAAAGGAAATACTGCTTATATTCAGACCCTCGTATGCTAAGTCCCTTAACGGTTTCATCTCTCGGACTACCTTCGGGCCCGAGCAACGTGCCTGCTTATGTACATAGAAACGCATGCTTGTCTGCTTGAATGTTACCGTATTTGCATCCAAACCCCGGAAGACTACTACGTAGTCGTTCCGTGCCTAAATGTTCCTGCAAGTATCCGGGAACGCTAGGTCACCCAAGGCATCCCCGAACCAGAGGAATGCATCAAGACAAGTAATCACTGTACAGAATCATGATTCAAACATCTCCTGTAATACTGTACCACTGTACTACTGTTCTACTGTACCACTGTACCACTGTACTCCTGTTCTACAGTACTCGAGTATCTAGTGAAGGGGAAACTGGCCCTGACCCTGACCTGCATGTCGCAGACAACTCGGAAACGAGGCATAGTTCCACGGACGGTCTTCGGGGCACTGGGGCCGCTCCGATCCGGATGGAACTCCACTGTTTCAGCCAACTGTACTGGACGAGATAGTGTGCAGCACCTACCGTTCTTTTGCTGCATACCATCCGCTCCATGGCTGAACTTACTGTATAGTCTACTGTACTAAACGAGATGGCTTGTAGCACCCACTGTACTTTTGTTGCAAACTACTCTCGTTTAAGACTAGTGTCCATAATGGCTTTGCCAGCGACCGTGTTCATATAGATAAGTCATCCTCGCTTAGCGGCTATCCGCGTGCGAGTCACTACATCGCAACAACTGAACACCTGAACGATCATGTTTAAACGACCCTTCGTGTATGCATATGCTTGCCTCCTGAATGTTTATACATGCCTCTGCTCGAATTAACAATGTTGCCTTAATGTTGCCTTGGACAGGGAAGAGATGGTAAGTTGGTAAGTCTCGCCGTGTTTCCTCTCATGTTGCACGACGCACTGCCCGACACGTTAAGCTGTTCAATGTTTGCATGAAACTGATCCTAAGGCAACTAGAAAGACAACTTAATAGTTGTGCACGGAACCTGTATTACGTGTTTGGATTTGTCGAGCGGGCGAGTAGCTTCCCCACCAGTGCATTCAATGTACTGATAATCCACCAGTTTGCTTGCAGGGTGCGGGAGAACCTCGTTCGGTGCGAATGCCTCCAACGTGCGTGCTAAGGCCAGGAGTTTCCTCTGAAGCCTTGCAACGGTGCATCCGGGACTGAAGCACATATACAAGACATAAGTTGTGAACATCGCCTGAACATCACCTGTACAATCATTCCACAGTTGTAGCCATTTGGCACGCTTTTACTGTTTCAGAGAGAGGCTTGAGCGACTTGTAATCTCGGCTATACGCCGCCTGTAACACAAGTTTATATTAATAAAAGAGCTTGCTTTACTTCAACTTGTGTTTTAATGCTTCCGCTATATTGTCGACTCAGTGAACCTGTTATCGATCGCTATGCGTTCCTAAACTCCACTGCACTCGGACAATCTGTGCGACTCTGTGGCTTAGAACTCTTGCCGCCAGCCAATGAACCATGGCCTTGCACGGGCATGGATCACGCTCGTGCGGCATCACGCCCGAATGGGTTAAGCGATCGTTCCGCGGGAGCGCTGGCGAGGGTGATTCCCGCCTAGCGGGAACGGCCGATTGCCTGCGGGAGATCGGGGCGTGACAGGTTGGTATCAGAGCCTGGCTTCTACGCCTTTGGAATTCAATTCGATATCTCTGTTTCGAAAGCTCGTTCGTGGGTTATGTGCACGCTCTCTCTCAATGCCTCGATGGGATGTTCCAACAATAAGTCTAAATACTTTTAAAATGCGTTTTGAATAATATGCTTGCTTGTCTGGTTGTATGCTGCGAGTGGCCTTTGTGCCAACCTGTGCGAACCCTTGAGAGTATCGCTAGTAGCTTGTCCGATTTTCACTAACCCTAAGTTTGGTTGAATGCATCTATTCGAGGGACGCCTTGAACTAGTGCACCATCCAAGACTTAAGAAAAGGTGAAACTCGAGTGCTGAGAGTGCTGAGACTTCGCTATCACTAAGCTGGTTGACGTGTTCACACTAGAAATGCATGTCGAAGGTGCGCACGATCGAGTCTAAGCGATATGCTGATTTTGAAGCTTGTGCAAGTGAAGATCCAAATGAACAAGTGCAACGACTTGTCTAGGATTGCCTCAACCCTAGATTACTGCTTGTCCTTAGTAAGTCTCGAGGACGAGACTTTTTCTAAGTTGGGTAGGATGTAACACCCCGTTCCGCTCAAGCGGACTGCCGTCTCAAACGGCAATCGTGCAACTGTCCCGACCCGCTTTGCCTCGATCAAGAAGCAAAGTATATCCAGACTTGCCCCTAAATGAATCCGGCTTAGGCTTTCAGAGGCTCGCTCAGACGTATCGCTCTATCGAGGCGAATCATCGCTAAGGTGGGTGGCTACGGTGAACTTGTCCTTGCTTAGCCAGCACACATAAAATCTGGAATGTTTCATGCTAGTCGCTAGGTGATTCACCCCCTGCATGCTAATAAATCCAACGCACCTAGCTAAGGGAATAATCCCAACCCATATTGCTTGCTAGAACATGGAAAAGGAAATACTGCTTATATTCAGACCCTCGCATGCTAAGTCCCTTAACGGTTTCATCTCTCGGACTACCTTCGGGCCCGAGCAACGTGCCTGCTTATGTACATAGAAACGCATGCTTATCTGCTTGAATGTTACCGTGTTTGCATCCAAACCCCGGAAGACTACTACGTAGTCGTTCCGTGCCTGAATGTTCCTGCAAGTATCCGGGAACGCTAGGTCACCCAAGGCATCCCCGAACCAGGGGAATGCATCAAGACAAGTAATCACTATACAGAATCATGATTCAAACATCTCCTGTAATACTGTACCACTGTACTACTGTTCTACTGTACCACTGTACCACTGTACCACTGTACTCCTGTTCTACAGTACTTGAGTATCTAGTGAAGGGGAAACTGGCCCTGACCCTGACCTGCATGTCGCGGACAACTCGGAAACGAGGCATAGTTCCACGGACGGTCTCCGGGGCACTGGGGCCGCTCCGATCCGGATGGAACTCCACTGTTTCAGCCAACTGTACTGGACGAGATAGTGTGCAGCACCTACCGTTCTTTTGCTGCATGCCATCCGCTCCATGGCTGAACTTACTGTATAGTCTACTGTACTAAACGAGATGGCTTGTAGCACCCACTGTACTTTCGTTGCAAACTACTCTCGTTTAAGACTAGTGTCCATAATGGCTTTGCCAGCGACCGTGTTCATATAGATAAGTCATCCTCGCTTAGCGGCTATCCGCGTGCGAGTCACTGCATCGCAACAACTGAACACCTGAACGATCATGTTTAAACGACCCTTTGTGTATGCATATGCTTGCCTCCTAAATGTTTATACATGCCTCTGCTCGAATTAACAATGTTGCCTTAATGTTGCCTTGGACAGGGAAGAGATGGTAAGTTGGTAAGTCTCGCCGTGTTTTCTCTCATGTTGCACGGCGCACTGCCCGACACGTTAAGCTGTTCAATGTTTGCATGAAACTGATCCTAAGGCAACTAGAAAGACAACTTAATAGTTGTGCACGGAACCTGTATTACGTATTTGGATTTATCGAGCGGGCGAGTAGCTTCCCCACCAGTGCATTCAATGTACTGATAATCCACCAGTTTGCTTGCAGGGTGCGGGAGAACCTCATTCGGTGCGGATGCCTCCAACGTGCGTGCTAAGGCCAGGAGTTTCCTCTGAAGCCTTGCAACGGTGCGTCCGAGACTGAAGCACATATACAAGACATAAGTTGTGAACATCGCCTGAACATCGCCTGTACAATCATTCCACAGTTGTAGCCATTTGGCACGCTTTTACTGTTTCAGAGAGAGGCTTGAGCGACTTATAATCTCGGCTATACGCCGCCTGTAACACAAGTTTATATCAATAAAAGAGCTTGCTTTACTTCAACTTGTGTTTCAATGCTTCCGCTATATTGTCGACTCAGTGAACCTGTTACCGATCGCTATGCGTTCCTAAACTCCGCTGCACTCGGACAATCTGTGCGACTCTGTGGCTTAGAACTCTTGCCGCCAGCCAATGAACCATGGCCTTGTACGGGCGTGGATCACGCTCGTGCGGCATCACGCCCGGATGGGTTAAGCGATCGTTCCGCGGGAGCGCTGGCGAGGGTGATTCCCGCCTAGCGGGAACGGCCGATTGCCTGCGGGAGATCGGGGCGTGACAGTACCCAGCAACGGAGGAGCCACAGTGATGCCTGTAACGTCGTCGGCTGTGGCGGTAGAAGACGAGTCAGAAGAAACACAACCTCCAGCTAGGAATACCTGCCGAGCAATAGAGTTCACCAAAATGCATCCACCAACGTTCAACGGGCGAGCAGAACCGGACGTGGTAATGGGATGGATTGCAAAGCTGGAGGGACTCTTCAACTTGTTTGGCATTAAGGGGTCCAAAAGAGTGGTTTGTGTATCGGATCAACCGGAACTGCGTGCGCACGATTGGTGGGAAGCCACTAAGAGAGGGATTTATGATGCCAATCCCAACTGCAAAATTACCTAGAAAATATTCAAATCTGCCTTTATTGAACAATATATTCCCCTGGCCGTACGGCAACAGAAAGAAGACGA
Source organism: Iris macrosiphon (assembly GCA_036927795.1). Taxonomy (NCBI): domain Eukaryota; kingdom Viridiplantae; phylum Streptophyta; class Magnoliopsida; order Asparagales; family Iridaceae; genus Iris; species Iris macrosiphon. The sequence continues at coordinate 24,310,264 of JAYESA010000009.1, read as the reverse complement.
CTTCAGCAATCTTGTGCAAGGAAGTATGTCTTTTGATGATTATGATTCAGTATTCGCTAGACTGGCCAAATTTGTCGGGCACTTCTTGCCTAACCAGCAGGCGTGGTGCTACCATTTTCAGAAAGGATTGAATGACGACTTGCGTAGGAACATCATCAATTAGAAGTGCCAAACCTATAGAGAATGTTACGAAGCTGTCCTGAATAGCGAACGGATCTTTAGGCGCAATCCACAAAAGGTCGATGTGCAGACTCCCCGTGCCAATAACAACAAGCGGCCTCAGGAAACGGGAGGGTCTGGAGTGCAAAAGCGTTCGCACACATCCGAACACATGGGTCCGCCCCAGGCACCGTACTGCCATAGGTGCGGCAAATTGGGCAACAGGTGAATGAGTGCTGAGTTGTGGGGTGTTTCAAATGTGGTATTTTGGACCATAAAGCTTTTGACTGCCGAGATCCAAGGCCAATTGTCAGGCCACAACCGAATCAGAACAACGGGAATCAGAACAACGAAAATCAGAATAAGGGGCCTCCAACAAATAGCGGCAATGCTGTACTAGTGAACCCACGACGCCAGGGTACTCAAGGCTGAGTCTATGCACTAACTCGGGATGAGGCATCCGTCTCCGATACAGTTGTGACAGGTACCTTACTTTACCGAGAATTGCCCTCTAAAGTCTTATTCGATTCAGGTGCTATGCATAGTTTCATATCTGCTGATTTTACTGTTGAGAATAAATTAGCTTCTACTCCATTAAAAATGAACCTTTGCATGAGTACCCCTTCGGGAGTCGACATGCCTGCCCATGCGATCTGTAGGAACGGTTATATCTGCATCGGAGGGAGGAAGCTTTCCTTAGATGTCATTGTGTTAGACATTAAGGATTATGATATTATTCTCGGAATGGACTGGTTGGGTGCTTGCCATGCAACAATCGAGTGCACGGAAAAGCGAGTTGTATTTCGTCTACCCGGCGAGGCGGACTTCTACTATTCGTGCAGCGCTGCACCAAAGACGGTAATGGTGATATCAGCAATTTCGGCTAGGCGTATGTTGCATTCGGGCTGTGAAGGGTACTTAGCCTCTGTTCGAGACACCCGACAGGAAGTTGCAGATGCAGCTCAGGCTGAAGTTATAGCAGATTTCCTCGACGTATTTTCGGACGAGCTGCCTGGAACGCCTCCTGATCGTGAGATCGAATTCTCCATTAAGACCTTTCCGAATTCGCGACCGATATCGAAGGCACCTTATCGAATGGCCCCAGCAGAGCTGAAGGAACTGAAGGTATAATTATAAGATCTGTTGGACCGAGGAAACATTCGTCCAAGCGTATCTCCATGGGGTCCGGTGCTGTTCGTGAAGAAAAAGGATGGATCCATGTGACTGTGTATTGACTACCGAGAACTGAATAAGACTACCGTGCGGAACCAATACCAATTGCCAAGGATAGATGACTTGTTTGATCAGCTGCAAAGTGCAACAGTTTTCTCTAAAATTGACCTCAGGTCGGGCTATCACCAGTTGAAAATCAAATCTGATGATGTTCAAAAATCTGCATTTCGAACCCGATACGGACACCATGAATTTCTCGTGATGTCGTTCGACTTGACGAATGCCCCTGCAGCTTTCATGGATCTGATGAACTGCATGTTTCGGCCATTTGTGGATAAGTTTGTGGTCGTGTTCATTGACGACATATTAATCTATTCCAAGAACGAGACGAAGCACAAGGAAAACCTGAAGACCGTGCTGCAAACATTACGAGAGCATCAGTTGTTCGCAAAGCTCAGCAAATGTGAGTTCTGGTTGAACAGCATGGCGTTCCTTGGACATGTCGTCTCGGCAGAAGGCGTCACCATAGACCCAAAGAAGATAGAGGCGGTGGTGGACTGGAAGCAACCTACGTCAGCCAGTGAAGTTCGAAGCTTTCTAGGCCTACCGGGATACTACCGTAGGTTCGTGAAAGATTTTTCTAAACTGACCTCGCCTTTGACTCGCCTTACTCAGAAAGGGATTGTATACAAATGGGGTGATGACTGCGAGGCTAGTTTTTGGGAACTTAAGCAACGTCTCATTTCAGCTCAATTCTTGTACTTCCGGATGGGGTAGAAGAGTTTCAGATATACAATGATGCTTTAGGATTCGGCTTGGGGTGTCTGCTCATGCAAAGGGATAAGGTAATATCGTACGCCTCCAGACAACTGAAATCGTACGAGAAAAACTACCCGACACATGACTTAGAATTGGAGGCAATTGTGTTTGCACTGAAGTTGTGGCGGCATTATCTTTATGGTATTGCTTGCAAAATCTATACAGACCACAAGAGCCTCAAGTATCTATTCACCCAACGGGAACTGAACCTCCGACAGTGGATCTGGCTAGAACTAATAAAGGACTATGACCTGACGATCGTATATACACCAGACAAGGGAAACGTTGTTGCTGATGCTCTGAGTCGAAAGCACGTGGGCTCGTTATCCATAAACAATCGTTTACTTCAGGATCTAGAGGCGATGGACATCAAGTTTCGAGTTTGGCACCAAGGAGTGCAGCTAGCACCACTCCATCTTGAACCGAGTTTACGTGATAGAATCAAATCTGCTCAGGAGGGCAATCAGTTCCTAACGAAAGTACGTGGACTGATCTCGGCAGGGAAGACGTCTGACTTTGTGGCATGCGAAGATGGGGCCTTACAGATGAAAGGAAGGCTATGTGTTCCTAGCGACCCATTACTCCGAAGGGAAATTATGACAGAGGCACACTATGCGAAGTATTCTTTGCATCCGGGGAGCACCAAGATGTACATGGACTTACACAGGACCTTCTGGTGGCACGGTATGAAATGGGATGTGGCGACCTTTGTGTCACAGTGCATGGCCTGTCAACAGGTAAAAGTTGAACATCAGAGGCCCGACGGGGAGCTGCAGAATCTCGCTATTTTCGAGTGGAAATGGGGCAACATCACTATGGATTTCATTGTGGGATTTGCGAAGACGCTGCGGGGGCACGATGCAATTTGGGTCATAGTTGATCGTTTGACCAAATCAGTCCACTTCCTTCCTATGAAAGTTACTTGGAGCATCGATCGGTTAGCACAAATTTACATAGACGATATTGTTCGATTACACAGAGCACCTGCCTCAATCATCTCTGACCGTACGTTTTTTATCTCATTTTTGGACTAGCCTACAGTCTGCTTTGGGAACCAAACTAAAGTTCAGTACCGCATACCACCCCCAGACTGACGGAAAGACGGAAAGGACAAATCAGATACTTGGAGATATGTTGTGGCTGTGTGCAATCGATTTAAAGACTAGTTGGGACACGCACCTTCCATTGGCGGAGTTCGCGTACAACAACAGTTACCAATCGAGCATCCAGATGGCACCGTACGAAGCACTATATGGGCGCAAGTGTCGATCTCTAATCTGTTGGGATGAAGTCGGCGAGCGGCAGGTACTCGGGCCAGAGCTGGTGGAGCAGGCAGTTGAGAAAGTTCGTTTGATTTGGAAAAGACTCCGCACTACGCAGAGCCGACAGAAGAGCTATGCCGATGGTCATCATAGACCTTTGGAGTTTATGGTCGGGGATCATGTCTTCTTGAAAGTGACGCCGATGCGTGGGGTGATGCGTTTCGGCGTGAAGGGCAAACTGAGTCCCAAGTTTGTTGGTCCTTTTGAAATACTGGAACGAGTGGCAGTTATGGCATACCAGATTGTACTACCTCCTGCCTTAGCTGAAGTGCATGACGTATTCCATGTTTCTCAACTTCGGAAGTATATGCATGACCCGAGTCATGTGGTTAGCTTCGAACAATTGGAACTGCGCACGGACTTATCATACTCAGAAGAGCCTGTGCATATTCTGTATCGTAAGAAGAAAGTGCTTCACAACCGTACGATGTCCTTGATTCGCGTGTTGTGGCGGAACCATTCAGTAGAGGAATCAACTTGGGAAATGGAGTCGGAGATGAAGGAGAAGTATCCTTCATTGTTCATTCAGTCGGAGGTAGGGCCTTGTTCTTAAGTTTTGGGACGAAACTTTTTCTTAGTGGTATATTATGTAGTGCCTCAAATCCTGATCCGACCGGGACTTGCACTATGTAATTGGGCTTGTGGCTAGTCTGTCTGAGTCATAGTTTAGATCTTCGGCATCCTCTTGCCACGGATGAAATGCGATGATCCTGTCCAACTCATGGATAGGCCTCTATTGAAACAAGTCTAATAGTTTTCGTATTTTGTTGCTTGGTTTACTTGATTGCCGCTTTGGGATTTTGATTTGGTATTGCTTTCGATTTGCTTGGTTTTCGTTGTTGCCTTTCTCGTTTAGAGCTTTGATTCTTGGGGAGTTCGGCAGGAAGGATAGGCAAGAATTCTAACTCGGTGCTCGTGCTGTTGCAGGTCCGCGTAACTGACGTTTGATCGTTGCTAGGCGGGACTCCTTGTTTTTGCATTTTTCCCTTAACTAGTGAGTGGTTCGGACCCTTCTTTCTTACTTATTCACGTCCACATCTCTAATGTTTCAAACGTTCACTCGATGATGCCCGGTTGGACGCCTAGGAAATCCTTAAACATAATGCATGCCAAGCCACTAAGAAAAGAACATGGGATTGTAGACTAACTAAATTATATGCTTGCACACCTTATAAACTTGAGTTTTTTTGTAAAGGAATTTGGTTGTTGCCTGGTGCCTCGGATAGAGTTTGGACCTACGGGATACCAAAATCGGAACTCGGCTTGAGAAAATATGAACTTTTGCATGAGAATATATTGCTGCTTTACTTCTTCTGTTTCATTTCAATGCATTGTATGATATATGAATTGTTCATGCATTTGCATGGTCTGGGACAACTTGTGCACAAGGTTTGGCCTTCCTCGAAACGGTATTCTGGGGCACTGGAACCGTATCGACCCGGGGTGGATATTTAATCGTGCTAGTCGTGATGCATTGTGGGACCTTCAGCAGGGCTTGCTACCCGGGCTGACAGGACGTGCCGCAATGCTTGGAATAAGTCCCTAAGGTGTCGATCACACCAATGACCGCATAGAATAGAACACATACTAATATATTGTCTTGTGCAGATGGTAAATATACTTGTGTCTCGTTGCAGGGAAGGCGTGCATCGGTTGAGTAAGCAACCGATGTACTTGTTGGATTCACTGTTGTTTTCATTCCTATCAAAACATGCAACGAATATGAATTGAATTCACTTACTTCTTTATAGAAAGATCATCTTAATGCATGCTCGCCCCTAATAAGCTAGTATTGATTTAGTCGAGTGGGTTCGTCCCGCTCACCAGTATAAGTTGAGTACTGACCCACGTTGTGGGCAACTATTTCAGGCACTCAGGCGGTACAACGCTAGTGGATAGACGAGGAGGCGTTAGGAGCACCTCTATTTTGAAGTATAGTTGGAGTCAGTTTATTTTGGAGGCATGGACTTTCAATCTATACAAGGGCGTAATGTATGAACGACGTGGACTATCTGATGGAGCGCGCCCTGCCTTTTGAGTTTCCTTTTGTAATGCAAATCAAGTTGCCGAGAGGCGCATCAAATGTAACCTCTATGTAAATTAATCTAAATTATCAATGAAAAGCATGTTTCTTCCTATTCTTGTGTTCAAATATATGTAAATGTGTTTTCTAAATTATGTTTCAAAATGGGTTCCTATCACTGCATGTTCTTGCCTTGTGCGAGCGCAACTCCAGGCTCGCACGGCATCACGCCCCAACGAGGATAATCGGTTCCGTAAAGGATCCAGCGAGGACGATTGACCCTTTCGGGATCGGGGCATGACACTGCCAATCCAAGAAAGCTCCTGATCTCCGCCACTGAACTCGGGGTAGACCACGACTCAACTACTGATATCTTCTTTGGGTCTACTGAGATTCCATTTTCTGTAATCACATGCCCAAGGAATTCAACCTTATCAAGGAAGAATTTACACTTTGAAAGCTTGCCATACTGCTTCTCCTTCCTGAGAGTCTCCAGAACTATCCTCGTGTGCTTCTCATGCTCCTCCGGGGTCATCGAATAAATTAATATATCATCAATGAATACCACCACAAATTGATCCAGGTACTGATGAAATACCTTATTCATCAAATTCATGAATACTGTCGGGGCCTTGGTCAACCCAAACGGCATCACCAAGAACTCAAACTGCCCACACCGAGTCTTGAAAGCTATATTTGGAATGGCTTCCTTCTTCACTTTCACCTGATGGTACCCCGACCTCAAGTCTATCTTTGAGAATATCTTCGCTCCGTTCAACTGATCAAACAGATCATCAATCCACGACAACGGGTATTTGTTCTTGATAGTGAGGTTATTGAGAGCCCTGTAGTCGATACACATACATACCGACCCATCCTTATTCGGTATAAACAATATCAGAGCACCCCATAATGATGAACTGGACCTGATGAAGCCTTTGTCCTGCAACTCATCCACCTGCTTCTTCAACTCTGTCAGTTAGCTATTGTTAACTCTATAGATGTGCTGTGATATCAGCTCTGCACGTGGTCTATAGAGAACTCAACATCCTGGTCTAGCGGCAAACCCAATAATTCCTCCTGAAAGACATCCATATACTGCGTTATCAAAGGATTTGGCTGCTCCTGCTCTTCCACCAATGCTCCACAGAAGACTCCTCCGCTCTGCTCTGCTGTTCCTCTGGCAAACTCAAACTCCGGCTCTCCTGGCGTATAAAACAAAACTCTTCCTCCAAGACAATCAATACTAGCATGGTGCCTACTCTATCAATCCATCCATCCTCAGTACTATATCGTAGCTCGAAAGTTGCATTACGAGTAGACACACGCTCAACTCCCGGTCTCCCATAGAAACTCTTCGATCCTTGCAAACATCATTGACCATGATAATGCCACCCCCGGTCGTAATCTTGCAAGTCCTCTCCAATGGTTTAGTCTCATGATAATGCTTCAAAGAAAAAGATACAGATACGAAACTATGTGAAGCACTGGAATCAAATAAAGCATGAGCTAAAAAAGAATCAAGATAGACTGAACCTGAGATAACATCTTTGACTTGCTCCTTCTCCTCGATCATCATGGCGAAAGCTCGCCCCTGACGCTGATCACCTCTCTGATGCTGCCGGTGCTGAGCGAACTGCTGCAAGTGTGGCGGTAATAGAGGTCCCCTACGCTTGGCCTTCGCCCTGACCTGCTCGAACGGGAGCTAGAACACAATCTCGCAACCAGTGGCCTATCTCCCCACAATAGAGGCATACCCCAAGCCTTTTCCTGCAGACATCCTATATATGTCTTATCTTCCCACAGTGAGTGCCCTACGGGGCATGCTGTGCTGGTCTCGGGCCCTGATGTGCCTACTGTACCGGTGCCCAAAATGGTGCCTGAAACTGCTGCCTCGGCAACTGCTAAAAGTGCTTCTCCTGTTGCTGATGAAAGTGAGGCCACTTTGCTGGGCCTACACTACTACTAGCCCCTGAATGATCTCTTATCCTCTTGGAGCCGAGTCCTATGCCTGCTATGCCTCCGCTAGAATTTCCTTAAATGTAGCTGTATGGTGTCCACTAGTATGAGATTTAATCTCCATGTTCAGACCTTTTCTGATCTTCCGGGCCTTCCCTCGGGGATTCTGCCCCTCCACGAAGTGACCCAATCTGTAGTACTCTGCTGCATACTCATCCACCGTCATACCTCACTGGACGAGGTACTAAAACTGACTCTCTAGAGATGTCAGAGCCACATCTAGGAAGAACTTTGCCTAGAAAAGCTATTTAAAAGCTTCCCAAGTAAGTTCCGATGATGAGATCTCGGGGTCCGTCCTGAACCAAGTCAATGCAATATCAAACATCATGCTTCCTTCAGCCTCTACCTGCAACCTCTCTGGAATCTGCGCCAGCCGCAGGTTCACCCCCCAATTTCGAGGAATCGATAGTTGTCCCCCGGGCATGACGTCGTGCGTGCCTAGGTTGCGCATCGTACAAGGCCAAGGTATTTTTTCATAACGAGCACATATCTAGAGTACACAGATAATTGAAACACAAAGTTAAAAACATGGAAAAGTTCTCTTTATTGATAATGAACATCTTTTACAAACTCTTGAACGAGTCAGATAGTTGTCGCACGGGCTTACAAAAGTGGACACAAAATGAGATAGTTGTCCTTTATATTACATCATTTTACTAAAACTTTAAAATGATAAAGACCTCCAGGCGGGACAGTCAATTTTCCACGGAGCTGCATGAGTATGTGAACGTGCTCCTGGAAACTTTAAAAGACTTCTTCTTTGCACGATCAGGCCGTCCGGTTGGATGGACTGGATTGGGAAGTGACTTCAGCTCCTCGTAGGATCTCTTAGGTACGGGGAACCTATTTCAACGAGAGTCAATACATCAAAATATACTGGTGAATGCGAGCTAACCCAACTATACCAATCAACACGTTGTTTATATAAAAGCATACAAGTTATTTGTGGTCCTTTTATCTTGCCTTAGTTTATTTTACAAGCAAGCAGTAGAATGAAAATTACTTAAATAAATCTGCCACCGTTCAGTGACTTTTACCTGCCCGTCTGAACCACCTGCACAATACTTACCACGTCCTTCCCTGCCACGAAGACACAAGTTAGCTTGCACAGGTTTAAATATATGTAGGGATCACTTGCTTGATGCCATAATGGACTATTCAATGACGAGGATGGTATGCAACGAGAGCACACGATGCACTACAAGCCATCCCGCCCAGCACACGATGACTACACACGATGGCTACACACGAAGTTTTGTCCGGATCGGATCGGTGCCAGTGCCCCAGCGACCGTCCGCAGGAACTTATACCCTTGTGCACAAGTTGTCCATGATCAAACGACGTCTATGTTAAGTTATCAATTTATGCAGTCGAGGCAACACGAGTACAAGACAAGTAGCATTGCATGATTCATTTTGCATAGTCTCCCTGAACAATTTATTACATAACAAGGTGTGTTCCATACTTAGCACAATTTATAGAAGAAGTATACATTCTAACTAAAGTTGAAGCTAAGCATAAGAATAACATTCTAACGAACTAGCATGCTATAAGATAACCGTTCACAAGTTGATTGACAAACATAAAGTAGTCCAAGTCTATTCTTTTTTATCTTGACTTCTTTTAGTTATTACTTTGGTATCATTCGATCTGGATAGATTGAAATAAGTTCTTATCCTCGTTATAGATTTGCTTCTTCAAAATCAATTCCCATATTCAGTGGACCTCTCATTGTCTTATATCCAATCATCAGCATAAATAATTCCCTCAGTACCTTTAAAGTCCTTCGGCCCCATCCTCTTGAAGTCTATGATAGTCTCCGGCCTTGGCTGCTGCGGTGTGAACTGATATGGAGCTACTATGGATGGACCAAGATAACTCTCTCGACTGCGGCGAGTGCACGCTGGTGGAAATTCTCAATGCCCTGACTCATGACCTCTGACTGGTGCTGTTGGGCCTCTATCATCTGCTGAAAGAGCGCAAACACCTACGTCTAATCAACTGCGGGTGGTGGAGGTGGAAGCTCCTCTGAGACTGTCGGCACTGTCCTCTGTACTGGAGGTGGAGCACCCTCGAAAATTGCTGCAAAAATGCCCACCTGGACTGGTGAAGTAGACCTCTGAACTGAAGCTGCTGGAACAGTGTCAGCTGGTACTGCCCTCAGAGGCGACGAAGTGACCGACCTCGCTGATACTATGCCTGAGAGCTGGGAAAGCGTCTTCGGTGGCATCCTGATGATAGATTGAAACAAAGGAATCAATATTAAGTAAGATAAGGTATCATCAAGGAATGACAGAATTATTCAAAGTAAAGCAAGCATTCAAATAGATAAGGATGGTATCAGTATCTCAGACTTAGAGTATACTCTAGTTGTGATTGAGTATACTCTTAGCCTATATCCTATATCCTAAAGTAGGCTCGTAGCGGTATCTCAGACTTAGAGTTACTACTATGATATCGCACTAATTGCGACTCTGAGACCTGCATGGGCCACTACTAAAAATATGTCACGACCCGCACCCGAAATAAGGCCACAAGTGGTAAACAACACCCAGCTTACGCCATAACATCGATGGTAGAACGCTGTCTGGGTCAACGTAACTATCTACACATTTGTCATAAAATATATAAGGTACCTGTCATGCTATCTCAACTCCAAATGAAGGACAATATGGTAATATGGTAATGATAAAACATACTCAACCATAATAACAAACTAGAGGAAAAATGACATGATATGGATTATAAGAAGAAGAAATACAAAAGTCTCAATACAAGTCCAATCTCAACATAAGTCACAAAATAATACTACATGCTATGAAGTCTACTAAAATCAAATACAACTAAAACTGAAAAGTCTATGTCTCTCCAGCTGGTGGTACTATCTTAAGAGGCTCTATGGGTACTTGTCACACCCCAGTCCCAAAATACGTAGGACTAGGACACGTAAGCATGCCAGCCGTATGTATATGGCAACTCCAATAAATGGAAACCATAATACGTGCGTACGCTGTATAATGAACAAAAATTCACAAGTGGTAAAACTATCACAAGTCACAGGGTATAATCTAAATCTCATCCACAGAAATCAAATATAAATGAATAACCAATAACCATATAACTAGATCTCCGAATGTAAAGTATCTAAAGAATGACAGTCATATGAAAACAAATCCACTGCCGAAATAGAATATAAAATGAACAAGATAAACCCCAAGTAAATACAACATCTAACCATCACGAGGCTCGAAGAGAAGACCTCCTCGAAATATAAGTAGCCTGTCCGGATTTGCGCTCCCGCGAATACTCATGACCATCTATACCTGGAAAGAGATCAGGTCCTCAGAGGGACATAACAAGATACATAGAAGCATGCCATAAAGTAAATACTGAATAAATAAAGGGGGTGTGCTAACCATCTAAGTTGATGCAATTTGAGGACAACTTAGTGCGTAGAAAAAGTGTAGGCTAGACATATGCTGACGTAATTCACCAATCGTCGTGACTGGCTAGTATATGCCACATATGCTCCCATTCGAGGGCACTTGCAATCGTCCATCTCCGAGGATCATGGTATCTGAAATAGTATAACTTTCAACGTTCTTTAGAGTGTGGTATCTGCAAAAATAATAAGTGACGTCCAACACTCTAAGGAACGTGGTATCTGCAATATATATATACGTCTGTATCACTCCATCGAGTGCGGTATCTGTATAGAAGGAGTGGGTGTCCCATATGCCTACTAGTCGTCCTCCCCGCCCAATATAGATATATAAGTCGTGAACACGACGTGGACATCTCGTACTATAATACAAGTCTCTATAGAAATAAACAACTAGCTAAATACCGTTATACGTGTTGCTCACACTGATGGCCAGTCGCGCATGAGGCACGCGTCCCTACATGAACTCACTCTGTGACGTGTAATGATACGTGTCAAGGCCTGGGAAGTCATACCAATAACTCCACAACTTTAGGTGGGTCGACTAAACACTAGGTCAGACACAAGTCCTAACGTCAACGCCTTCGTTGACTGCACCCGAGTCTTCTCGGACACGCACAGTTATATAATACTAAATAAAATAAATATGCAACTATTAATAAAGAATTTAAACAGTACAACAAGGCAAGGTATACTTGTCTGGTAAGAGAGCTGCAAAATGTAACGCCCAGATGTCAAACACCAAGAGTCAGAAACTATGGCCTCAGAATGAACGTCTCCGGATGATAAAATAAACATCACCAATATTCCCAGAATAAGCAAAATAGCTAGAAAACACTATCCTTTCGTCCAATTTGGACACAGGAGCAAAACGATAATTTTGGGCCAAAGTGGGGTCCAAATGTGGGCCATCTTGCACCGAAAAGGGTGCCAAGCATAAAGATCTCTAAAAGGGACAAATTATAGGTCAAACAAACTCTAAATGTCAGTACGAACTCAACGGTATCTCCAGATATGGATTCCGATGAGCCGAACACAATTTCGCCAAAAAGTCAACTGTGGGGCCCGCCAATTAGTGACTTGGTCAACTGTCTCAGAATTGCTTGAAAATTGGGTCACAGGACCGGCGCGATACCACGAGTCCAGTGGGGCAAGTTTCAACGCATTCTGACGAGTGTGCACAAAATGCGCGCGACTTTTGTAAAAGTCACGACACTAAAAATTTGCTACGGATACATGCTGATTCCGACGCGCACACGCGTCCAAATCAGTTTTTGCGAATTCCTATACGATCGGGTATACTGCGCGCACCTTTTGGTACACTTGGTACACAACAGGACGGTACCGTTTGGCGGGGCATGCTCCGTTTCATAATTTTTGGAATTTGAAAAAAGTAAGTTTTCAGTTTTTTCTACCTAATTTATTTTAACATACAACAATAAATAAAATATTATATTTAATAGAAAATAAATTAGGTTAGGTGGTCTTCGTATACCAAAAAGAAAAACCAGATTCAGATCTCTTTGGTGGGAGATACGAATCCGAGAACAGGGGTGGTTGCAACATAATTTTTGCCTCCGCCCGAGACCCGCCCAGGATCCCCGAGCCCGCCACTGTCTTCAACCCTAGCCACCGCGTCTCCACCTCCGCCCGAGACCCGCCTCCACTAGCGTCGCCTCCGTCCACTGGACTCCACCGCCACGATGAGCTCCCCTGCCACCGTCAGCAACTGCACAGCGCCGCCGTGCCCTAGCCACCGTGCCCTAGCAGCCCCGCCGGCCGAGCGTCATGCCGCCTCGCAAGATCGCATTTTCAGTCTTCTGCGGAGCCCTATTCAGGTGACTGTATCTCTCTCCTTGCTTCCCTATTTTTTGTTCCGTCTGCTGTGACGCGAACCCTGCATGACCCTCTCGATACCCGTGTAATTTGCTCGGGGTATCGCGTCCTGTGGCGATCGCGAACTGCGACCCAAAATTAGGAAAATTAATACCCTATTTTTTCCCAGAACTGAGTGCTCTCCGCTAAACGGGATAACTTGGCCATGTGTGGACTTTACCGAAAGGTGCGCGCTATTAATACGGACGTGTGGGATTTAGCGGAAGTTGATTTGGATGTGCGTGCACACTGGAATCAACGCGTATCCGTCGACAATGCCCCAAATCGGCCTTGTTCTGGAACTCATTGTAAGTTCGTGTACGCACGTCGTATCAAAATGAAACTTACGCCATCGGACTCGTAGCAATACGCTGGTCCTATGACCCAAGTTTGGTTCGATTCTGAGATCGTTGACAAAATCATATATCGTGGGCCCTACGGCTCCACTTGACGGGCGATTTTGTGATCGGCTCATCGGAATCCAGTTCTGGATATTCCGTTGGATTCATATCATCGTTCTAGACTTGTGGACACTAAGTTTGACGAATTTGGAGAACATTGTCTCTGGCACGTTTTTCGGTGCGAAGTGGGGCCACATGTGGACCCCACTTTGACCAGGAACTGTCACTTTTGTCCCTGTGTCCAAATTGGACTCAAGGACAGGCAATTTTAGCTATTTGATATCTTCTGAACCTGATGGCAACGTTCATTTCAGCATTCGGAGGAGTACCTGCAGATCCCGCTGATACCAGAGCTACAGTTGGAGTCAGAACCCCAGGCAAGTGTACCTTGCCAAACTTGCAGTACCTGCTTCATATTGTTATCTTAATTTATTTATATGATGTACATGCTTAACCTAGGATCATGTGACATTACTTAGCGTCCGAATAATATTCGGGTGTCAACGTCGTACGCGGAGTTGTGTAACGTCACCTAGACATGGATACCGAGACCCTATACATTCTCGTGCTTGCATTATCAAGTACGTCATAACCCAGGACACTTGACACTATTCATAAGACAAAATCTTCCTGAAATATTTTTGGTGATTCTATATAGGTTACATGTTTCAGGATATATACTTTATACATGCTTAGATATCATTATGACTTGCTGCATTAGATATGATCTTGCGTGTCATGGACATGAGACGTGTGATTACATTAGGTGGGGAGAGACACACAGGCTACAGGATGATTTATATATATATTTATTATGGTGAGGCCTTAGACTCTTCATCAGATCTAGGTACTCTACTAGCGATATCACTGCTACCGGCTCCCCGACACCGAGCTTGTAGTGGTCTCAGCCTGAGTTCTAGTGATGCTCTCATCTTGTATATCACTTAGCTGGTTATATAGTTTACCCTATTGATTCATTTATTGCTGCACTGCATTTATTTTGGCTTGAGTTATTTTGTACCTTGCTATGTCCCATGAGGATCTGGATCCGGATTATGTCCCCAGGTTTAGCCGAAGAGATCTATCCCGAGGTATACAGGACATGAGCAGAAGTAGGAACAAGAGCAGTCATTGGAGCAGTACCAGGAACCGAGGACGAGGTAATCGCTGAGAATTTCTTCTGAGTATACGCTTTATCCATACTCAGTATATGCTATTGTTATCTTTATTCTTGTATCTTGATTATTGTATCAGACTCATTATTGGGTTGTTCCCCGAGTTATGTTTATTGAGACTTGATATTGCATTATGATTCTGATATTGATGTATTCATTTCTGTGGATGAGATTAGTATATTAGACCCTTATTGTTGTATTACAGCTTAAGTACACCCTGATGGGTCCATTAAATTAGGTTTGCCCATTGGTGTGTGCTGCTGGCCATTGCCACATGTCTAGTCCCTCGATATTTTGGGACTGGGGCGTGACATAGTTTTTGTGGTGACCCATGCAGGTCAACGACTAAATTACTTCGGGTTTAACTTAGGGACTGAGCAAGCCTGCAATAAGGATATGATAAATTATAGGATCTCATCCACTTGCTTGAATCGTTCTTGATCACTATATCGGATTCAAATTTATTGACTTGCATCCTGCATTGATTCTTGTGCACCTCTTATTGTTTATTTTGGATGCAGAGTAATGGATCCACGAGCAAATGATGAGATTCCTGTAGGATCACCACGAGGTGCTGTGGTAACCAACGAAGATGAAGTAACACCAGTAGGAGAAGGTCAATCAGCTCAACAACGCAGTCAAGCAAATTAGCATGTCTCGAGAATCCAGCAAGATGACATTCCACCTCCACCGCAGTTTACTCCACCAATGCCCGTATTCCTACCAGGATAGGCTATGGATGGGCAGCAGATATTTCAAATGATCTATGCAATAATACAAGCTCAACAAGAGGCTCTGAGTCACAACCTAGCAATGGCACTGGAGCAAGCGAATCTACCAGCACGACGGCCAACGACGGGTTCTATCACCAATTTCCGCCAGCTGAAACCCCGCACCTTTTCAGGCAAGGAGGAGCCCACTGAAGTTCATGAGTGGCTCAACAACACTCAACATCAATTGGAAGCAGCTGAGCTTCCACGGGAACGTTGGATGACTGTCGTCAGAATGCAGTTAACAGACAATGCACATCACTGGTGGCTATCTGAGGAGACACGGCTCGGACCAGACCGAGTTACTTGGGAAGAGTTCTCTAGACTCTTTCAGGAGATGTATATTCCAGCCATCGCTCGATCAGAACTTCGGGACAAGTTCAATCGCCTCACTCAAGACAATATGACAGTGGAAGAGTACAATGCGGAGTTCATTCATCTGAGTCGCTTCGCCCCAACCCTGATCCCGACAGAAGAAGAGAAGGCTGAGAAGTTCTTCGACGGATTAAACTTTGAGCTACAAAGAATAATCAGATCCGTCGTACCTACTTCTTACTCGGACGTCCTTGCTGCAGCCCGACGCATGGAGCGCGTCATCATGAGAGAGACCAGCCTGAAGTGGCCTTCCACATTCGCACCAACTAGAGCAGCACAAGAGGAGTCTACAAAGCATCAACAGATAAATCCACCACCGAGAGCAGCACCCAGAGCCTCATTCCTTCCTACTTGTTACTACTGTGGCAATGTAGGCCATATTGAGAGAGAGTGCAGACGCAAGTTGGGAATATGCTTGATTTGCGGATCCAGACAACACTTAGCCAGAAATTGCACAATACATCAAGGAGAAACACTGATGATTCATCAAGAAGCTTTACCAGTGCCGATGCCAGCCTATCCAGCATTGGGAGTACCGCAAACGGGAGTTGAAGGAGTCATACCACCACCTCCAGGAGGGTATCAGCCGAGGCCACCTTTGATACCCCAGGCACTACTCTTCCAACAGGCTCAGCAGCAGCAGAGGAATCCACCGCCTGGAAAACTCTTCCCAAGTGACTCGGTCTGGTCCGAGTCGCGTCTCCTCGGATAACCACCAGTGGTGAGCATTGCCTGTCAACTGCATTCGAACGGCAGTCATCCAGCGTTCCCGGGGGAGCTCGGCTGCTTCAAGTTGATGCCTTATGTTGGTGAGCCACTCATGAACTTCTGTGGGCTCCTCTTTTCCAGAAAAAGTGTGGGGCTTCAGTTGGCGGAAGTCAGTGATAGAGCCTGTAGATGGCCGTCGAGCTGGTAGGTTGGCTTGCTCCAGTACAGTTACGATGCTGTCCCTCCAGAAGTTAGCTTCGCGACGCTGAGCCTCGTGTTGGACTTGTTGCTGAGCTTGCATCATCGCGTAGATTATTTGGAATATCTGCTGCCCGTCAATTGGATGTCCTTGTGGGAGTATGGGCGTTGGTGGAACGAACTGCGACGGCGGTGGAATATCCTCGCGTCGGAATCGGGAGGTAGGTTGACCTGCTTGCTGGCTTTGTTGAGTTGAGGGAACTCCTCCGACTGGTGTCACTTCGTCGTCATAGGTGACACCTGTAGCTTGTGGTATTCCGGCGGGAGTCTCGGTGCATTCTTGTGGGTCTATTTTCCTGTATCAAAATAATCAATAAGAGGCGCACAGGAATCAAGGCAAGATGCAAGTCAAAATTAGTTCGAATACGATACAGATATCAAAAACGATTCAAGCAAGTGGATGAGATCCTAAAAACCTATCCTATTCTTATTGCAGGCCTGTTCGGTCCCTAAGTTGGAACCGAACAATTTAGTCGTAGACTTGCATGGGCCACCACAAAAACCATGTCACGCCCCAGTCCCAAAATACCGAGGGACTGGTGAAGCGTGGCAATGGCCAGCAGCACGCACTGATGGACAACCCAATTTAATGGATCCATCAGGGCATGCTTAAGTTGTAGTCTAGCAGTACTAAGTACAAGTCTCAGGTATTCTAATCTCATTCACAGAATAACCACAGATTAATTGCCAGAAATCATGCAATGGAAATAAATATGCAATAACAAATAAGGTTGTCTCGGGAAACAAATCCGAGAATTATTCTGTTACAATTAAGGAAAAATAGACAGGAATAGAAATGCTGAAAATGGAAATACTGTGTAGTTGAAGCCGGTGCTCAGGAGAAATCTTCGGCCACTACTTCGTCCTCTGTTCCTTGTTCTGCTCCAAGGAGTGCTCTGGTACCGTACACCTCTGGGTAATTCTCTTCAGCTGTACCTGGGGACATAATCCGGATCCAGGTCCTCAGGGGACAGCAAGGTACAGAAAATACAAGCCAAAATAAATACAGTGCAGCAGATAATTAAACAAGAGGGTAAGCTATGTAACCAGCTAAGTGATATGCAATATGAGAGCAGCACTAGAACTCAGGCTGAAGCCACTACAAGCTCTGTGTCGGGGAGCCGGTAGCGGCAATAACTATGAATTACACTATGATATATACTATGTTTTTATATATAATATCAGCCTGTAGTCTGTGTGTCTCTCCCCACCCAATGTAATCCCACGTCTCATGTCCACGATGCCTCATGTCCATGTCACACACGATTATAACTAATGCAGCAAGTCTGATAGCTATGAATCAAATGTCTAAGAATGTAAAGTCTATGTCATAAAACATGCATCCTATACAGAATCACCTCGAATGTCTCAGGAAGACTCTGTCTCATGAAATAGTGTCAAGTGTCCTGGGTTCTGGTGTACTTGATAGGACAAGTACGAGAATAAGGGTATCGATTGTCCATCTCTAATGACGTACCCAACACCGCGTACGGGGTTGGCACCCGACTATGATCGGACACTAAGCACGTCACACGTTTCCTAGGTTAAGCAGTTAAAACAAGTTACATATGGATCTACCAGAATTCAAGTAAAATACTATAACAGAAATTATTGAGAATTTACAAGCTCTATATTCTCACTGATGCAAAATTAACCAAGAAAATATATAGCAAGCTGCAGCGTTTGGCAAGGTACACTTGCCTGTGGTTCCGGCTATGTTTGCGGTTCTGACTTCGGTTGGATTTACAGGCGGTACTCCGGTTGTTGAAATAAACATCACCATCAGATCCAGAAAATATCAATCAGCTAGAAACGCCTGTCCTTGGGTCCAATTTGGAGACAAGGGCAGAAACGGCAGTTTTGGGTCAAAACGGGGTCCACATGCGGTTTGCACCGAAAAACGCGTCAGGGTCAAAGGTCTCCAAGTTCACCAAACTTAGTGTCAACAGGTCAGGAACGATAATACGAACCCAACGAAACTTCCAGAATTGGATTCCGATGAGCTGAACACAAAATCGCCCGTCGAGCGGGGCTTGTGGGGCCCACGACACGCGATTTCGTCAACGTTCTCAGAATCGAACAAAACTTAGCTCACAGGACCAGCATATCGCTACGAGTCCGATGGCGCAAGTTTCGTCTCGATCCGACGTGTGTGCACGAAGTTAGGGTGAATTACAAAAAAGACGGATACGGGACGATGTCCGCGGATACGCGTTGATTCCGGGGTGCACGCACACCCGAATCAGCTTCTGCGAAATTCCACACGTCCGTATCGACGATGCGCACGTATCTGTGAAGACCGCGCGCGACCAAGTCGTCCCGTTTGGCGGGGCGCACTCAGTTCCGGGGTAAAACATGGTCTAGTTTTTCCTGTTTTTGGATCGCGGTGTGCGATCACCACAGGACGCGATGCCCCGAACGGTTTATACGGACACCGAGAGGGTCATACAGGCTTCGCAACGCAATTTGCGGAATCGAAAACGGAGCTACGAGCAAAAAGTTACACGCACCTGAAGGGGACCCGAAAACAGGGTCAAACCGTATCCGACACGTGTCCGACTCGTGTCGGACACAGGGACCCGAGAATTAGGGTTTGGGTTTAGGGTTTGGGAACTCGGCTGAGCTCCGGCGGCTCTGCGGTGGCCCAGGGCGGGGGAGGCCGGCCGGGGGAGCTGCGGCGGAGGGCGGCGCGTCGCTCGAGCGGAGGCGGCGGCGCTGGAGGCTGCGCTGGAGGCAGCGCGGGGCTGCTCGAGCTACTGCGGCTGCCGCTCGCGGTGGGGGAGAGAGGCCGGAGCTGGGGAAGAAGGAGGAGGCGGCGCAGGCGTGGCGGCACGGCGGCTCGTCGTCAGCGAGGTGGAGCGGTGGCGGCGTCGACGAGGGATGCGGTGGAGCTGGAGGCGGAGGGGAGGAGATGGCCGGGGGAGCGAGGGTTTTAAATAGGGTTGCGGCGGTGGGGTTGGCCGGCCATGGCGGGCGGAGTGGGCCGAAGGGCGCGGGAGGGGAGGCGACGTGACCGGTCGAGGCGGGCGGAGCGGCCGGGACGCGCGGGCGGCGTGCGGGTCGTGCGGGGGCTGGGTGGAGAAGGGTTGCGGGCTAGCGGGCGGGTCTGACCGACCCGACCCGACCCGCTAGCGGCGCGGGCTGGGTTTGGGTTCGAGCTGGGCCCGGTGGGCCGGGCCCAGTGGGCTGGGGTATTTTATAAAAAAAATAAAAATAAAAATAAAAATAATAATAATAATAATCAGAAAATAAATAAATACTTTTAAGGCATTTAAAAATAGGTCCGGAGTCCGAAAAATTCCAGAAAAATTGCCCTAAGTCCAGTTTTTTATTTTACATCCAAAAATATTATTTTCATAATATTTTAATACTGTTTAATATCAATTAAAAATCATTTAAAAATTAAAATCCTGTTTTTAAATTACAGAAAAATCCCAGAAAATTCCAGAAAATTGTGAAAAATCCTGTTTTTAAAATTTTGAAAATTCAGGGGGTTTACATCTAAGCTATAATTTTCTTGCTTTAACTAGATTTTCTTCACTCTTGAATTTGCATAACTTTCATTGCTTAGGGAAATGATATTTTTCATTCCCTATGTGTTTTTCTTAAACCCTCATCCTTTGATTCTCCTTGATCATGATTCTTTGATGGTGTCGTACTTCGAACTTATTTTATAAACTGTATCATCTCTGCTGACCTGTTATTTTTTTGATTGCGAGGACGCAATCCTCTTAAGGGGGATAGAATGTAAACTCCCTGATTTTTTCAAGATTTTAAAAATAAATTTTCAAAATTTTTCTGGATTTTTCTGTGATTTTTTACTAATTAAAATCAAGGTGTTTTGAAATTAAATAAATTTAAATATTTTTAATAAATATTAAAATATTATAAAAATAATATTTTTGGGTGTAAAATAAAATATTAGACATAGGGTAATTTTTCTGAAATTTATTGGACCATAGAATCATTTTTAAAGACCTAAAAAAATTAATATTTTTAATAAACCAATTTAAACCCTAAATAAATCCGATTTATTTTTGAACCAGCCCAAACCGGACCGAACCCTGACTCAGACCCTATATATAAAACCCTAACGGGTTTGATTCATCAACCCGTTAACTCGTACCCGCGACCCGTACCCGACCCGTACCTTAGCGGGTCGGATCTGGGCCTAAACCGCTGACCCGCAACCCGACCCGGTTCTACAGTAGAATCCTAATTCTCTCCCCGACGAGCCGCCCGACCCCTCGTCTCCGGCCGTTCCCCGACCGTTGCGTAACCGCCGCTTGCGACCCCAGCAGCCCTAACCGCTGTAACCCCGGCGACCGATCGGCTCCGCCACCCTCCCCCCGTAACCGCCTGCTCCGCCTACTCCGCCTGCTCCGCCCGACGTCTCTTCCCCTTCGCCTCCCCTCTCCGCCAGAAACGGCCGCCGAATTGCCTCCGTCTTCCCCTATATAAACCCGACCCTCCGGCCACCGCCATTCCCATCACCCTCCGCCGCCTGACCCGTAGCAGCCCCGGCCGAGCTCCATCACCACCACCACCGTAAGCCTCCATCTCCACCGCTTTCCTCCACCAACACCACTCCACCCGAGCCCCGAGCCTCTGCCGAGGATCCCCGAGCCCGCCACTGTCTTCAACCCTAGCCATAGCGTCTCCGCCTCCGCCCGAGATCCACCTCCACCAGCGCCGCCTTCGTTCACCGGACTTCACCGCCACGATGAGCTCCCCTGCCACCGTCAGCAGCTGCACAGCGCCGCCGTGCCATAGCCACCGTGCCCTAGCAGCCTCGCCGGCCGAGCGTCGCGCCGACTCGCGAGATTGTATTTTCAGTCTTCTGCGGAGCCATGTTCAGGTGACTGTATCTCTCTCCTCGCTGCCCCGTTTTCTATTCCGTCTGCTGTGATGCGAACCTTGCATGACCCTCTCGATACCCGTATAATTTTCTCGGGGTATTGCGTCCTGTGGCGATCGCGAACTGTGACCCAAAATCAAAAAAATTAATACCCTATTTTTCCCCGGAACTGAGTGCGCCCCGCTAAACGGGATAACTTGGCCGTGTGCGGACTTCACCGAAAGGTGCGCGCCGTTAATACGGACGTGTGGGATTTTGCGAAAGTTGATTTGGATATGCGTGCACACCGGAAGCAACGCGTATCCGTCGACTACGCCCCGTATCGGTCCTGTTTTAGAACTCGTTGTAACTTCGTGTACGCAAGTCGTATCGAAACAAACTTGCGTCATCGAACTCGTAGCAATATGCTGGTATTGTGACCCAAGTTTGGTTCGATTCTGAGAACGTTGACAAAATCGCGTAACGTGGGCCCCACGGCTCCACTTGATGGACAATTTTGTGATCGGCTCATCGAAATTCAGTTCTGGACATTCCGTTGGGTTTGTATCATCGTTCTAGACTTGCGGATACTAAATTTTACGAATTTAGAGAACATTATCTCTGGCACATTTTTTGGTGTGAAGCGGACCACATGTGGACCCCACTTTGACTAGAAACTGTCACTTTTGCCCCCGTGTCCAAATTGGACTCAAGGAGAGGCAATTCTAGCTATTTGATATCTTCTGAACCTGATGGTAACGTTCATTTTAGTATTTGGAGGAGTACCTGCAAATCCTGCTGATACCAGAGCTACAGTTGGAGTAAGAACCCCAGGCAAGTGTACCTTGCCAAACTTGCAGTACCTGCTTCATATTGTTATCTTGATTTATTTATATGATGTACATGCTTAACCTAGGACCGTGTGACATTACTTAGCGTCCGAATAATATTCGGGTGTCAACGCCGTACGCGGAGTTGTGTAACGTCACCTAGACATGGATATCGAGACATTATACATTCTCGTGCTTGCATTATCAAGTACGTCATAACCCAGGACACCTGACACTATTCATGAGACATAATCTTCCTGAGATATTTATGGTGATTCTGTATAGGTTACAGGTTTCAGGACATATACTTTATACATGCTTAGATATCATTATGACTTGCTGCATTAGATATGATCTTGCGTGTCATGGACATGAGACGTGTGATTACATTGGGTGGGGAGAGACACACAGGCTACATGCTGATTTATATATATATATATATATATATATATATATATATATATATATATATATATATATATATATATATATATATATATATATATATTGGTAAAAGGGATATGAGCCATATGCTCATATTCCTACATGAGCCATGCACATGTGGACCAATAGGAATGGATTCCTATATCCCATGTGCACCCATGTGCACTACTGCAATTCATTCCTATTGGTACACATGTGCATTGGCTCATGTAGGAATATGAGCTTATGGCTCATATCCCTTTTACCCTATATATATATATATATATATATATATATATTTATTTATTATGGTGAGGCCTTAGACTCTACATCAGAGCTAGGCACTCTACTAGCGATATTACTGCTACCGGCTCTCCGACACCGAGCTTGTAGTGGTCTCAGCCTGAGTTCTAGTGATGCTCTCATCTTGCATATAGCTGGTTATATAGTTTACCTTATTGATTCATTTATTGTTGCACTGCATTTATTTTGGCTTGAGTTATTTTGTACCTTGCTATGTCCCCTGAGGACTTGGATCCGGATTATGTCCCCAGGTTTAGCCGAAGAGATCTATCCCGAGGTATACATGATAGGAGCAGAAGCAGGAACATGAGCAGTCATTGGAGCAGTACCAGGAACCGAGGACGAGGTGATCGCTTAGGATTTCTCCTGAGTATACGCTTTATCCATACTCAGTATATGCTATTGTTATCTTTATTCTTGTATCTTGATTATTGTATCAGACTCATTATCGGGTTGTTCCCCGAGTTATGTTTATTAAGACTTGATATTGCATATGATTCTGATATTGATGTATTCATTTCTGTGGATGAGATTAGTATATTAGACCCTTATTGTTGTATTACAACTTAAGTACATCCTGATGGGTCCATTAAATTGGGTTTGCCCATTGGTGTGTGCTGCTGGCCATTGCCACGTATCTAGTCTCTCGATATTTTGGGACTGAGACGTGACATGCGAACCAATCATATTTGTTTTTTCCATTTTGACCAACTTGTTAGCCGAAGGGACAAGGGATCCAAATTTCAAATGGAACTGAAGTAAAGAGAAAAGCCCACTATTATGTAACGGTGTCACAAATCTAGCCCATTAGGAATACGTTTAATTTTTTTTGCGCTAGCTATTGTTCGAGTTACAAACTTTAGCAAAACCAAAAGGACTCCGACTTGATGCAACCAGATCAGCACCAACCAACGGTGGGCAGATCCTGAGACTTCTCCCGATCGGACGAACGGACGGTCCGGATAAGTCGGCACCGAGCGACGGTGCTCGGTGAGCACAACGAAAGCTCACCTCCCTCCCCCACCTTCGCGCAAAGGTTTTCCGCTACTAATCCAATCCATACATAAATCTTTCTATATGGCGATTTCTTGATCGAATCTCTCAGACCGGAACCGATCGTCTTCTCCGGATCCGAGCCGGAGATTCCCGATCCCGATCTTCTCAATCTCTTCCTTCTCGATCCGAATCTAATGTTCCTCTCCCATGGAATTGTAGAAATTAGGGTCTGCGTGGTGATTCAGTGACGCGTGCTTGATTTGATGCGGTGGTGGTGATTGATCTCGAAATTAGGGTTATTTTTTCGCTGAAGTATGGCGTGGTTTGGGAATGTTTCTCTGGGGAACTTCCCGGATCTAGCCGGGGCGGTGAACAAGCTGAGCGAGAGCGTCAAGAACATCGAGAAGAATTTCGACAGCGCGCTCGGGCTCGAGGAGAAGTCCTCCCCTGGCGAAGGTAGTATTTACGCTTCTTGCCATTCTTTAAATTGACACAAGATCATGTTTTGTTGTTTGTTTGTTCGCTCGTCGTGATTTATTCCCCAAATGATGTTATCAGGCACATGCAAATCCGTAGAATGTAAGAATTGGAAGCCCCGTGAAAGAAATTTAAGCAGCGTGGCGTTTGCTACACTGACAAATGATTCTATATGAAAGAAATATGCCAAAATGAATTAAAAAAAAGGTGACTTCAACAAGAGAAGTTGTCGGGGAAGGGTAGTAAGCAATCTGTAGGAGGATCCAAGCCCTTTCCCATCATAACGGGGTCAGCTACGGAGAAAGATCGATGTGTCCACCAAAAAAAAGATTTTTAAGTTTTAACAATTGACTACACTCACGCAGACATTTTAGCCAAGGCAGCTATATGAACAAGACAGGACCTTCAGTAAGATCTTGAAAGTCATTTGACTTAGTAGGTGTAGCTATCTTTGGTGGTGATGGACTTTAAGCTTATATAACAAATGGTTAAAATTTTATCTTGTAAAAATAATAATATTATAATGTTTGCAACTCAACTCTGTAGTATAAGAAACCTTCACTTTAACAGCCTCCTGTCCTGATGTTCTTTTGGGCAATTTGTCAAGTTACATTTACAATGTAGATTTTCACCTCACCCATATTATGATATATCATATATCCATATATGGAGATGAATGCATTTATTAAGATCCGTGAACATATTTAGTCCAAAACATACTCGGCGTTTCTTATATTTAGGCATAGGTTTATCTTGAATTTTCGACTCAATGTCTATGAAATCTACTGTAGATTTCTTATCATATGAGGCATTTATGAAATAAAAAAGGGATGGAAGTTATGATCTCCAAAATTTTGGTAACAATATACCTGTCTCCGAACTTTCAAATTAAATTGCTAAATCTTGGGCTTCTAGCCTTTTTTTTGGTCAACTTACTTTTCTTTCCATTCTTTGTGTTTTCTAACTTATATGCATGGATTAATGGAAACCTCAAATATGTTATAATTTGGACCATCAGCTTCAGGGATATGGCGAACAGCATCAGATACGAAAGCACTTTTTGATCCAGTCATGTCATTCATGGGTCACAGAGGAGATGACAGTACTCCTGACGCATTGGATAAGGAAGAGTCTACAGAACATACTTCCTCACCTGAGATGCGTAATATGATGTCTACTGATGGTGCCTCTGTATCTGGGCCAATAGGAAATGTTTCTGTGGACAAGGAAAGTGAAGATACCGTAATCAAGGAGAAAGATAATGGTACTGTAACTGAGGCGAAAGATGGTGATGAACCTCATATAGCTGATATCAATCCTACTGTACCTGAAGAGCTCGATAAAGTGACAGCTGAAGTTGAAGATGAAACTGAATCAAGTGTCGTACAAGCCAATGCAGATTTTTCCATTGCGGCAGATATGTCTATAGTAGATTCTGCTATCTCATCCCAAGAAAAAGATGACTCAGTGGCAGAAAATTGTGATGAATCACAGTCAGATATATCCAAGTCTACAAGTTCGGATAATGCAATACAAACTGAGAATAGTCCTCCCAGTGTGCCTTTTGAGTTGCATCAAACAAGTGATTCACCAGTAACGCACCAGCAAACAGAGATAGCAAAACAGCAACTTCCTGATGAAGTTTCTCTTCTGCAACCTGATATACTGAACAGTGGGCATGTAGTCTCTGATACTGAATCTCCAGGAGTAATTGCTATTGATAGTACCCAGTCTGAAAGTTGCAGAGAAGATTCTGATAACCATTCCCGCAATTCAAGTAGCTCTGCTGAGGATCAATCAAGAAATTGTGACTCTGCACCCCAAGATATCAGTCTGCTCAGCAAATTGGTAGAAACAGGTTATCATGGAAAGGAGTCTGCAGCTGATAGCAAAGAGAAAATGAGTACGACAATCAATCTGTCAGATTCTGTTGATCCTATGATTGAACTAGAGAAGGTGAAAAAGGAAATGAAGTTGATGGAAGCAGCACTGCAAGGAGCTGCAAGGCAGGCCCAGGTATTCCTTTCCTAATATTTATTAAAATGCAATTCAAGGAGTTCCTTCTCACCTATGATTGTGATGTATTGAACTGTGATGCTATTATTATAGTAATTTGACTATCTAGCTTTCACATGTTAAATGTTGACTACATCTCGAATTCTCACTTGTGTGAGTTTGTTCTCTCCTGAAATGTTAGTTCATTTTTTTTCCAGTTACATCCAGGGATTCAAGTTTTCCTTTGTTTTTCATCTGTCATACCTTTATAGAAGTGTCTTTGGGAATCATACAAGTTTATCAGGATAGCTTAATCACTCGATTAAAAGTTGTCATCAACGTTTAAATCATTTGACTCTTTGACAATCGATTTTTGCGAAATTGTTCATCCAAAAGTTTTATACTGGATGCTAATTTTCATTATGTTTGCATGAAGTTGGAATGTGTAGCTTGGAACACCAAAAACCTATAAACAGGATAGGAGCTGTCATGTGACAACTGACATGAGTACTTAAGTACTTGATAGTTATCGGAAAACTAACAATATCTTGATAAGTAACAGTTCTTATTAGCTGCCTAAAAGCTGGTGATAATACATCATTTTTGTTATAGTCTCTGCCATTGCGCAAAAACTCGAATGTTGGTGTCGATGAGGGTTATATATTCAACATGCAGACATGCCCCTGTAGGTCGAAACCCATTTTATGGATTGAGATCTGGATTCATGCAACAAGAGGTATTGAACTTGGGTTGCTCTGGTACCATGTTAAAGTCCGTGTCAATGTGCAGAAGTTTATAGTGTCAGTGAGGGTTATCTATTTTGTATTAATCAATAATGTCTAGTATATGCCTCATAGAAAATGGCTGTTATGCTCAAGTTAGAGGGACTTTAGAGATGCAAGTGTACAAGGGCGGATCCAGGATTTAAAATTGGGATGTGCTACAATAAAATTAAAATCTAACAAGCATAAATATAATAATTATATATTCCAAAAACGCTAGAAAACAAGTAAAAATGAAACCAAACCAAAGAAGTAAATATAATAATCCAGGATTTGATTTGGGCTTGGCTGCTTGGGTTTCCAGATGGGAAAAGGCATTTAGAGTTTTACTGTATTGCGTTGGGGAGCCTTGGGGAGCCTGAGCTTACATAAAAGGGATATTAACAAAAAAATTGACGTACGCTAAGCCCATGACAGCCACCTTTATCTGCTCTTTCAAGTATATGACAAGGTGTATGCAAAAAGCAAGGTTTAAAGTATCGGCCGATACCGATACGTATCGGCCGTATCAGATCAGGTTTGGCTACAGCCGATCCGATACAGCCAAAAATAATTTGTATCGGCCGATTCGTGATCGATTTTTTTGGTATCGGTCTGTATCGGCCGATACGGACCCGATACGGACCGATACGACAATATTCCAGCAAAAAAATCATGAAAATCCTAACGTGCAGCACATTGTGTGAAGAATAAAATCTCTGACAAAAAAAACAAATTTTGCTGTCCTAGAGACGTCAAATCTTACAGAGAAACCAATAATGAAAATTTTAAACAATTCTAGTAAAAATTCTATAAATAGAATCAAATTTCTCCACAAAAAACCACCACCACAAAGACAAAAATATATTTGAGAATTTGTGAAGAATTTTTACCTAATTTTAGAAGGTAATGGAGCTTCTTTCCTCTTCGCACCGCTATGGAGGTCATGTGCTCGAGAGGAGTGGAGGGGCCTCTCTCCTCTCAGATATGGGCAACGTCGGCGCTGTGAAGGCGGTGGAGGCGGAGCCGCGGAGAGGAGAGAAAGATCGGCATATTTATTTTCTCTCCTCTCTGCAGTTTTATATAGAGTGATTAGGGTTTGCACTGTGGACTTTAAAAAAAAAAATTCAAAATGCAGGACTCAAAACCGTGACCGCCCGCGTCTGTGACTTAACCTAAGCCATCTAACCACATAACCAATTTAATTCTTATGTTTAGATGTGTATGTACATTTATTTATGCACTGTCTATATATATATATATATATATATATATATATATATATATATATATAGTGTATCTATCTATATTATTGTACATATATATTGTATACACTAACTTATATACTATTGTATCTAACAATATTTATTATTTATGCACTGTCTATAATTCTTATATATATATATATATATATATATATAGTGTATCTATCTATATTATTGTACATATATATTGTATCTAACAATATTTATTATTTATGCACTGTCTGACAGTGCATAAATAATAAATATTGTTAGATACAATATATATGTACAATAATATAGATAGATATATATAGTGTATCTATCTATATTATTGTACATATATATTGTATCTAACAATATTTATTATTTATGCACTGTCTATAATTCTTATATATATATATATATATATATATATATATATAGTGTATCTATCTATATTATTGTACATATATATTGTATACACTAACTTATATACTATTGTATCTAACAATATTTATTATTTATACACTGTCTATAATTCTTATATATATATATATATATATATTATTTAACTACTTGACTAACTTTTTCTACATATATACTAATTTTTTTTTATCTAACCAATACTGACTGTTTTGTTTTTCTTTATCAATATATTATTGTTATCTATTTGCAATGTGATATATTTGTATTTTTTTGACCAACACTAACTTATATACCATTTTAGTGATATATTTGTATTTGTATTCATTTTCGTATTTGTATGGTTTATGTACTTCGTACCTATTGTAAAAAGATTATTATTCATGAAATTTAAATGAATGGATAGGGACTTAACCTAAGCCATCTAACCACAGAACCAATTTAATTCTTATGTTTAGATGTGTATGTACATTTATTTATGCACTCTCTCTCTCTCTCTCTATCTATCTATATATATATATATATATATATATGTATATATATAGTGTATCTATCTATATTATTGTACATATATATTGTATACACTAACTTATATATATATATATATATATATATATATATATATATATATATATATATAATTTAACTACTTGACTAACTTTTTCTACATATATACTGTTTTTTTATCTAACCAATACTGAATTTTTTGTTTTTCTTTATCTATATATTATTGTTATCTATTTGCAATGTGATATATTTGTATTTTTTGTATTTGTATTCATTTTCGTATTTGTATGCTTTATGTACTTCGTACCTATTGTAAAAAGATTATTATTCATGAAATTTAAATGAAGGGATATGTCGGAGTCCCAATGAATTTTCCTGGCCAAGTGATTTTTTGTCGTACTTTTAAATTTAAACATCTAAATCTTGTAGCTAATTTTATTTCGGTATATTATGAAACAAAATAATTGGTGTCATGGATCATATTGTAACAATTTACAACTATGCATAAAACTAAATTTCTGAATATAATTAAATCTT
Source organism: Iris macrosiphon (assembly GCA_036927795.1). NCBI lineage: Eukaryota > Viridiplantae > Streptophyta > Magnoliopsida > Asparagales > Iridaceae > Iris > Iris macrosiphon. The sequence goes on along the minus strand of JAYESA010000009.1, from coordinate 24,280,433 downwards.
TATTTTTTTACAGAAATTTTAAAAAATATCTCGAGTCCTCGACAAATATAATTATAGGTCATGTGACTATTGTCTCATGATCTCATCCTGCCATTTGCATTGCTTTTAATATCTTGTGCCTCCCTCTGTGCGTCTTAATTCGTCAAAATTGAAACATATAGAACATTACAAGATTCAATTAGTACGAATATAATGACATAGTAAGATTGTAACTAAAAATATGTAAAGGGAGAAAACTTATATATCGCAGGTAAACCATTCAGCAATGATGACTATTGTTTTATTCAATTATAATAAAAAAACATAAAAAACACTTAAATAATGCATAAGTATGTAAATTATTTTTTCTATTTTTTTTACTAATTTATTACTAATTTATTACTAATTATTTAAATATTGCCGATACAACCGATACCAAAAAATCCGATACTCCGATCTGATACCGCCGATACTGCTGATACTGCCGATACAAATACTCATACAAACTGTCCAATACCGATACCGAGTTTTTGAACCTTGGCAAAAAGTATCATGATGGATAGAGTGTGCAAAGCCTCAAGTCTTATGTTCCGTTGTGAATGCATAAATTATCCTCGCATCAGCCATCTATTTCATATTTTGATTGTCCAATTTCAATAAAGACCTTTACTACTCGCTTATCTCATATAGACAGGACTTTTTAGTTTTCTTCCAACATTAACTTCATAGGGTTCCCGTGAACTTGATATACATACTTTTGATCAAATAGAACCCCCTTTTTCGTCTCCGAAAAACTATATGATATGAGAACACTAAGATGAATGAGTGGCAATACAAACAATAAGAAATGAGTGTAATTGTGAGAAGTTGATGGCAATGCCAGTTGAGAACGAGATTTGAGATCACCTGAGATGAGTTGGGTCCGTGAAATGGAGAATAGATGCAGCAGTTAGGAGTGATAGAATGTTGATTGAAGAAGTTGCTAGAGCAGGTTGTTGGCCTAAAGGATCTTGGATAAGAGTATGATATTTGTTAATGCAGAGAGGAATAGCCCTTAATAGAGCAGGATGGACGAAAGGCACTCAAATAGATGACCCCAAAAATTTGGAGTAATAGGTCTTTTTGTTGTTGTTGTTGCTCATTCTTACTGAAACTCCCTTTATTCACTTACATAAAAATATCATAAATATCTGCAAAGATCAAACAAACAGCTGATGGGAATACATTTTCTGATTTTCTCTTACAAAGTATAAGCTATTAAAGAGATGGAAGGATCCATGCAGTTTTTTAAACAAGACACCAAGGTTCACAGGACTTGTATCGGAATCGGTTTCAAATCCTTATGAGTATTAGTATCAACGATTTCGGGAGTTCTAGTGGTTTCTTATCGGAGTTTTGGAATTATTGGTTGAATAAGCCAAAAGATAATAAGAATATTGTTAACAACTAGAAAAATAATTTATACATTTAGGCATAATTTTATATATTATTTGTTGTTTCCTTTAGTTTTGCATGGAATAATATTCAACATTGTTGAATTATTTACCCTTAATAGACACTATTGTTTATTTACTTGCTTTTAGACAAAGTACCCTCCATAATAGATAATTTGAATGGAAAATATTGAGATATATTAACGTTGTGAATTAATCGTTATAACTTCAAAAATGGTAGTAGTTAAATTGTGTCGATATGAATTTTTATTGCCATACTATAACATGTTGATCTAAGCACGATTAAATCATTTATTCGATATTATTTTTTAACCATAATTTTCTTTTTCTTTTAGTTTTTATTTGCTAAATTGACCGTGAAAGAGAGCGATGTTGGCACTAATTTTTTTTACCAAATTACGGTTCTAGAATTTTCGAAGCTCCCATGCGATATAGTTCGACAGGTTCCACGAAGCGCCCGAAGGATGGGGCGAACTGCCCCCTACGGGGATTTCACTACCGAGTCAGTGGACGGGGGTCGAGGGTGTTTCAATGCGGAAATCTTCGCTATCCACGTGAACATTCAAAGTTTTCACTCGCTTACAGAAGCCTCTGTGTGAAAATTCTAGTTTGTTACAGATTTTCGCTTAGGGTGCTTCAACGCGAAAATCATAGCCATCCACATAGAGTGTCTCTACGTAAAGAACACAAATTGTACAGGGGAGTCAACTGTACAAATGTTGCATTTTTGAACAGAATATTTTAGATCGAAAACGCTCAGATGTGCTACATTTTTGCTAGAGTGCCACTAGGAAAAAATGCTCTTTTCGTCCAAATCACAAGTCTTCACTAAGGATGCTCCTTTGTGAAAAATCTTCTAATAAAGACAATGTTATGACTAATGTTACGGATCCCGAGACGACGCTTTTTTTAATGGGATACGTTATAGAATTCTGAACGTTCGTCATGATTACGCTGTCGTAATCATGGAAATTAATATTGATCCTCGCAACCGACGACAGTGGCATGCTGACAGTGATTTGTACGTACGTTTACGTCGGTTCAGATCGTAAAAGTAATAACCAGTGAAGTCATCAATTTTTGCTCTGGTGCACGTTGAGCGAAAATGCGTAAAACAATGCAGATTTGCTAATTTTCGCTTGAAAATTCAACAGACAGCTACTTTAGTCCTATTCGACTATAAATACCTCGATTTTTGTGCAGTAAAGGCACGGCTCATGAGCATTCTAAGTACTTCTTTGCCATAGCACTCTGCCCAACGACGTTTGAGAGCATTGAGAACATTCAATCACTTTCCTGTCTTGCATCGAATAGTCAACGGAGCAAAGTGATCACGCGTCGATCGACCTTTCCACCGCTACACTCTCTAGATATTTAATTTTCTTTTGTGTTAATTTTTTTTTGTAATTACCAGTGTTGTAATAGGAATTCTTTCTTTACATAAGTTATAAAAAATTTCTTAAAGAAAGTTGTACTTTTCTTTTCATTCAAAAATAAATGGCGACTCTGCTGGGGACATCCTTGACCACCAACGAGAAGGTCGTGGTGCAGTTCGATGCTGCTACGATGAAAAGTGTTCAAGATACGTTGGTCATAGAATTTAACCAACAAGCTTTTGAGGAGATGCTCTCCGAGGACTATGCAAGTCCTATTTCGATGCTCAAGCAAAAGAAGGAACACAAAGTTTGGCTACCTAAGCCTCGATTCGCTTACCCCGTTGTTGCTGATAACAAGGGTGAGGGAATCATGACAAACGATGGTGAGGCTAGGTTGCTAGCCGACTCTGATGACAACCTCGAAGTCTCTGAGTCAGTGGAAGACATCCTTGGCAAAGCTAAGGTGACGATAGGGGCGAGAAGGTTGCGACGTAACCGCAACAAGTCTCAAAAGAAGCCAAACCTATGTCGCAGTGGTCTTGGCAGAAGAAACCACTATGATGCTGAAGAGCACTGTCGCACAGACTCGAGAAAATCCAACTCAGAGAGAGTCACACTTTAAAAAAGTTGGTAAAAAGCTATGCTGCTACACAATATTTCCGTGCCAGAGTGAGCAACAGAGTTCACGCAAAAATCTCGAAGCAAGTGAGCGCACAAACAAGAGCGCTTCAGCCAGAAGATTCTCGATGAAGTTTCTGGCCTAGTAGTCATTTCCGCACTTTCGCACAAGTGGGCAAACTGCTTCATGCCTAAAGCAGACTCATTTTCACGTGGATGACATAAGTGCTTATCTTGCAGCTCAACAACAAGCATCTTTCCGAGCGAATGATAGTGCTCATTTCTGTACGAGCAATAAAAGCAATTTCCGAGAAAAAAATAAAAAGCTTTTTCACGTGGAATATGATGATGGTGTTCATTTCCTCGTAGATCAGCAAGTTTGCCTACGCACAGATGACAATGTACATTTCCGCACAAGTAACAAAAGCAAGTCAAGTGGGACTCAACGGGAACATTTCCGCACAGAAGATGATAGTGTTCATTTCCGCACAGGAGACGGAATTGTTTCTTACGCAACTCAACATGTTCATTTCTGCACGGGTGACCGTGCTCATTTCTGCGCTGGTGATGGGAGTATTTCTCGAGTAGCCAGCATTCAAGACCATCCTTTGCTCCTTGTGTGGCTCAACCAAATATTTTTTGCACGGGTGATATAGCTCATTCCTGCATAACTGATCCAAGCTCTTCTGACAGAGTGAGCTTAGACCATTTACTCGTGGCTCACTCTTGTCATTTGCGCACAACTCAGCACTCTAGCGTGAGTCTTGAGCATTATTTCAACGAAGATTATTCTAGTGTGGATCTTTATTCAAGCGCCAATTCTGGCGTTCAACGCACTCATGTTAGTGAAGCCCATGGCGTTAAAGCTTCACCTTCAAAAGCACGCCAAGTTCCTTCAAATGATTTGCTCTTCGTTGTACCAGCAAACAGATGAAATCAGACTCCGATCGTGTTCAACAGAAGGAAATTGGAGTTGTCGGCAGCAATGTCGTCCATTACAAATGATGATGATGAACTGCTTCAATTCTATCATTATTGACAACAATCACACCACCTTATGGCAAAAATGGGCTACAACTTCCAGCAAGCAGGAGGTCTAAACTTCGGTAAAGGACAACATGTTCCATTGCAATCTTTCGCACCGAAGTGAAAGCCTGATAACTACTATGACAAGACTTGCAGTGGGTTGGGTTATGTTACCCCATTCTCTTTGGAAAGCGAGTTATCATCATCAGTCTCTGGCCGAGAACTTCCAGTTGCTTCTGTCAAGTTGGGGTTTAAGTCTAAGACATGGGTAGCTAATTATCCTCAATCCAATTCCATACAACAAGATGGTGTTAGTTCTTCCTAAGAAGAGGAGTCGAAAGCTGGCATCGTAGATTCTATGTACCCATCCACGTCGATCATCCAGTTAGTGGATAGGTGTATAGTAATGTCTTACATGACTGGAGAAGGCGAAGAAGGCAGTAGTGATCGAATAGTCGAACATCTTAAAGGGATAGATGCTGCAATCCAAGAACTTCAAGGTATGATGCGACAAATGATGGCATTCCAGAGAACTACCACAACAATGCTAATTGCTCACCTAAAGCCTGATAACTACTATGACAAGACTTGCAGTGGGTTGGGTTATGTTACCCCTTTCTCTTCGGAAAACGAGTTATCGTCATCAGTCTCTGGCCGAGAACTTCCAGTTGCTTCTGTCAAGTTGGGGTTTAAGTCTAAGACATGGGTAGCTAATTATCCTCAATCCAATTCCATTCAACAAGATGGTGTTAGTTCTTCCTAAGAAGAGTCGAAAGCTGGCATCGTTGATTCTATGTACCCATCCACATCGATCATCCAGTTAGTGGATAGGTGTATAGTAATGTCTTACATGACTGGAGAAGGCGAAGGCAGTAGTGATCGAATAGTCGAACATCTTAAAGGGATAGATGCTGCAATTCAAGAACTTCAAGGTATGATGCGACAAATGATGGCATTCCAGAGAACTACCACAACAATGCTAATTGCTCACCTAAAGCCTGATAACTACTATGACAAGACTTGCAGTGGGTTGGGTTATGTTACCCCTTTCTCTTCGGAAAACGAGTTATCGTCATCAGTCTCTGGCCGAGAACTTCCAGTTGCTTCTGTCAAGTTGGGGTTTAAGTCTAAGACATGGGTAGCTAATTATCCTCAATCCAATTCCATTCAACAAGATGGTGTTAGTTCTTCCTAAGAAGAGTCGAAAGCTGGCATCGTTGATTCTATGTACCCATCCACATCGATCATCCAGTTAGTGGATAGGTGTATAGTAATGTCTTACATGACTGGAGAAGGCGAAGGCAGTAGTGATCGAATAGTCGAACATCTTAAAGGGATAGATGCTGCAATTCAAGAACTTCAAGGTATGATGCGACAAATGATGGCATTCCAGAGAACTACCACAACAATGCTAATTGCTCACCTACCTGCTGAAGTTCAAGACAATCAAGCTTCTACAACAACACCCATAACGTTGTAGTTACTGGGGTATACTACAACCTGAAGTCGTGGTGGCGCAACCAAATACCCCTAGGCCACAACAAGATGCTCTTAGAAATCTGGAGGCCAGAGTTGAATCTCTTGCTAAGCAGGAATAATCTGCAAAAGGCTGGTATTATCAGACCATATCCAGTTGAGTAGGAAGACACTCCTTGCCCACCAAAGTTCAAACCTCTGTCTCAGCAACTTTATGATGATTTAACTTTTCCGAGTCAACACATATACTATTTTCGATCGCAGACTCGGCATATTGTCGGAAATCAGGCCTTGATGACTACTATGTTTGTAGGAACCCTGCAAGGAGTCGCTTTTGATTGATTCAGAAACCTGTATTCTGGATCTATCAAGACATGGAATGATTTGGAAACAACCTTCCTATTCCGATTCTACGAAGGAGAAATGGAGATCACGTTGTCAACTCTGATCTCTACCAACACAAAAAGGAGAACCTGTCAGGGACTTTATCAAGAGATATCACATCATCTCTATGCAATGCAATGTTGGTATGCCTGTGTCTATATAGGTGCAAACATGCAGAGACAACTTTCTAATTCAAATGAAAGTAGCTATGGGAGCTGATGACGCAAGTACTTGGAGCAACTCATCCGACAAGCTGAAATAACCGAACAACTTATTCAAAGTTTGGTTTCTCAAATATCCTTGACAATGAACAAGGAGACGACGATGACACTTTCGTCATACATCTACCTACATCTATACGATGGCGAAACATATTCAACTTCAGAAGAAGATGATACTGCCACTTCCGATTAAGAAGAGTCTTTAATCTTCGATCTTTAGTCTCGCATCCAACAAAGGATAGGAGTACAAGGGGTGGTTAACCCTATGACTAATGGTCATGACCTCTTTACCTCTGAACCATTATGATGTAGTCGTATTTTCCTGTAAAGTGCTGTTTAGTCATCATCAGCTAAATGCATTCTTCATAAGAGAACAACAATGTCCCTCCCTTATCCCACGGAGTCATCATCAAACTCTCCAGCTTGATCAGCTTGATCACCTCCGACGGAGTTCGTCCGTTACATTAAACCTGCTTGCTTTACCAGAAGTATGTGATCTTTGGTAATGCCACCGACTTTTGAATTTTCCCAACAAAGTCGTTAAATTCATCAAGTTAAATATTACATCTGATGGTCGGTCGATCTTCCGTAGATTTTCAACTATCACGTCATATATATTTCTGATAGTTCATTCCTATCCCAACGGTGTTCGGGATATCCAATGTTAGTTCATTCCCCAGTTGGGTTACTTCGAGCTATTATCCTTATCCAGTCTTGGATATACCGTGGATAGTTGACCCACATAAATTTTCCAAGTGGAATCACCTTTAGGTCCTTTAGAACGTTTCCGTTGAGATTAATAAGTCAAGTATAAGTCTATCATGTCCAAATTACCTATTATAGATGTCTTTGTTATATCTTAAAATCTCCAGCTATGTCGATGAAACTTCTCTACTACTTGATAGTTTCAACAACTTGGCCTTTTGTTCAAGACCTCTGTAGTTTTGCAAAACAAAGCTGTGTCATGCTTATGACAATCTTGTTTGCTTACCGTTATGTCCTTAGCACCTCTGAACGCTTTACTTTAAAATTCTCCACAGAGTCAATATTTACCATCATGTCTAGATCTACTTCTAAACGGTTTAACTTTGATCCCTAGTGGATTTTCTTTCAACTCTTACTTGCCATATCCAGTTACACTTTTGAGCAATATCCAGTTACACTTCTGCGCAAGTAGATCTAGTAAAATCCTTTTTATTGTCATCTGAACAACAAATCTTGGATAATTTTAATTTATTGTCTATCCCACAACTTTGGTATGTCGTAGATAGTAAATCACATAAATCCTCAGCAGAGTTTCCTTTAGGTCTTCTGGTAGTTCCTAGAAAGACCAACTACGAATAAACAAACCATTATACTTCTCTAGCAAGTCTATCATGTCGATCATACCTTTGATAGTTATGTTTAAAAGTCTAGAACATTCACATTCATTATCTATACCTCGTTATAGGTATGCCATCCACTATAAAAATTCTCCAACAGAGTTACCAGCAGAGTAGTAGGCTCTTGTCATGTCCACATTACCTCAGATAAATCTTGCACTATTTTCTCTATTCTTGATCTCCAGGTATATTGGGAATAACCATTTGTCACGTCCATATTACCTCTGACAAAATGTCTCTAATTCTACTACTAATCTATAGTCGATTTATGATTACTTGTTCAAACCGCTATGTTCTCAGCGCCTCTGAGCGGTTAATCTTGAACTTAATTCATGTATGTCATGTCCATATTATCTTTGAACATATATGGGTATTATACCTGGTTTCTAACTAATACGTTCATAATATCTCTATTAGTTGAATCTTTTTCCAATTATGCCTTTGATCATCTCTGAACAGATGGATCTTTCACACAAAATGCCTGCTGTTATGTCCATATTACCTCTTAACAACACATTTTCGATCTTTGGAGTTCATTATGTCCAGCTCGTCACATCTGGATGAACAAATTGCTAGATTCAAACATGGTAATCAAATGCGCGCCTTGCAGCATGACGCAACATATGCGCCTTACACCTCACTAGGCGAGGCTCATTTCTTCGGGCACACCCAAGACGCGCCTTTCCGCAAGGCGCAACCAAGAAAATGCACACCTTATGTATTTTTTTTAGAAAATTTTTTGAGGTGGGAAGATAGCCTTTACCTCAAACAAGTGGGAGTGAGGTAGCATTTTTCCACGGTTACCCAAGTTTGCTACAGATGTACTTGAAAAACTAAAATTTACTAAAGCATGGTAAGGGAGAATACAAAATTGTGTTAGTTTTGTTGAGTGCTATTGTTGTTCTACTAGTTCATTTGGTTATGTGTTGACATGTTTTTGTTGGTTTTAATATGTTATCTAGTTTTATTTCTTACATTACGAATTTAGTTATTTATTTATGTATATTTTAATTATTTTTTATTTTGTGCCCCACTTTGCTCCAACGCACGTCTTAAGTGCGCCTTGCACCTCAGGCGATATGGACCCTTTGCGCATCGAGTGCGTCTTGCGCCTTTGAGTACCTTGGATTCAAATTACCTTATCACGTCTATATTACCTCTGACAGCCTACAATGGAGCATCATTTCTGTATTTCTTCGCCAACAAGACTTCAACGACACTCAGATCAGACGAAGATGCACCAGAGTTTTTTGCGCTTTCAAAGTCCTTCAAAATCCGAGCAAGTCTACTATAGATTTTCGAAAACTTTGAAGGGAGTCTTGTTGGCTCTCATAAAAATGACCAAGTTCTGGTCCTGCAATCTTCGAAGCTCTTATGAGATATCGTTCGACAGATGGCGTGAAGCGCCCCTCCTACTGGATTTTCGATATCCGGTCACCTGACGAGGGTCGAGAGGACAGCACCCCTCGTGGGGGTGCGTGGGCGAAGCCCCTGTTAGACACATTTCTCACTGAAGAAAGGGAAAGTTTTCCGTCGAAAATATGCAAGTTCCTGCATGAAGAATAATTTTCTGCTTGGGAAGCCTCAATGCGAAAATCTGGAGGCCAGAGTGGGACGCTCCTACGCTGAAATTCCATTTTAAGCGTGGGATTCATCGACGTGAAAATTCTATGTTTTCACTCGGAAAACCTCTTATGTGAAAATTCTAGTTTGTTACAAATTTTCGCTCAGGGTGCTTCCGTACGGAAATCTTCACCACCCATATAGAGTCTCTATTTGAAGAACACAATTTGTACAAGGAAGTCAACCGTGCAAATGCTACGTTTTCGATCATGATACTTTAGATCGAAAATGCACAGATCTGCTACATTTTTGCTCAGTGTCATTATGCGAAAATGCTAGATCGTGCAAATCATAAGTCTTCGCTAAGGATGCTCCTTTGTGAAAATGTTGCTACGTCTTCTCCTAATAAGAATAAAGAGTTACGACCGAAATTACGGATTCCGAGACGACGTTGCTGCTTTGAATGGATACGTTATAGAATTCTAAACGTTCGTCATGTTTATGCTGTCGTAATCATGAGAACTAATTTCAATCGTCACAACCGATGACACGTGGCATGTGACAGTGATTCGCTTGTACGTTTACGTCGGTTCCGATCTTAAAAGTAAACAAATTTTTGCTCTAGTGCATGTTGAGCGGAAATGAGCAAAACAGTACAAATTTGCTCATTTTCGTGCGGAATTTAACAAACAACCGTTTCAGTGCTATTTGGCTATAAATGCCTCGATTTTTGTGTAATCAGGCATGGCCCCTAAGCATTCTAAGCACCTCTTTGTCAGAGCACTCTTCCCAACAACGTTTGAGAGCATCAGAAGCACTTAGCCACTTTCTTGTCTTGTATTGGATAGTCAACGGAGTAAAAACACACGCCGATCGAGCTTTCCACTACTCTCCTTTCCGCTACACTCTCATATCTTTATTTTTCTTGTGTATTAGAATTCTTTGTGTAATTACCCGTGTTGTAATATGAATTCTTTCTTTTCATAAGTTATAAAAGTTTTCTTAAAGAAAGTTGTACTTTTCTTTTCATTCAAAAACAAGCAACGATTTCGGTATCGGCGATGCTGGTATCGGGGGACCGTATGAATGGTCTTTATTTTTCTATATCGTTATATATTAAAGCTTAGACAACCCAATGGTTGAGTTATTAATGTTGGTAGTGGTCCTAGGTTCAAACCTTGTTGGAAGCAGTATGGATGTTCTAATTTTCATGCATTTCTTACCCCCACCCCCCAGAATGAATCATTTTTGGTTCCTCCCCTGAATATAAGAGAGAGCCAAATAGCAGAGGTTGCAGTTATCTAATGAACAAAGTGAAGCAAAGGAGATCTTTTGTTGAACACCAGGATTTAACTTTTATATTTTAAATCGCTAAGTTCACCGGCTATTGATTTTCTGTCCAAGCATCACAAGTCAGAGTACCTTCTGCATTACCGTTTGAAGCCCATGTCTTCTCAGTATCACGGACTGGGAGTTCCAGCTGCATTTCTACTTTGTGCACTAGTGTGCACCATATCTGGAGAAAATTGTGCCTTAATAAAGAAGGAACTAGGACAATGATCTACTGCTAACCCGTGTAACAATATCAAACACTTATGATGGTAGGTATACTATTATAAAAAATCATTCTAGGCTTTGATTTGCTATTTTGACAAGGTTTTGATATGCACTTATGGAACCAAGAAGTTTGAGTAGTTAGGCATTGTTTCAGGTAGATAAGTCGTGTAGGTTCAATCGTAACTCAATAGGGCTAGGACTCCAGCTTGTATTATTGCTAGGTGTAAATATGTAGTGTTCCAATTAGCACTACTGTGGTTGATATAACAATTTGGACGTAGGCCAATGAAGATACATTTTTGTCTGTTATTTTCATGGATCATTTTATCTTAACACATTGTCTATCTAACATAAGAATTGTGCATAAACTTTTGATGTTTGTGACAGATGGGTACTATCAATGTACCGTATTATGGAGAATCCATAACAGATGGGTCATTTATGGATTACACTTGGTAAAAGAGAAAAGGAAATCTTCATTAACTTACATGGACATTTTCTCCCCCCTTTGTGTGTTTCCTGCTGAAGTACACATGATAGGAAGATGGTGACGGTCCAAAGAGATGTGAAAGCTGTTTTGGTTATGAATGTTTATTAGTATGTAACAGTGCATTTAACTTTATTTATGGAAAATACACTCGTATAAAAGATGAGCTGCATAGTCCTCAACTCGTGGTATGTTTCAGGGAGTTACGTTTCTTTGTTAGCCGTGAACCATATTGAAAATGCTTGCTTCAATGCACTTCAGATTGTAGTTAGCCAAATGGCTTTAGCCTTTGTTGGCATGTTAGAAATTCATAAGCTTGAAGTATATGCTGTTAGACATTTGGCTAACACTTTAGAAGTTGTATTTTGTACATAAAATTGTACAGTAAACCTCTCTTAATTATTAGGGATTTCTCCTAGATTTGTCAATTGACGATCTTCCTCCGGCGGTTTCCAGTCCTCAAACTTGCTGTCACCAACCATGTGTTCTTACTGCTGCTGTTTAAAATCCCTCCTTTGCTTAAATCATTCTCTAGTACCAAATTTTGCATCTGCTGCTTCACAATGTATCTCCTATTGTCTCAGTTCCTCCTTTTCCCTCTACCCTTCACCAACTATAAAACTAAAATTCTTCAGTAATCAAGTCCAACTACATTGACCTTTCTCATCCTATGCGTTACCCTTCCTCTCTCTTGATTTAAAAGCTAAAGCAGTTATCTGTATGCTTTTGCGTGTAAGCTTTGCTATACATTAGTGAACTATTGGTGTCACATTGCTTATGGTTTTCCCTGTACATTTTGGAAGTGGAGCAGCTCTATGTAATGAAAAGAACTAGCTGTTTATGTGAGTTCTCTTCCAAGGTTTTTGCTACTACAGAGTGTAACTTCCTGCAATTTAGTTGACTTTTGTTGATAACCTATAAGTACGCATGTTTAGTTTTAATATCATAGTATATATGATCTAACACTTAATTATTTTAGTGTTTGTGCAACTATAGCCTTCCGTTTTATAATGTTTTGTGCGATCTCAATTCTGAATGTATATACTTATTTTTGCTTCTTTTGCAGGCAAAAGCTGATGAAATTGCTAGGTTGATGAATGAAAATGAGCATTTAAAATCAAGCATGGAAGATCTGAAGGTAGGTATGGACCTTGGTGCTTCATTTTCTGTTTTTCATTAGAAATGTGGGACAATATTACTGGAGGTGGAAGATTTTGGTTTAGTAATTGCAAATGTTGTTGGTGTAGCTAATGCATTGAGCACTATGTTTTGTCATTAGTTGAACCATTTTGGCCCTTCATTATATCTTATATATACTATTTCCACATGGAAACCACTCATTTTTCCTATGCGTTTCAGTTAAAACTTTAATCGGTGGTGTTCCTCGGGTCTGTGGAGCATATCTTGCTTAACTGAGGGGCAACTAAATTATCTTCAACTCTTATTAGAGTCAAAAATAGTTTCTTAGTAATCGCAGTTCATTATCCTAGAGGGTTATTATGCTTTAAGTTCACTTTCAATTAGATGATGACAAGAGCAAACTTTTGTTCTACAGAGAAAATCTACAGATGCAGAAATTGATGCACTCCGTGATGAATATCACCAAAGGGTGGCAGCTCTAGAGAGGAAGGTGAACTAGTTTGCAATTCCTATGTTTATATTCTAAGTGCTATACTTGACTTTGTAATACTGGTTTCTCCGAGTTTGTTAGTGTTGCATTTTTCTGGTATATGCCTCTAGCAAATACCTTGTTTGGTACTGCTTCAGGTATTGAAAATCAACTTTTTGAACTTGCTACAGAAGGCATATATCTTATAACTGTTATGACTTTGAACAACTAATTTTGTTAAGGCGCAAGAGCACCCCATTCTTGTAGTCTAAGTTTACTTACCTACCACGTGGTCCACATTCAAGGTGCATAACTCGGATATATATTATTTTGCGTATTTCTTTTCTCAGGTTTATGCCCTTACAAGGGAAAGGGATACATTAAGGAGAGAACAAAGTAAGAAAAGTGATGCAGCTGCTCTTTTGAAAGAAAAAGACGAGATAATTTGTCAAGTTATGGCTGAAGGTAGACCTGTGAACTCTAGACTCTGTTTCACATGTCAGATAAAGGAACTTGCACCGTCTCATTAATACTTGTAGAAATTATGTTTTAATTTATCTGGTGCTGACTTCATAATGATCTTATACAGTGATGTTATGTGATTACGACATTCTTTTAACCTATTATGGAAGATTCATCTAGTTGATGGAAACAACTAATTGCAATATTATAGTTTTGAGCTTGTTTTGCCCATAGGGGAGCAAAAAACTTTCTTCTATTTTATTGCATTTGAAAGGTTGAAAAGAATAGCTAATCAGGGAAGAGATGCTTAATATAGCAAGGTGATCAAAGCTGTTGCATAAAATAACAGCACTAGAGATTCTTATATATGGCTTCAAGTCTACTTCCAGACGTTCTCTAATTCTGACACTTTTGTCCTGGTGCATTTTGATTTGTGAACCAATATAGATCTATTGTTAGTATCACTTTTACTCCATATTTTTATGGTGATATGACAGTGCCACATACATTTCTAGTGAGAAAGAGATGGAAAGTAAGAGAAAAGCATTTTTATAACGCCATATGATCATTTCATGAGGAAGATATAGGAAGATAAATGTTTTTTAAGGAGTTCTCAGAGTATTGAATTTTTTTTAGAAGGTGATGCATATTAAGAAACAAAGATGAATGGAGAACATATTTATGTCAATGATTATATCCGCTAATAAATGTCAATGTTTGAGAACCATCTAGAATTATCTATAGGGAATTACTCCACTTCATAAGAACAATCTTCAAGTTCCATAACACCTGTGATTCCTTACAATAGTTTGGATGCTCTATGCTAGAGCCAGAACTAACACAGCAGATGCTGTATGATTAGTGATATAAGAAGATTTAGTTCATCAATCAACATAGTGTTGGATCTTCTTTTTCTGTTGAAAGTCAGATTCACCAAACCTGAAAATGTTTACTAATCTTTCTTTGTTTTTTGTGTATATGACGTTTTAAACAGGTGAAGAGCTATCCAAGAAGCAAGCTGCCCAGGAATCTACTATCAGAAAATTAAGGGCACAGGCATGGAATTGGATTGTTTGCTAATTGTCAAGTCATCCCAACATTATTGTCATTTTTCTAAATTTATAACTATATGCAAATCCTGTTTAATCCAGATTCGCGAATTTGAAGAAGAAAAGCAAAGGCTTAATTCAAGGCTCCAGGTAATTAAATAATTAACTTTATCTAGATGGATAACCTCATAGTGACTCGAATCATCCTTAAGGTTTTTTTGTATGTTTCTTGGTTTTTGAAACCCAGTCATCTAACTAAAACAAGCCCCGACTTGATCCAAAATCACTTCCATCCTAAGTAATACAAGTGGCATTAGATCCACCAAATTGGACCAATATAGTAAGTGCATTGACAATCTTAAGAGAAGAACCATTAACTTAAGTACCACGTTCAAATGTTTCTTGGGTTATCCTTGTATGTCATCACCTTCTCACTCCAAAGAGATAAAAGCCTTTGTCCGTGGGTTCTGCTACTGTTCTTTTTAAATTCAGCTTGATTGAGGGCCATCTTCAGTCCAATATTTACAACTGGTATGTCATTTTATTTTATTGCCTCAAGTCGTCTTTGTTGAGGTTTACCTTTAGTTCTACTAGCTCCTAAGGATTCCTTCACTTTTAACTGGGGTATCTTTCGTTATTAGTTGAGCATGCGTAAAACCATCCAAATGAGATTCACTCATATTGGTCTTTAATTGAAGCCATCTGTTACTTTCCACTAATGCATTCATTTCACATTATATTCATTTAATGTATTGCCGCTCATTCATATCAATATTCTCATTCAGGTACTCATTGTTTAGACATTTTTTGATTGTCTGAACATTTTGACCATAATTAATGGCTGGTCTTTTACTGGTTTCATGAAATTTATCCTCTAGTATCAAGGGTACTATTAAGGGCACATTGCACTCAAGAAGAACATATCTATGCCTACTTCAATCATCTCGTTTAATTCTGTTGTCCTCAATCTCTCTATCATGCACCCCCTTTTTCTTTCTCCTGCTGAGTTACGCACATATAATTCCATATCCTTTAGATTTTAAAGCTTCTTTGCGCTTACTATTTTAGAATTTATCTTCTAGTCTCAGGAACTTGCACAATATCATTGGCAAACAACGTACCCCCTGGATGTGTCTACTAAGCCCTACGATAACTAGGGCAAAATGTTAAGGCAATGCTGACATGTGATTTAAGCCTATGATGATTGGAAGTGCATTTGTTCTTCTCACACTAATTATAACCCCATCATAACGTTTCCTTGATGACTTGATTATATCAACTATTAGACTTGTTTCTTTTTGTAAAATCAATCATGTGGTCTCCTTGGGAACCTGAGAAGACCTCTTTTAATCATGGGAACCATGTGAAGATCTCTCTTTTCCCTAAAACCTTCCATTTATCGTTTTCTATTGTCAGAAAATGGACTCATTCTAGCGTTTTTAGGTCAGTAGTTCTTTTGGATGATTTGATAAGGCGTAAGGTCAAATTTTGGTTTCTTGAGCCTCATTAACTTGGTCTCTGTGTGTGCCACTGTGCCTGCACGCAACAAGAATGCTGGCATTCATATATAGTACCAAAATAGTTTGCAGTTTGCAGAAGAAAACTCAAAATAATAGTTTGGTTACATTGTTTAGATTAGTTTCAGTTAACAAAAAACCCAATAAAATAAAGTATACTGTGGCCGTTTATTATTTTATCGTCATAATACTCCGCTGAAACTGTTCCAACTTGTAATCTACAACTTAATTTTTATATAATAGGTTCGACCAACATGTAGGTTGTTTTTTCCAGCACCCATAATAACAAACTTACCTGTAGTTCAATACTTAAATACCAAAAGGCAAGTCATCATTAATATTACTATGGTCTAACATAAACATGCATAACAACATGTTATTCTTCTTACTAGTTGTTAGTCCAGTTCTAATTGTTAGATAGTTTGACTAAACCTTGTGTAAGAGAACAATCAATTCTCATATGATTGTTTTCATCAAATACCATTTAAAAAAATTTCAGTGTCAATGTAGTGGAGAGGTAATGTCTCTTTGTTAATAAAATATAAATTTTATAGTGCAAATATAAATTTTGTACTATAAAGATTCAAAAAATATTCCTGTCTGCTGTATTTGGTCAGATCAATTAATTCTTGTCACGAGAATAGTATTAATTATCCTCAATAATGTGGATTACTTGGTTATCATGAATTTTTATCAGTGAACTGAACTTATAGTGTATAGAGGAGGGAGTTTCACATTCATCTTTTGCCGAGTTATCTTGTAGGCTAAAGATTGCATTCTTGGCATATACTGTCCATCAGGTTGGCTTTGTACAGTGCATTTGTTTCTTCACCATGTTAGGGAATGCCTATGCTAAGGTTACTGCTGGCTGCACTTTGTTAACTGCCTCAACTGCTATCTTTTGCATTAAACTCTGATTGAAGTCGAAACAAATGTCTATCCATTGATGCTTTTTGTACAGATTCTAGAAGGATGTCCTTCCCCAGTTTAACGATTTTCATGGGGATAACCTTTCTGACTTTTTAATGTGTAATTGATATTGGCCTTGTCGAGAATGTTTATGTTCAGCTATTGACTTTGCTTAAACTCCTATCTAACCCTTCAATTTTTTTCCTCTCTTATTGTATACATTAGGTTGAGGAGACAAAAGTAGAAAGTATTAAAAAAGACAAGGCAGCTACAGAAAAGTTGCTGCAAGAAACAATAGAGAGAAATCAAGCAGAACTTGCTGCTCAAAAGGAATTCTATACCAATGCATTGAATGCAGCCAAGGAGGCTGAGGCATTGGCGGAGGCACGGGTCAATAATGAAGCTCGAATGGAACTCGAGAGTCGCTTGAAAGAAGCTGGTGAACGTGAAGCAATGCTGGTTCAAGCACTAGAGGAGTTGCGGCAGACCTTGACTAGGACTGAACAACAGGTACTTGAACCCAGGGCTTTTTTTTTTCTCTGTTTCTGTTCAGTAGTTATGTTCATCTGATTTCATGATTTTCTCTTGACATCATTTTTTTTCCTGAAAAAGCATTTATTATTGTCAATTTTCTAGGCAGTTTTTAAAGAAGATATGCTTCGAAGAGATATTGATGACATCCAAATGCGCTACCAAGTTTGTCCTGTGCTCTTGTTACATATACTGTTTTGTTAGATGCTGACTACTTTTTAGATCTTTCATTATGTTGACTTAGCTGATATTCAGGCAAGTGAGATGCGGTACAATGAGTTAGTCACACAAGTTCCTGACTCGACCAGGCCACTTTTGAGACAGATTGAATCAATACAGGTGAAAAGTTCAATTTCTTTTCTCTATAATTTTTCTGAAACTAATTTATCTCACAGTTATCAGAAGCTTGATGCAATTACCCTTTATATCTGTATATAACTTAGATGCTTCCTTTTTCTTTACATGCTTTTTTGCTAAGCTTGTCCTATTTCCGGTCTTAACAGGAAGCGTCTGCTAGAAAAGAAGAAGCATGGGCTGGTGTGGAGAGAGCCCTAAACTCTCGCCTTCAGGTTATTACTTATTACCACTCCAAGATTTTTTAAATTTAAGAAAATGGCTAGATATTAATCTGGATCACCAAATCAAGCATCCATCCGGATAATATTAACCCCTCTATAAGAGTTGCCTTCTGTTATCGATAAATTAGGTTCAGAAAATGGAACCTGGAGCTATGTTTGATTGAAGTGAAAAAAATAGTAACTAATTATCTGGCCCTGATATGCAAAAGAAGGAATCGTGTTTAAAATTTTGGGTTAATATTGTAGAAGTTAAAGGGGAATTCCCGCCAAAGTAGTTATTATCCTTAAGTGAGCAAATTCTACCTTGCTATGTGTGACCAAGGTTCATAGTGTAGGTACAGGAATCAGTTTCGGACCCTTCTTATGAGTATCAATATTAGTGGTTTTAGATCAGAGTTTACGAGTTCTTCTTTTCAGAAAGCCAAAAAATAATTAAAAATGAGTAGATAACTAGAAAAATATTTGAAACATTTCGGCAAAATTTTATGTATTTTTTGTCGTTTCTCATTAACTTTGAATGGAATAATATCAAGATCAATAGATCACTCTTCGACACAGAGGTTGAACTAACTAAATGGTAGCCCAAGTGGTAAGTTAATGGTATTACAATTTTGGAGGTCTTTAGTTCAATTCTTAATATACACACCTAGTTTTATTGTGTTTATTTACTTCCCTTTAGAGAACACACTTGCAACAAATGTTTTTGTATGGAATAATATTAAGATGGATGTATAATGTGAATTTATAGATGTACAACTTCAACAACTAGTTACATCGTATTGATAAGAACTTATCAAGACACTTTAGCATGTCGATCTTCTGGATGACCGAATCATTGTTTCAACACTGTTTTTTCCCATGCTTCTCTCTTTCCTTTATGTTCTTTTTTACTGAATTGATTGGGGAAGAGAACCCTAATGTCCGTATCGGCCAGCATCACTCGGTATCTGTAGGGGTCTGTTTGGAGTCTTCGGACTATGAGCAGAACAAGAATTGCGATTATTATTAACTAAAAGCTTCTACATTTTTCTCAGTATAAACACGGTTCTAGTGGTCTTTCGATGTTTCCAGGTGTTCGCAATGGCATGTTGGGTAACCTAGTCAAATTCGATTAATTGGTTTCTTGCAAATCACAGTATTCCTTGGGTCATAGTTAATTGCTGAAAATAACAGTTGCATGATCCATGGTTCTAATTTATTTCATTTTGACATGACAGGAGGCAGAAGCCAAAGCAGCAGCTTCGGAAGAAAAGGAACGAGCAATGAATGAACGACTATCACAAAGTCTATCTAGAATAACTGTTTTAGAAACCCAGGTTTCCTCTCATATTCTGTTAGAGACGTGATAGATTACTTTTGCTTGTATTTTATCAATTTGCTCATTGGCTAATGGACTGATTATGAAATAATTCAGATTGCCTGTCTAAGAACGGAGCAAACACAACTAAGCCGATCACTTGAAAAGGAGAGGCAAAGGGCATCAGAAAGCAGACAAGAATATCTGGCTGCAATGGAGGAAGCTGCTACTCAAGAAGGTCGTTGTAAACAACTTGAAGATGAGATCAAGGATCTTAGGAGTAAACATAAGCATGAGCTTGTAGAAGAGATAACAAAATTGGAACTTCTCGAGAAGGTAATGTTGGTGATACATTTCTCTCATATGCATCTCACTGCATTTTTATGATTTGAGTCATTTAAAATGAAACACTTGTACAAAAGGAAATTTGCATAGGTAATTGTATCATCTGACAAGCATATTTAAGTTATGTATTAAGAAATTGAATTTATTATGTTTGGAAACTCTTTTCTTGTGGATCAATTATTTTATATATGTCTATTAAAGTCGCAATATGGTAAATTATTTCTTTTGAAACTGCAACATCTTAAGTAATTATATAACCTGCCCAGTTTTTCCATTTTAACAAGTACTTTTTCTAATACTTTGTATGCTTTCAACAACATTGAATTGTTACCCTAAAACCTCGGGTTTGCTTAAAATTCCTCAATTCCTAAAATTTTCAATATTCTATTTCCAAATCTTACAAGTATTCTGCAAACAAGTAGATTGGCATTGGTTATCCCTATCCTGCAACAAATTTATATCCAAGTTTAGTGAGAATTTGATCCACCTCATCCCTAATGCTTGTGTACTTCTATCAACTGATTCCAATCATCACAAGCACTACAAGTTCCTTCCAAGGGGATTTATTGTGAAAGAATGGCTATTTGTTGAACAATATTGTACATGAAGTACTGGGCGGCCTTAAGATTAGCGTTGGATCCCTAGAAGCATTTAAAGTTAAAACAAGCAAACACATGGTGGAGGTAACTGCTGATGATAAGTCTCTGTAGAAATCTCTACCACCTCAACCTTCACAACTGCCACCTCCACAATTATCACCTTTGCAACTTATGCCTTTGTTGTCACAACTGCCACCACAAGTCAAGGTTACCTATGTACAGTTTGAATGGTGTTTTTGTTGCTATTGCCATCACTGTCTAAGCCCTGTACATATCAGATTTAAAACTTCAACACCTAATCCTAAGCCATGCTACATAGTGCAGCTCAACATCTCCTTTTCTTTCAATTAAACCCGTAAAACAACCCTCAAATTAGCTCACCAAATCCTCCACCCCCACCCACCCCCCTCTCTCTCAATTGTCCTATTTTCTTAGGTAACCATATCCCTGACACCTAAAATATTTCATTATTTTGTTTCCAAATCTAAGACTTCCTAATATCCTCCAAAATTAGATGATTGACATCGGTTGCATGATTGTTTTGCATGACACCCTAGATATGGATGAAGTTCACTAGGCACATTCAAAATGGGGTTCCATTATGTATCTCGTTTGCAAATGATAGTCTTAGTTGATGAGACTAGAGAAAGGCTAGCTTCTTAAAACATGGAGATAAGCTTTGGAAAAGAAATGAATTAGTAGGATGAAGTAAAGTATATGAAATGTAGTTTCAGTAAATTTAAAGAAGAAATTAATGAATAGTCCATATTCATTGCCTAAAGATACCGAAGAATGATAGTTTCCACTATTTAGGACCAATCAATTATCATGATGGAGAGATTGACAAGGATGTTATTCATGGAATAGAGGCAAGATGACTGAAGTGAAAAAGCTTTGTGAGTGCTTTGCGATTGTAAGATACATTTGAAACTAAAAGAGAGGTTCTTTAAGAAAACAATAAAGGCAGGCATGCTTTATGAGTCTGGATGTTGGGAAGTTAAGAAACATGTAAAAGCAGTAGATGAAAGGAGGATGCTAAGTCGGATGAATGACTCCATGAATATAAGTTAAAAGATACAATAATAACTTAGTGTATATGTGTGAAGTTGGAGGTGGCTTCAATTGAGGATAAGGCAAGAGAAATAGTTTGGGATGATTTGCACCATGCAACTTTGACCAATTGATGCATTTTGAACCTGCTCCTATTTAGCCTCCTAACTGTGATGTATAGCAATCGAAGCACATGATACTTTTAGATAACTTGTCACATCTTTGGCTGAAACTTGATGATAAAAATGGTGATTTTTAGGTAAATGTACGGAATTAACTATGAGATATCTAGTCCATATCAAAGGCATTGAATTAAATGAAGATAACATTAATTTGCAATTAAGCTCCTTTGATCTCGGTTTACGCAAGTTGTGTGGTTCACTTTCTCCCTGTGGGGATTTTTCACTTGGTTACTCCTGAGAGTAGTAGGAAGTGGTTGACCATCATTGCTGCTACTGTTATTGGTCCTCTGTCACTTGCCCCCCTACTACCGTCAGTTTGGGATCCTGGCTGGCAAGCATCTCAACGATGGTCAACTGGTTCAGCGAACTTAACAAAGTGGCTTATGTAACATGAGCTTGTATGAGTTAATTTTAGATTTTTAACTAGCAAATTGCAGTTCATTTTCGTCGACCTCCTCTTTTAAACTCCAGATAATTAGGTGGTATGAGATTTTGTTTTGGTCTAGATTTGTGAGAAAACTTTCTTCTTCAGTTCTTCTTTCAACTTCCCAACTTCTTTAATCATCATGACTTCACGTGTTCATGCTCAAACTTGGTTTCTTGTGTTATCCTATGACTGATAATGTATTTAAGGCTTAAAGAAGTTTTTGCAATGAGAGTTTCATCAAAATTCTCATGGACTTTGGAATGCTTCGTGAGAGATGATGTGCCTTTTCTCAAGTTGAAATTAGTTTATCCCATGGACAGTGTTAGATAGAGTAGAAGAGATTTGTCGGGGACAAAACCTATGTACTAATCGATTGATCCAAATGCAAAGTTTATGTAGACGAGGGGCATTTGCTAAATGATCCTGGATGGTAAGTTGAACCAGTGGATAAAAAACCTCCTTCACATGAGATTTTTTTATAAAAGTATAAAACCTTCACAATAATTCCTTTACAATACTTATCGTAAGTATATTTGTGGCTGCTCAATGGGAGAAACAGTGGAAAGTTGTAAGTCACATTGTTGGATCACTCTGCTCATAGTGATAGGGGAATAGTAGGATTTATAGAGATGCCAGATGATTTGCATGAATCTCCAAGTATATGATCCACTACTACAGACTGTTACTGGTGATCTAGTGTAAATACTATTGTGAGTTGTTTTAGGTTGGATATCTTTACATGAGGTCAGTTTTCTAGTCAGTTATCCGGTTCTCATTTTCCATCTACGTTACATCAAAACCATTTTTATTGAAGAAATAAAAAAATTGAAGTTGATCCACTACTACAGACTGTTATTGGCGATCAAATGTAAGGACGGAACGTCGAGTAATGAAATACTACTGTGATTTGTTTTGGGTTAGAAATCTATATATGAGATCAGTTTTCTAGTCAATTATCCAGTTCTCATTTTCCATCTAAGTTACAGCAAAACCATTTTTATTGCAGAAATAAAAATTTGAAGTTGATCACCATTTTTTCCAAAAAGCCGGCTGATGGATTTTGACTTGATGTCATTCGAAGATCTGCACAAATTATTAGATCACTGGGAAACAATCATTTGGAATTCCAACCAGAAGGCTGGATTGTATATTATATGCACCAGCTTTGTGGAAGTATTGAGAGTGAGAGGAAGTGGACTGGCCCTACTGCAGCTGCCCTTCAATCTGGAGCATCTAGTTGCTCGGTCTTCCAGGGAGTTGTTCATTTTGGGCACTAGAGTAGTTAGCTATCAATTTGGATACTTGTAGGGATTATCCTCACCAAGAACAGATCTTTTCCTTTTTCTTTTTCTTACCGACCCTATTGCAGTTGTTTTGTGAACGTTCCTTCGCATCCTTAAAACTCACCTCTACAGGAAGCCTGCTAGTATTGTTCTACGTACCTGGATTAGCTGGTATAGTAGGGGCTGTTTGCTTTTACTAAGAGGAGATCCTCTATTATCATCCCGTCTAATAATGGTAATTGACATAATTTCATCTTCGCTGCATTTTTTGGGTTCTATTAATGGATGTATGCTTCTTTACCCTGAATATTGACTGCCATTGGCAAAGATCCCAAAGGGTGAAGTCCAACCTTCTTCAGTTTGTTTGATGCAGATGACCTTAATGATTTCCAATGAAATGTGTCGCGACTGTAATTTCTCTTCTGTGCAGGAACCGACTGTCTTAACTTGCTATCTTCTGTCCTAAGATTAACTCCTAACTACTTATCAGAGTGGGAGTATCAGTAGGGCTTCAATCCTTTTCTATTGGTAATAGAGAGGAATTGGGGAGAAGGAAGCTGGTTGGAACTAGTTCTGCATGGGTCTTTCGGTCGTGGGCGAATGTGTTACCTGTCTTCTCTACCCAACTGATTTTTTTTGGGTCTGTGGGATACAGTGGCCCTGATGACTTCCTTTTCTGTTCTGGGATCATGTTATGAAGTGCGTACAAGTGTTGGTTCACTTTCTTGTCCTCATTTTTGTTGCGACATCACTGCTCTCTACTCTTTTATTTCCTTATGTTTATCATCATCCAATAGTTCCGTCTTCTGCAGTTACTGTTCTAAGAATCGTAAGGCCATTATTGAGATGTATTTATCTACTGCCTGAATGTATGATATGTTGGAATCATGCTAGTAATCAGTAGCAGTCCCAGATCTTTTTTTTCGTGTGCGCGTGCGCGTATGTGGGGTGGTGGTTGTGGGTTGGTGGTGGGGGTGGGGTGGGGTGGGGTGTGATAAGTCCATTATTTTCAGTAGTTGGACAAACATTCTTTTGTTCCCCTTCTGAAAAATTGTGGTACATCAGTGGTTTTCATTACTATTTTCTAGTTGTTCCTGTAAACCAACTCAAATGTAGAGATGTACCTTTTAGATATATTAATTCACAAATAAATGCATATATTGGCTATGTTCTTATCTCTGGATTTGGAGAATTGCCATCTTCAATGCGCATGCCTATGTTGGATAATGACACTTGCTTCCAGAAGACCCCCCCACCTCATTTCATCCCCTCATCACACATCTTAATCTATCTACAATGCGCATGCCTATGTTGGATAATGACACTTGCTTCCAGAAGACACCCCCACCTCACTTCATCCCCTCATCACACATCTTAATCTATCTACGCTCTGCACCCTTGTTATTTTAAAATATCACCGTCGATGTCTATGAAGGCCATTATTTTAGGGATGTACTTTTATCACCACCGACCACTCTTTGGTTAACAACTTCAACTATCTTGTTCTCGGACATACATCTCGTCCGGAATATCTGCTTTCCATGCAACTTCTCTGTAGGTTTCGCCAGCTTAAATCTCACATACGATCATATGTTGCATCTCCCATAATAGTTTTTGCTTCATTTCATCATTTTATATATGGTTTTTAAGAGCAGAGAATCTCTCTGGTCATCATTTTACCATTTATTTCAATTTTTTTCCCTTGCCATGATTTTAGTTATTTTGAAACTGTACTCAACAGTTCCTTACTGAAACCTGTCTTTGTGTTTGTACTTTGTAGTATATATAATGCAAAAGTAGCATGAGTGAGATAGACCAGATGAATATCTGTCTCTCTTATTTCTAAACGGTTGGAAAAGGATCGATTGTCAATTTATTGCTTGATGGAAAGACAGTTGAAACATTTTATGGCCTTTGCTCTCTGATTGTACTTTTGTTAGTGCTATATTGATACTTGTCATTAGCACTCACAAAGAGAAAGCAAGTTACTCATCTAGGAGGCTGCAGAAGCTTCATTTTTTTTTTTGGTAATGATTGTAGATCAGAAAAGGAAAACAATAGGTATAGTTCACAGACTAGCACCTCTAACCAAATTTATTTTCTTATTCTGAGCAGCTTATCTAGATGCAGCTACCTCTTAATGTAGTATGGTTTCAATTTTCTTTACTGCAATTTATTTTCTATATAATTAATATTTATAGACGTATCACTGATTTTTCTGGGATATATCTATTTGTCTGATACTCCTTATAAATTTCCATATTTTATAGGGGTTGATCCATTTTGCCTAGTGGTTAGATTTCATTATTGTAGATTTCATCATTTGATTATGCTGAACTTGAAATCTATATATAGGAACTGGAAAGGGAAAGAACTGCCAGATCAGAACTGGAAAAAGCTGCTTCACGTCAAACTTCTATTTTCACCAGTCAAGATTATACCAGTAAATTTGGTAACCGAAGTTCAGAAAATGGTAAACCACATGCTCTTTTGCTTAGGTAGATCCTATCAGCATATTTTATTCTCTTATTATCTTGTTCCTTCTTTTTCTTTGGTAGGGAATGCCCCTATTCGGAAACTTTCCAGTGCTGGTAGTATGGATAGCATGGAGCAAAGCCTTTTCTTGCAAGCTTCTCTGAATTCATCAGACAATTTCTTCTCTGAAAGGAGAAATTCTGGGGAGACAACCATCTCCCCTTATTTCCTAAAGAGCATGACACCAAGTGCTTTTGAAGCAGCATTGCGTCAAAAGGACGGAGAGCTTGCATCATATGTTTCACGCTTGGTAATCACATTCGGCCTTTCTTTCAATTCCACAATTAATCAATTGTTGATTAGGGACTCTGAATCACTCAATTCATTTCTTGAATGAGTTTTCAGAATTTTACATGCCATGATAGTTAAATTCTAAAGATTTTCAGCTATATTTATTTATTATCCTGCTAAGAAGAAAATATTTAGACATTTTAAAAGTTCTTCACAAAGTGAGGACACAACCTTTATGCTATGCAGTTAAAGCGGGGACTAGTTGGCATGCGTTGTAGCACCGCCTTATTTTTCACAAAACTCGGGTAAGAAAATCAGCCCTTAAAAAGCGCTGACTAGTCACCGATTTTGATTCTTTTTAACCGATTAATTAGAAAATCGGCCACACACAACTCTTTTTTATTGACATGATTTGGTATTATTTTATTTTATTGATATCATTGGATATTCAGTAGAATTAGTACTAGTATTAAAAATAATAGGATCCGCTTTTTACTGACTAGACAAAAAAAGGGTATCGGCCGCTGCCGCTTTGCTACCGCTTTAAGTGCATTGCCTTTATGTATCACAACATCTATTCTAGAAACCCCATTCAGGATTGTTCAATTAAGGTGGTACCGATCAAAATACCTATTGTACGGAAAATATTCTCAGCTGGCTCGTGTTGACATTATGTGGGGAGAATTTCTAGTTTCATACATTCACATTTGTCGCGTAGTGCATGTATGTTCCTGCTAAGATGCAGAATACTTTCAGATTCCCCTTTAGATCATACTATTTATCATACTTGTTTTTCTGTCATCCTTGAGACTGATCTTGTTCTACTGAACTTTCTCTCTAAAACCATCTATAGCTATTAGTAGCTGCAAGAAGCTGTTAATATTTCTTACTGTTACATATATGGTATGTTTCCACGTGTACTGCAGACATCGTTGGAATCTATCCGTGACTCTTTATCTGAGGAACTAGTAAAAATGACAGAACAGGTAACTTCACACTTCACAAGTAGGACTTTTGTTGGATATGCTAATTATCTGTTATTTTTGCATTCTACAACTATTTTTGAACTATATTTTGGCAGTGTGAAAAATTGAGAGTAGAAGCAGCTGTCCTTCCGGGAATACGAGCGGAGCTAGAAGCCTTGAGAAGAAGGCACTCTTCTGCCCTTGAACTCATGGGTGAACGTGATGAAGCGGTACTAAGATATCTGTTACGCCACTTATTTTTATTTTGACTTGAGAAAAGGGTTTCTGTAGTTTAACCACCTTTTGCACAAAATATCACAGATACAACCACAACAACAAAGCCTTAGCCCAAATTTTGGGTCAGCTACACAATACGATGGATGCTGACTTTAATATGATGACATGGAATTACCTTCAATTAAATATTATCTCTTTCCAGTATTGTGTAGAAGTGCCTGGACTATATAGTATATATATGATGATTGACAAGTAACGTAGGATTTATGAGCCATATAAATGGTGCACACAGTGGATGTAAGGTAAGAACTCCGAACCATGTTAAACCTTGTTTTCTGATTGTTCTTCTTCATCGTTGGTACCACGTTTGTTTAAATTGCCACCAGAGATCATCAGAATAGTGGGAGTGAAGACAACAAAAGAAGGAAATGTCAAGATTGACTAGTTTGATGGAACCAATTTTGGTTTCTGGCGGATGTATATTGAAGATTATTTGTATTCGAAGAAGATACATTATACTCTCCTGGCAGTTGGGATAAAAATCAGAGGAGATGTCATATGTTGATTGGGAATTCCTGGACAAACAAGTCCAGGTGGTCATCAATTTAACGATCGTAAAGAACGTTTTGTACGAGGTCAGAGACGAAAGGATTACGACTGGGCTGAGGAAAGAACTGTCAAGTATGTACGAGAAACCTTGTCTCAAATAAGGTACATCTTATGCATTGTCTATTTAATCTAAATATGACAGAACAGGGAGTTGTTGGAAATCTTATCAATGAGATCAACTCGATTAGAAGCCAACTATGTTCTGTGGGTATCGACTTTAATGATGAAGTTTGTACCCCGATTGTATTGTCCTTACAGGATAGTTAGAACGACATCGTCACCGCAGTGAGTAGTTCCTCCGGATAAAAAAATTTGAAATTTAACGTAGTTCGAGTTCTGATTCTAAGTGAGAAAATTTGCAAGAAAGTTAATAGGACTCAAGATCTACCTTGAGTACCGAAGATAGAAGAAGATTAAATAATCGTATGGTAGAGACAGAGGGAGATCAAATCATCATGGTGGTGAAGACGGAGTAAGATTAATCAATCGTGGTGGAGAAAAGAAAGAAAAATTTGAATCTACGAGAAGGAAATAATCGAGAGGTAGCACTAGTTGTTGGTATTGTCACAAAAGAGGACACGGTGACACCTAAGAAGATATTGCAAGTTCAGAAATAACAATAGCGAGAATCAAGATACTGCCAATTCCCCAATTGTGCCTAAAAATATAGAAGTTATGATTCTAAGTGTGGACAGTCCTATAGAATACTTGATATTATATTCTGGAGCATCGTTTCATGGCACCTTCCAAAAACAATATATGAGAAATTATGACTCTGGCAACTTTCGGAAGGTTGCATTTTACTGATGACGAGTCCTTGAATATTGTAGGAAAAGGTAATGTTCGTCTGAAGACCCATAATGAAACCAAATGGGAGCTGCCGGACGTGAGATATGTTCCAGATCTGAAAAAGATGATCTCAATTGGACAACTTAATAATGAAGGGCAATATACGACTTTTGTAGCCCTGCCCTGGAAGATTAGTAAATATGCTATGGTCACAACACGTGAAAATAAATATGGCATTAAATATTATTAGAGATGTCAAACTGATGGTGGTACTAGGGATTCAAATTCATATTCAAAGCTATGGTATAACAAATTGGGGCATATGAACAAGAAAGGGATGAAGGTTTTATCATCAAGAGGAAGCTTGTCTTGCCTTGAGACCGTAGATGCCAACTTCTATAAAGAGCAAAAGAAGGTGTTTCTCCAAATCTGGAAGAATACTGAACACGAGAAAATGAGAGCTTGTATACACTAATGTATCGAGGCCTGTCCCTGTATTATCTCTTGGAGGATCACACTACTATGCTATGCAGTTAATAACGTTTTTTTTTTTTATGATAACGGTCCGGAAGAGTTATAGATATATCACCGATATATCGGTTTTATAACGGTTAATATCGGTTTATATTTTTAACACAATTTTTATATATGAACAATACACTTAATAGTTTTCTATTATAAAATATGCATAAAGTATACATATCGTCGAGAAATCCAATAGATCCAAGATAAATGAGATCACTTGAGGAACTACATCTCTGAATAAGTATGATGCATGCAGATTTTGATGGCAGAAGATGTAATCTCCATTCTCCATTGATGTGAATGTCATATCATTCAACAGCAGATGTAATCTCCATTGATGTGAATGTCATATCGTTTGATGGCATAAGATGTAATCTCCATTGATGGCAGAAGCTTATATTGTATTGTATTGTATCTTGACTTAACAGCAGATTTTTCCATAGACATAGAATATCGTCTGCAGGCCCAGGCCCATAAGATTTTTTTTTTTAGCAAAACCAAAACCGTGAGAAATCGGTTTTTTTGTAAACCGATATTTCGAACAATATCGGCCAAATCGGCCGATAATATCGGTTCCGATATTTTACCGATATTTCTGAAAAAAATATCGGTCCAGGATCGATACCATTATATATCGGTTATATAACCGATATATAACCGTTTTTGACTACTTAGCTACTATGTTACGTTTATTCGATGATGCAACCCAAAAAGTATTAAGTGTATTTCTTAAAAATATGATATTTTCGTGTAGTAGAAGGTTCTGGTTGAGTTTGTGTCCAATGAGAAATTGAAGTGCTGGAGATTCGATAATGACAAGAGTATGGAAGAGTTCAAAGTTTTTTTGCAGCAAACATCAGAATGGAGAAGACTATTTCAGGAACACCTGAACGTAATGGTGTTGCAGAGTGGTTCAATCGAACCTTGAATAAGCACGCTACAAGCATGGAATTATATGCTGGTGTGCCTAAAGCTTTATGGGCAGACACAATTAGTATAGTAGCCTACTTAATCAATCGAGGATTGTCCGTTACATTAAAAGAGAAGCTATCAAAGGAAGCATGGAGAGAAAATGAGGTAAAATTGTCCCATCTAAGAGTTTTTGGTTTTGAATCTTTATGTGCTACTAGATTTTGACAATAGAAATAAATTAGATCCAAAGTCTAGGAGATGTTTTCATTTAGGTACAATGCTAATGAGTTTGATTTTTCACTTGGGACGATAAAAATAAGCAATTCCCGAGAAGCATGAATGTAGTATTCAATAAAAGAATGTATATAAAGATAGACAAGCTGTACTAGGGTAGGAAACCGAGCTGAACAACAGGAACAAGTTGAGCTGGCAGATGTTTCAGAAGAAATCATTAGTGGGAGGACGTATGAGAACATTGATGTACAAACAAATCCTACTATACATGTAACTGAACTCAAAAGATCAAGCATAATATCTTGACCACCCAAGCAATATTCTCTATATTTGTACTATTTGTTGTTGTACAATGCTAATGAGTTTGATTTTTCACTTGGGACGATAAAAATAAGCAATTCCCGAGAAGCATGAATGTAGTATTCAATAAAAGAATGTATATAAAGATAGACGAGCTGTACTAGGGTAGGAAACCGAGCTGAACAACAGGAACAAGTTGAGCTGGCAGATGTTTCAGAAGAAATCATTAGTGGGAGGACGCATGAGAACATTGATGTACAAACAAATCCTACTATACATGTAACTGAACTCAAAAGATCAAGCATAATATCTTGACCACCCAAGCAATATTCTCTATATTTGTACTATTTGTTGTTGTCAAATGGAGGTGAGCCAGAGTCTTATGCCGAGACGATACAAGTTGACGACAAGTTGCATTAAGAGTCGGCCATGAAAGATGAGATGATGTTGCTTCAGAAGAAACGTACATGGACCTTGATGGATTTACCACATGACAAGAGAGCATTGCAGAACTAGTAGTTGACGGGAGTAAAAGATTCAAAGCAAGGTTGGTCGTGAAGGGCTTCCAGTAGAAGGAAGTATTGACTATACCAAAATTTCCTCTCTTGTTGTCAAGATAAGTATATTCATATTAGTCTCGAGTATTGTTACATTTGAAATCTATATCTAGAATAGTTAGATGTGAAAATAGCTTTTCTTCATGGCAACCTTGAAGAAGACGTATGATGTACAACTAGAAGGTTTTTCGGTGCCAGGCAAGGAAACTGTTGTATATAAGTTGATTAAGAGCTTGTATGTGTTAAAGCATGCTCCAAGACAATAAAATAAGAAATTTGATACCTTCATGCATTGTCGTGGCTTTAGGAGATATGATATAAATTATTGCTGCTATTTTAAAAGTGTTGACGATTCCTGCATTATATTGCTCTTGCATGTAGATGATATGCTCGTTGCAGATCCAATATACATGAGATAAACTAATTGAAGCTGGAATTATCAAATGAGTTTACAATGAAGGATCTAGGAGCCGCGAAGCAGATTCTTGGGATGAGGATTGTTAGAGACATTTTAGTTGGTACGTTGACATTATCAAAAGTTGGGCATATTGAAAAGTCTCGAACCGTTTAGAATGCAGAATGCAATGTCCGTTAATACTTCTTTGGCGAACCACTTTCGACTCTTAAAAGGGCAATCATCCAAGACAGAGGAAGAGCAAGGATGCATGTCTAAAGCTCCATATGCATCAGTTGTTAGTAGCCTTATGTATTCCATGGTTTGTGCCATGCTCGATATTGCAACACAGTGAGAGCTGTGAGCCAATACATGTGTAATCCAGAAAAAAAACAACATTAGGAGACTATCAAGTGGATCTTTCGACATCTAAAAGGAAATAGCGATAGAGGGCTTTGTTACAAAAGAGGAATCTTCACTCACCAAGGATTTGTTGATGCAGAGTTGTAAGAAGATATTGATTGTAGAGTACCACGAGTTATGTTTATACATTGGGTTGAACTGCCGTAAGTTGAATTTTTCAATTGTAGAAGATTGTGGCACTTTCTGCTACTGACGTTGAATACATGGCGGTCACTGAAGTAAGCAAGGAGATAATATGGGTGAAGAGTTTCTTAGAAGATTCGAGCATAAGGCAAGGTAGCAACAATCTTTTCTGCGACAGCGAGAGTGTAATTCATTTTGCAAAGAATCTTGTTTTTCACCCCAGGGTAAAGCATACCCAACTAAAGTATCACTTTGTTCATGGTTTGTTGAATAATGGAATGTTGACATTGGAGAAGGTTCGTGGAACTACCATCCCGTTGACATGTTGTTAAAGGTTGTGACTACAGAGAAATTAAGGTTGTGTAGTCTGAATTGTTCTCCATGGTTGATCGATGAGGTGACCGTCGCACGCGAGTTACTGAGTTACAAGATAAGTAGAATTGCATGATGTGAAAGTCGTATGATAAATCTCCAAGTGAGAGATTGTGGAGCTTTAATCAGATTTCCTATTGTACATGTAGCCTAAAATTTCTTGATCCAAATCTATCTGAATTGTTTTTTGTATAGGTGTTTGTACATGAGTAGGATGAGTTTTCTGTGATAACCAGAGTGTAATTCATTTTGCAAAGAATCTTGTTTTTTACCCCAGGATAAAGCATATCCAGCTGAAGTATCACTTTGTTCATGGTTTGTTGAATAATGGAATGTTGACATTGGAGAAGGTTTGTGGAACTACCATCCTGTTGACATGTTGTTAATGGTTGTGACTACAGAGAAATTAAGGTTGTGTGTAGTCTGAATTGGTCTCCATGGTTGATCGATGAGGAGACCATCGCACTTGAGTTAGTGAGTTACAAGAGACGTAGAATTGCATGGTGTGAAAGTAGTATGATAAATCTCCAAGTGAGAGATTGTGGAGCTTTAATCAGATTTCCTATTGTACATCTAGCCTAAAATTTCTTGATCCAAATCTATCTGAATTGTTTTTTGTAGGGATGAGTTCAGTAAATTTAGTGAAGTTGGTGGTCGCCATGATCTCTTGTTAAAAATAGGGGTTCAATCTCTTTTAATTGTAATTATCTCATTAATAATAAAATAACTTGTGTGTGGCCGTGGACTGTAGGAGAAGGATCTGAACCACATTAAATCTTTGTCTTTGTGATTGTTCTTCTTCATCATTGTTTCTTCGTTCATAACATTTAATAATAAAAAAGGTCCTGATATTATGCAGAAAGGATAAACCTGTTATGCTCAGTGGAACCTGTGCATTTTATTGGTGCTTGCCTGAGAAAGCAGCAGGCTGCACTCTCCTCTAGCGTCTAAGCATGTAATGTGAACAATGTTTACCAGACATTGCTCTAATTTTCATGTTACCAATAAATACCTAACGCACAATATTTATAATGTATTTTCTTTGCACAATATTTATCATGTATTTTCTTTGAAACTAGTATGAACCTTTTAGTTGTATGAGCTAACCAATCAGTGCCAAAGTGCTACTACTCTAAGTTGAGCTTTTGCTAGGCTTAATTACCAGAAAATATCTCCAACTGCCACATATTTTACACTTACTGCCCGGCATACTTGATTTCCTGATACTTGCATACCTCAAATTTCTGGATTGTGACAGTTGACTACACTTGGCAAAGTTCACAACCATCTTCTCCATTAATTCTGCCTTCATGTCCATTAATACAAGTGGTAAACTCCAATGTTGAAGCAGAAGGAAGGACTAATAATAGAGAAGATGCCCTTAATTCATGACTCGTCTAAGGGTAGCCACTGCCAAAATTCCAGACGTTTGCGTAAGGTGCTAGAAAATAGAGTACTGTTTACATGAACACTTACAGAAGTAGTTGATGGTACTTTTTTTTTTCCAATTTAGTTCTTTAAATAGGTAAATCCGACTCACTATTCATTTTGGGGCACTTAAGGGGGGCATCTAGATTATATTTTAAAATTTATGGACTATTTTAATAGAATTAACATGAACAAAATGGATTTCAATATGAATGATTTTGTAACCGAAGGATTGGGGGTCGAATCCTTTCGGTTTGTTGTGCGTGCATGTTTGTCATTGTTTTTCTCCTTTTACTTCGGGAAGTTGCAGTGTGTTGCCAATTTTAAAGCCCAACTGGATTGACTTTTTTCCTTTCGGTTTGTTGTGCGTGCATGTTTGTCATTGTTTTGTGCTTTTTACTTCCGGAAGTTGCAGTGAGTTGCCAATTTTAAAGCCCAACTGGATTGACTTTTTTGCAGTTGGAAGAACTTAGAGCTGATATTGCTGATCTAAAGGAGATGTACCGAGAACAAGTAGATCTGCTTGTGAATAAGGTCTGCATTTAATTCTACTATGTAGTTGTTTTTTTATTTTGATATCATTATGATTGCAATTTTCCATCTCTCCTGTGACCTGAACAGATTCAGGTTTTGAGCTCGTCAGTTGCAGCTTAATCAGCGGCAGCTGCTGTGCTTAGGAGAATTCTTGTTGAAGCAAGTGCTCGACACTGCCCATCTGTATTCTGTAAGAGTTATTTTATAAGAGATGTAAGTAAAACAGTTTCAGAAGTTTTATACTCGCTTCTCCAAGACCAGCCCCTATAAGAACCTAAATAAATTAAATTTTGCTTTGTTTTGCAATACTCCTTGTATATTCTTATACTTAGTAGGCAAGGAATATTTCTTTGTTAAGAGACCCACATTACCTTGAGTAAAACCTTGTGTAATCATATATTCCATTTGGTTTCTCCTAATATCCTCAATTTGTATAAACATATTCCATGGAAAGAGAGTATCCTTGATCATTTATTTCTTCAGTCACTTCATCATCTTGTGGTTTCTTTTTCACTTTCCTGGGGCCTGCCTTGCTGGTACGTCTTCCTCTCTTGCAATGCTTAGTTGCATGTATAGATTCGAACAGGTTCCAGAATTGAACCAGATATAGGTGACATAATGGTGATGAATGGGTAATGGGTTAGTTTCAGTCCGTTAAAAGTCATTAATATATAATATGATTCAATTAGTTAAACAATACTCCGGATGGCCGTAACTTACTACGACTCCATGGCCAAAGATTAAATTCCTAACTAAATCATCGACAAGTTGTGTGAAAAACAACCATAAGATCTTAAACCTAAATGAAAGCTGAGAAAAACATGAATAAAAGCTGAAAACCTAACCTTTCCACTCTAATAAAGCTTAAAACCATCCTTCATCTCATGTTTTGTGAGCCCTTGATCAGCCCTATGTTGTTTGATGACATTGTTGCTGCTCTCGTGATAACAATATTTATAATTTTGAATCTGTCTTACATTTAATTTTGTTGTTTGGATATCCTAATCTGTCTTACATTCTTCTTCTTCCTTGATAGTCCTTCCAATTGGAAGGACTGTCACAATGTTGACAGTCGTTTCAATTGGAAGGACTGTTAAATTTTTTTTACAGTCCTGGAAAAAAAATTTGAGCTGAAAAATAGAAATCATTGACTTCTATATGAAAATTTGGGCTGCCCTCAAGTAAAAAAAATTGATGACAAATTTGTAAATAAACTGAAAAAAAATTTGGACTGTTTAATTTATGTAGTGCCTGTATAATTTACCATAATTAGTTAATAGCATGATTCAATAAGATCTGAGTCCATGGCCAAGTTCAAAATCACCAACTAAAAATCATAGCATAATAATCAAAGGTAGGAATTGAAAAGTACAGACATAAAATCACACACATTTCAACTCTAAAATAGCTCAGACATAAAATCACACACATTTCAACTCTAAAATAGCTCAAGACTCCTCTCAAAGTGAGTAACGATTGTTTCCATCTCATGTTTAGGGAGCACAAGACCAATCTCAAGTCCTCCTTGAAAGTCCCTGCTCTCCGCCTGCGACAGAGCTCCGGTCTCCTTGATCGAAGGCACCTCGACCTTCAGGGGCCTTCCCCATCCGAAATCCATGTCGTAAACTTTAAACTTTGGCGAGCCAGCAACGCCGAGGGGCGGACATTCTGATACCAACAGAGCTAAATATCTCGACCCAGATCCTGAAAGACACTTGGAAACTCCTCCTTTCAGCCCTTCGATCGCTCTCCCGATAGCCTCAACTGCTGCAATAACACCGTCTTCTTCTTGCACGAGGTCGCCTACCTTCGCCTCCGCGAAACAACCTCCTAAACAGTTACCAAAATATGTGTCCGGGGTTGGCGGCTGCAGTCTCTTCCTCCAGTCGACCACGAACCCGAAATGAGCAGTTATGTCAGCTCGGTATCCTCGCGCCTTGACAACGCAGGCCCATAGGTAAGCACAAGAGACTACGAAAGTGGAGCAGTTGAAGAAAGATTTGGCTTTGGACCGGACCAGTGTCTTGAGCCCTTCGATGCGGTCTGGAGCTAGAGTGAAGGTAGCATGAACCAAATTGGAAGGAGCGCTTTCCACGGCTGCGGCTGCTGGAATTAGTACTGGATTATTATCAGCTGTGAAGCTGTTGATGTCTCCAAGAAACTCCGAATAGAGGTTGCAAGGGTCGACTATCACGGACCGATCGAATGACGGGGCAGGCCCGACCAGAGAAACATGGCCTCTCGACTTGCAGGAGCTAGCCCATGACTTGATGAAATGCGTGGAGTTGAAACCGTCGCAGGCTACATGATGCACCGTGAATCCGATACCGATACCGTGATCCGGAAACAAGGTCACCTGAATGGCTATTAAGGGCCTGTTGTCGTCGTCGATTTGAGGCAAGCGAGGAACTAGAGAAGTGAGCTTGCTGGCCTCGCGAGCATGGTAACCTACGAGATCAAGGAAGTCGATATCGCTCTCGGCCACGGTGAGCAACACCGAATCGCCCTCTGGTCGAGATCAAGTAGGATTCCGTGAAGGCGACGGTCTAAAGCCAAGAGGTGGAAGGAGCGGACAACTGCTAATCTGGTGGCTAGAGTCGCCGCATCTGAGGCAGGTGTCGAGCCGTTTGCGACAGACGTTCTCGGTGTGCCCTCTCCTGTTGCAGAAGGTGCAACGCTGCCCCTGATTTTCTCGTTGACGACCGCCGTTATTTTGACGCTTTGCAGCGTTGTTTCCTCTATCGTTGCCTTGGCGTTTGTGATTGGGAGTTTGCACAGCGCCGGCGGCAACGTGAGGATACTGCGGTTCGAGAGAAAGGGCATGGTTTAAGACTTCCCTCATCGTCTGATACTGCGGAACGACTACGTGCCCGTGGATGCCAGGACGTAGCCCTCCCTCGAATCGTCTGGCACGACTCGCTGCATCCGGTAGATAAGCACTAGCAAATTTGGCCAGTTTGTTGAATTCTGCCGAGTATTGCTTAACCGTCATGTTGCCCTGCCGTAGTTGTACAAACTCATTTTCTCGCTGACGGCGTACAGGCGGGGGTATAAACTCCTCCTCAAATGCGGCACGAAAAGTCGTCCACGCGATCGCCTCCTCTCCATGGCCAAGTTGAAGAGATCGTCGATGCACGTCCCACCAGTCGTGCGCATTGAGACGAATCTGTAGTTGGGCACATGTGACGCGCTTGTCTTCCGGCACTTCTAGGAGAGAAAAATGATCTTCAAGCTCGGCGAGCCAATCTAGGGCCACGATCGGGTCCTCGGTCCCATTAAATGGCTTGTTGCAGACCTTCTTGAAGTTGCCAAAGGTGAAGGCAGACACTTCCCTCGTCCTTGGCACTAGCGGAGTCTCTACTTCAAGGATTGGTTGGTCCACCGGAGTCACTACTGTCGCTGCGGACTGGTTGGAGGCCATAGTCTGAACAAGCTGCTGCAGGGTATCTACCTGCTTTTGTTGGACTGAGAGCCGGGCCTCTAGGTTGCTCTCGAACTTGGCTTGGCGGACATCATCCCTCTGTCGTTGTGCTTCTAACATTTGCATCACCTGCTGAAGCGGATCTGCTCGAGACATGCCCCGTTGGCTTCGAGAGCTAGCTGATGTGCCGGAGCTGCTCTCCTGAGCCTGTGTCTTGCCTGGTGCTAACGCTGATGGTTGCGCTTGCGTCATTCCTTCAAGAGCAGGTAAATTACATCAGGATCATAAGGTATTATGGACTTATTGTATGAACGTATCTCATTTTGGCCTTAACGAGTTCAGGAGTTCGCACAGGAATTTATCGTTAAGGAAACTTTTCCAGTTCAAGAGTCAAAGAAACTTTGAAGCTGTGCTCTGATACCAACATGTCACGTCCCAATTCCGTGGAATCGATAGTCGTCCCCCGGGCGTGACCGCCGTGCGGGCCTAGGTTGCGCCACGCACAAGGCTAAGTATTTTTGTTTTGCATAACGAGCACATATTCAGAGTACGCAGATAATGAACACAGATTTGAAGCATGAAAAAGTTCTCTTTTTATTGATAATATGAACATCTGTTACAAACTCCTTGAACTGTGTCATAAGGATTGCCTCTATGGGCTTACAAAAGTGTTTACACAAAATGAGATAGCAGTCCTGTACATTACATCCTTTACTAAAACTCAAAATATAAGACCTCCGATCGAAACGACGGCTTTGCCATGAAGCTGCATGATTGCTTGGCTGCTAGCTTCTATCTTCAAAATGCTTCTTCTTCAAAATACTTCAAAAGGTGGCACGGTCAAGGCGTGCCTACAGCTGGACTGGATTGGGGGTTTGTCTCCTGCTCCTCGCTTGGTTCTCCTAGCGCGGGGAACCTGTTTCAACGAGAGTCAGTACATCGAAACGTACTGGTGAAGGCAAGTTAACCCAACTATACCAATCAACACGTTGTTTTAATGAAGCATGCATATTTATTGTGGGTTTCTATCTTTGCCTTAGTTCCTTTTACAGCAAGAAATAGATATAGAAATCATTGAAATAACCCGCCACCATTCGGTGACATTTATCTGTCCGTCTGAACCACCTGCCATTACTTACCATGCCTTCCCTGCCAAGAAGACACAAGTTAGTTGCAACAGGTTTAAATATACAAGGGGATCACTGGCACGTTGCCATAATGGACGGGCTAGTCTCGGGACGGAATGACGTGCGGCGCAGAGGACAGGAGGCGCCACAAGCCACTGCATCCGAAGCAGGCGACTATCGTAAGTCCCGTCCGGATCGGATCGGTGCCAGTGCCCCAGCGACCGTCCGCGGGAACTAAGACCTTGTGCACAAGTTATCCGTGATCAACGCAGTACACTAAGTTAGCATTTGAGGCAATATAGGGCAATATCAGGCACAGGGCAATAACAGGACAAGATCTACTTTTGCATAGTCTTCCTGTTGAGTTATTGCATTGAAGATGAGTTCTATACATAGCACAATTTTAAGATGAAATATACAATTTAACTTATATTTATGCATATGATGAACATTCCAAACGAGCAAGCATGTAAGTAAGTAACCGTTCACAAGTTTCATTTGACATGCATAACTTTACCCAAGTCTATTCCCTTTATTATCTTGAAGTCTTTTAGTTATTACTTGGTATCGTTTGATCGGGGCAAGCACGAATACAGGATTTCGATGTGAAGACTAGCAAGAAGGGCTAGCTAATCAGGTTGGTAGCCACTCACTTTAGTAGTTGGAAGGAAGAAGGAAAGAAGTGCTTTAGGAGTCCGTTCGAGCGGCGCCTACTGCTGGATCACCTGCATTGCCACGAACAGCTGATCAATACTTCTTCTTCTCTTTCCGTTATCGGAATTGAAGTACAGTCCTATGAACGAAAGCAATGAAATCCATCGAAACCGTTCAAGAAAACCCAAGCAAATCCGAAAACCAACTCAAGGCACGAAAGCAACAAGCGACAGCGAAAACTAGGCAACAAAAGAATGCAGCGGAGAGGTCGCCTACCTTCGCCTCTACGAAACAAGCTCCTATACAGTTGCCAAAATATTCGTCCGGGGTTGGCGGCTGCAGTCTCTTCCTCCAGTCGACCGCGAACCCGAAATGAGCCGTTATGTGAGCTTGGTATCCTCGTGCCTTGACAATACAGGTCCACAGGTATGCACAAGAGACTACGAAAGTGGAGCAGTTGAAGAAAGATTTGGCTTTGGACCGGACCAGGGTCTTGAGCCCTTCGATGCGGTCTGGAGCTAGAGTGAAGGTAGCATGAACCAAATTGGAAGGAGCGCTTTCCACGGCTGCGGCTGCTGGAATTAGTACTGGATTATTATCAGCTCTGAAGATAGAAGTGAGATAGCAGTCCTGTACTTTTCCAAATTTTCCAAAAGGTTAGGACTGTCAAATTTTTTACAGTTCTGATTATAAAAAAGTTATTTGAAAGTGATCATTCTGGAAAATAATTTTTGAAAGTGACAAACTTATAATTATTAATGATAAAAATTTAGAATATTCTGACTTTTTTTTAGTGTCTTATGTTACTAAAATATTACTTATAATATAAATAAATATTATTTTTCAGATATTTATAAGAGAAGAAATAAACAAAAAACGAAATTTGTTACCGGCCTCCGGGGAAGTCGTGCACGAAGCACTGTCCTAAGAGTTGATCCGAGGTCTATGTGCAGACGTTTCTCGGAAGCTCCTAGTGGTAAAACGCCCTGACTACAGGGTTCTCTTCGTTGCACACAACTCGGAGAGAGAGACCGAACTTAGCTCTGCCCAGAACAAGGATTCAGAGAACATAATAGTTTGAGAGAAGAGAGAGGTTTCACGTAGGAGTGTTTTGTGTCTAAAAAATAAAGGAGAAGGAGACCAAATAAATAGGCTGAAGCTGTGACAAGGTTCAATGAATCTGGACATAAGCCACAAACAGGATACTTAATGGCTCATAAACAGGTCATTAAGGAGCAAATAAAACGTTAGAAAATGCTGTCAAAAGAGCTGTTGCAAGGTTCAATGAATCTGGAAATGAGCCTCAACGTTCAAATTTGAAAGAGCCAAATGGGTTCAAAAAATAAAGAGCAGCAAAAAGATTTTTGGATTTGAACCGAGCAGGGCCGGACGGCGGCGGCGGCGCACGCGTGTGGCCCAAGGGGTTCTCCACACAACATCTTTGAGAAAACAATGAAGAGAAAATAATATATACACACAAGAAGGGGTTGGCCCATCCGATGTGGGACTAAAGGAAAGAAAAAAATTGAACTTTTGCACAAGCAAAGCTAACAATCCCCCCCCCCCCCCCCCAAAAAAAAAGGTCAAAGTTCCAAAATAGAAGTGACAAAGAAATCAAAAGGAAGAGTTTCTGGATAGATATATACTATGCATAGATGAGATGAGATGATATGAGATGAGATGGGAAGAGACAGTATCCTTGATCAATTATTTCTTCAATCACTTCATCATCTTGTGGTTTCTTTTTCACTTTCCTGGGGCCTGCCTTGCTGGTACGTCTTCCTCTCTTGCAATGCTTAGTTGCATGTATAGATTCGAACAGGTTCCAGAATTGAACCAGATATAGGTGACATAATGGTGATGAATGGGTAATGGGTTAGTTTCACAGTCCGTTAAAAGTCATTAATATATAATATGATTCAATTACTTAAACAATACTCCGGAAGGCCGTAACTTACTACGACTCCATGGCAAAAGATTAAATTCCTAACTAAATCATCCACAAGTTGTGTGAAAAACAACCATAAGATCTTAAAACCTAAATGAAAGCTGAGAAAAACATGAATAAAAGCTGAAAACCTAACCTTTCAACTCTAATAAAGCTTAAAACCATCCTTCATCTCATGTTTTGTGAGCCCTTGATCAGCCCTATGTTGTTTGATGACATTGTTGCTGCTCCCGTGATAACAATATTTATAATTTTGAATCTGTCTTGCATTTAATTTTGTTTGGATATCCTAAACTGTCCTCGACTGAGATTTTAGAAAGATATTGACCACTGCTAGTAAGGAGGAAGTTCTATGTGATCAAGTTGAATCTACTAATTTGAATCCCTTAAATTTCCGATATGATGCTCAGATCTGTGTTTGGTTCCGAACTTCCAAAGGAATGGAAGAGGCCAAAGTATTCATTGTTTGGTCAGGTTCACTATGCATGTAAATTTTGAAAAACCTCACGGGAGTTTGCTGCAGTCCAAAAGAAAAGTTGCCAATAACAAATGATGATGTTATTGAAAATCTTGACAAAACTTATTCCTTCAACACTTAATTTACACTTCAACCCCTATGGATTCAAATGCGACGACACCATCTCCTTTCATAACTTTTTCTGCCTTCAATTAGTTAGGCAAATTCTATAGGCACTACATAAATTGCATAGGACAGTCCATTATTTCAGAATAGTTCAGATTTTTGTAACTTTTATTTCGGACATCCCAAAATTTACTAAGGACAGTCCAATCCTTCCCAAACCTTCCTAAAATTATTCATTCTAAATTTCTATTCCCTCTCTTCAAAATTTAAAACCCCAAAATCCTAATCCTGACCCCAACCTCAACCGCCGGAGGAGGAGGAGGTGACGTGGGACGGACGGCGACAACGGGGTGCGGGGCGGACGGCGGAGGAGGAGGAGGAGGGGGCGGCGTGGGGCGGAGGTGCGGAGTGGGACGGATGTGCGGGGTGTGGGAGGAGAAGGAGGTGACGTGGGACGGACGGCGGAGGAGGAGGAGGTGACGTGGGACGGACGGCGACAACGGGGTGCGGGGCGGACGGCGGAGGAGGAGGAGGAGGGGACGGCGTGGGGCGGAGGTGCGGGGTGGGACGGATGTGCGGGGTGTGGGACGGCGGCGGCGCGGGGCTGCTGTTCCTTCTTCTTCTTCTTCTTTTTCCTTGACACGACGAGCGGGACGGGGGCGGCGCGGGACGGACGGCTGTGGCGGGATGCGGAACGGACGATGGCGAGAGACTGTTTCTTCTTCTTCTTCTTCTTCTTCTTCTTCTTCTTCTTCCTTGACAGTCCTTCCAATTTGAAGGACTGTCACAATGTTGACAGTCGTTCCAATTGGAAGGACTGTTAATTTTTTTTTTACAGTCCTAGAAAAAAAATTTGGGCTGAAAAATAGAAATCATTGACTTTTATATGAAGATTTGGGCTGCCCTCAAGTAAAAAAAAATTGATGACAAATTTGTAAATAAACTGAATTTATTTTTTCGACTGTTCAATTTATGTAGTGTCTATATAATTTACCATAATTTACCATTAGTTATAGCATGATTCAATTAGATCCGAGTCCATGGCCAAGTTCAAAATCACCAACTAAAAATCATAGCATAATAATCAAAGGAAGGAATTGAAAAGTACAGACATAAAATCTCACACATTTCAACTCTAAAATAGCTCAGACATAAAATCTCACACATTTCAACTCTAAAATAGCTCAAGACTCCTCTCAAAGTGAGTAACGATTGCTTCCATCTCATGTTTAGGGAGCACAAGACCAATCTCAAGTCCTCCTTGAAAGTCCCTGCTCTCCGCCAGCGACAGAGCTCCGGTCTCCTTGATCGAAGGCACCTCGACCTTCAGGGGCCTTCCCCATCCGAAATCCACGTCGTAAACTTTAAACTTTGGCGAGCCAGCAACGCCGAGGGGCGGACATTCTGATACCAACAGAGCTAAATATCTCGACCCAGATCCTGAAAGACACTTGGAAACTCCTCCTTTCAGCCCTTCGATCGCTCTCCCGATAGCCTCAGCTGCTGCAATAACACCGTCTTCTTCTCGCACGAGGTCACCTACCTTCGCCTCCGCGAAACAACCTCCTAAACAGTTACCAAAATATGTGTCCGGGGTTGGCGGCTGCAGTCTCTTCCTCCAGTCGACCACGAACCCGAAATGAGCAGTTATGTCAGCTCGGTATCCTCGCGCCTTGACAACGCAGGCCCATAGGTAAGCACAAGAGACTACGAAAGTGGAGCAGTTGAAGAAAGATTTGGCTTTGGACCGGACCAGTGTCTTGAGCCCTTCGATGCGGTCTGGAGCTAGAGTGAAGGTAGCATGAACCAAATTGGAAGGAGCGCTTTCCACGGCTGCGGCTGCTGGAATTAGTACTGGATTATTATCAGCTGTGAAGCTGTTGA
The DNA here is from genome assembly GCA_036927795.1 of Iris macrosiphon. Taxonomy (NCBI): domain Eukaryota; kingdom Viridiplantae; phylum Streptophyta; class Magnoliopsida; order Asparagales; family Iridaceae; genus Iris; species Iris macrosiphon. Next base: position 24,236,287 of record JAYESA010000009.1, on the reverse strand, counting down.
TGTCTCCAAGAAACTCCGAATAGAGGTTGCAAGGGTCGACTATCACGGACCGATCGAATGACGGGGCAGGCCCGACCAGAGAAACATGGCCTCTCGACTTGCAGGAGCTAGCCCATGACTTGATGAAATGCGTGGAGTTGAAACCGTCGCAGGCTACATGATGCACCGTGAATCCGATACCGATACCGTGATCCGGAAACAAGGTCACCTGAATGGCTAGCAAGGGCCTGTTGTCGTCGTCGATTTGGGGCAAGCGAGGAACTAGAGAAGTGAGCTTGCTGGCCTCGCGAGCATGGTAACCTACGAGATCAAGGAAGTCGAGATCGCTCTCGGCTACGGTGAGCGACACCGAGTCGCCCTCTGCGTAGTGCAGCTCGTAGAGGCCTGCCGCAGATGGTGAATCATCAGGCGATCGCCGGAGTTTGCCTGCGAGAGGGTAGAAGTGGTGGAGGGCGAGGGAAAGCGAGGACTTTATATTTGGTAAGTAGGATTCCGTGAAGGCGACGGTTGAGTGGGGGAAGGGATATAGGAACAGCCTCTCCACCGGAGAAGTGTAGAGCCACAATATGTCGAAGAAGGTGAGAGGGAGAGAAGCCGGTTGTTGTTGAGTTATCGACGCCGGCGACGGGGAGACGCGGCACTGCTCTAGCACCCTCGTTGAGTCATCACTCGGGGATGCCATTGATGTTGCTTGTGGTGCTCAAACCAATGGATTCAGTTTATTTAAGAAGTGCGTTTTCAGTCATCACTCGATTATATTAATAGAGAGAACCATATGACGATATCTGTCGGCCGAATAGTGTCTGTGTTGTTACAGCCATCTCAACAAAAATATATATGTCAGAAATTTTGTTTACAGAGAAGTAGTTTTGTGTATTAGCGTGTGAGAAAAGATATTTGAAGTTATTGTAAATAAGGGAAGAATCGGACAATAACATTGACGGATTAAGGGGAGAAGAAACAACTCGACAATAATATTGTCGGATTCTATGGAAGAGGAATAACTCGACAATATTATTGTCGGGTTAATGGAGGTTAGCTAACGTTCGACTACCAACGTTCTTCCAGCAAGTGAACGTTGGTCACAACAATCTACGCAAGGGTTTAAATTAAAGAACCAGTCTACGCAACCTAATTTCTAAACCTTAAACACCCTGATGCTAAACCAAAATTTTTAACAATATCTAGTCTACCTAAAATAAAATTTGAGGGGGTTTACAATCCCGGTTCAGTCACATGCATCCACTAAATCTCATGCATGTTGGATCATAGACTTAGGTGCATCTAGGCATATCACAGGTGCATCTAGTAGGTTTGTATTATATTATCCGAGCAAACATATGCATCCCGAGACAGTTCAGACTGCTGATGGGATATCCCAATCCATCAGGGGTATTAGTTCGGTCTATTGTACTTCATCTGTTACCCTGTCATATGTATTGCATGTTCCTTCATTTTTGCTCAATATACTTTCTGTTAGCACTCTCATTGATCAATTGAATTGTACTGTTCTTTTTTATCGAGATATGTATTCTTTCCAGGAGAATGACACGGGGAAGAGGCTTGGGACTGGATCAGACATGATGGCCTTTGGTACCTAGGCAGGGAGGTTGTAATGCTTGCTACTACTGTTAGTGGAGGGTCAGAGGCAGAAGTAATGCTTCAACACTGCAGATTGGGGCATTTATCTTTTGATAGTTTGAATAAGTTAGAACCTGAGATAATTAATAAAGTAGACAAAAAATATTTATTTGTAATGCTTGTGAACTTGGGAAGCATACACGTTCTATTTATAAAATGGTTGGTCTTTGAAGTTTTGAGCCATTTGCACTTGTTCATTCTGATGTTTGGGGATCGTATCCTACTATTTCTATTAGTGAATTCAGATGGTTTGTTAATTTCATTTATTTCTATTCATGTATGACCTGGATCAACATGATGAAGCAGAAATCTGAGGTAAAATTTTTTTTTAAGACTTCTCGGTGTATATAAAAATCCAGTTTGGAGCATGTGAAGATTCTTCGAACAGATAATGAGACTGAGTACACCAACAAAGAGTTTGTTATTTTCATCTCTAGTCAAGGAATTCTTCATCAAATCACTTGCCAGACACTCCTGCTCAGAATGGGATGGCGGAACACAAGAACATGCAACTACTAGAAGTGGCACGTTCACTGAAACTGACGATGAATGTGCCTAAGTTCTTGTGGAGTGAGTCTATTATGGCAGCGACTTATCTAATCAACATGATGTCGTAAAAAAGTATTAGGGATGAAGACACCATGTGAGATGTTCTTGGACTCTAATATTTTTATTGTTCCACCTAGAGTGTTTGGATGCATATATTTTGTGAGAGTTCACAGATTGATGGTGAGCAAGCTGGATCCACAATCAGTTAAATGTATCTCTGTGGGCTACTCATCAAGTCAGAAAGGATACAAGTGTTGGTCGGCTTATATATCTACAACATATGAGACATGATATTACTCAGGCCGTGAGTGCGGTGAGTAGATATATGCATGATCCCATATGGCAGCATATGGAGGCAATTCACAGAATTCTCAAGTATATTAAAGGAAGTTCATGAGAGGGGTTATGGTTGTTCTGGACATTTGAGAGTTGAATGCTACTGTTATGCCGATTGGGTGGGTTGCATGGAGGATCGCAGGCCCACTACATGTTACTATATTTTTGTTGGAGGCAATTTTGTACATTGGCGTAGCAAAAAAGTAGGATGTAGTGGTTAGCTCTACAGATGAGGCCAAGTACATAGCTATGATAGTTAGCCTATGCGAGATAATGTGGGTGAAGAACTTGTTGTCTGAGATGCGTTTGTTTAGAGGAAATTTTTTTCAACTTTGGTGTGACAACAAATCAGCAATTGATATTGCAATTAATCCAGTTCAGCATGATCGCACCAGACATGTGGAGATTGGTCAATTCTTCATCAAGAAGCAGCTGAATAGAGGAGTTTTGACTTTGAGCTATGTGAAATCAGGTAGATGATTGTTTAACTAAAGGTTTAGGTCCTAGAGAGTTTGATATCTTTTGTAACAAGATGAAAATGATTGATATCTATCGCCCATCTTGAGTGAGAGTGTTGAGTTATGAGGACTTATTTAGTCCCACGTCGAATAGAAAATAAGGAGGATGCTAGCCTCCTCCTATATATATGTACTCTCTCCTGACTAATAAATCATCCATTATTTCTTTCTAGAATATGATAAAAAATATTTTATTTCCAATAAAATTAAATCTTGCCATCTAAGAACAAGTAAGGATAAAATCAATTAGGACAAAATCAAATATGACATAATCAAGCAAATTAATTTTGACATCTAAGAGCAAATAAGAAAAAAATCAATTAGGATAAAACCACTAGGCTAAGAGCTCATTGGAATATATATATATATATATATATATATATATATATATATATATATATATATAAACTGTGATTTTAGCCGTTTTATTATATTAAATGGTCGGTCGATTATGTTAATAGAGACGACGACGAATATCTGACAAAACAAAACTTATCTGTTGGCCGGTTGATTATCTCTACTATTATAATGCGGCTTATCTCAATCTATACTATTATAATGCGGCTTAGAACCGACTTCAAATTGAGACGTCTAAGCCGTACGTATATCATCAACCAATTAATTTAAAAACTTAAAAAAAAATTTAAGTAGTGTAGTTGTATTCTCACGTAGTTGAAAAAAAAATTAAAAACCTACAATCCTCCTAACTACCTGAACATGTGTAAATCCAAAAATAATTTAAAATTTAAATTATATTTAGACTAACTAATTGATATTATCTAACTAATCTCAATTCTTTATAAGGAGGCTTCGAAATGGCTCAAAATTGAACCGTCTAAGCCGTTTGTAAATCCTCACGTAATTAATAATTAAAAATTAAAAATTAAAAGAAATTTAAATACCCACGTACGTGTTTTTCTTACGTAGAAACATGTTTAAATCATTATAATTACCTAAATATATATTCAAATTTATAGAACAAATCCAAATAAAAATATATTCAATACTCAAAATATATTTAAATTAATTATATATATATAAACATATATCCAAAGTTGTACAAAAGTATGTATGTATGTATATATATATATATATATATATATATATAACAAATTTTAATTTAAATATATTCAAATCAAATTTAAACTATTTTAATATAATTTAAAATTTTATTAATTTTTTCAATAATATTATAGAATTTTTTATATCTAATTTTTTTAATAGAGATATATATAACAAATCTTAATTTACAAATATTTAAACTATTTTTGGCAATATCATAAACAAAATATTTTTACGTGCAACACACGTGCATTTAATAGTATTAATAGAGACGACAAACTGTTGGTGAAATAATAAAGAAGAAACGAAAATAGATATATGTATATCAGCACTTTCTTTAAAAAGTTATTCATTCCCACTTGAAAATAGTTTGTTGTCGAGTTCAAACGTATACTTTTTCCAGGATACAACAAAGTATTGAGCAAAAGTTGCAGACAACAAAACAAAACTTATTTGTTGGCCGGTTGATTATCTCTACTATTATAATGCGGCTTATCTCAATCTATACTATTATAATGCGGCTTAGAACCGACTTCAAATTGAGACGTCTAAGCCGTACGTATATCATCAACCAATTAATTTAAAAACTTAAAAAAAAAATTAAGTACTGTAGTTGTATTCTCACGTAGTTGAAAAAAAAATTAAAAACCTAAAATCCTCCTAACTACCTGAACATGTGTAAATCCAAAAATAATTTAAAATTTAAATTATATTTAAACTAACTAATTGATATTATCTAACTAATCTCAATTCTTTATAAGGAGGCTTCGAAATGGCTCAAAATTGAACCGCCTAAGCCGTTTGTAAATCCTCACGTAATTAATAATTAAAAATTTAAAATTAAAAGAAATTTAAATACCCACGTACGTGTTTTTCTTACGTAGAAACATGTTTAAATTATAATTACCTAAATATATATTCAAATTTATATAACAAATCCAAATAAAAATATATTCAATACTCAAAATATATTTAAATTAATTATATATATATAAACATATATCCAAAGTTGTACAAAAGTATATATATATATATATATATATATATATATATATATATATATATATATATATATATATATATATATATATATATATATAACAAATTTTAGTTTTAATATATTCAAATCAAATTTAAACTATTTTAATATAATTTAAAATTTTATTAATTTTTTCAATAATATTATAGAATTTTTTATATCTAATTTTTTTAATAGAGATATATATAACAAATATTAATTTACAAATATTTAAACTATTTTTGGCAATATCATAAACAAAATATTTTTACGTGCAACACACGTGCATTTAATAGTATTAATAGAGACGACAAATTGTTGGTGAAATAATAAAGAAGAAACGAAAATAGATATATGTATATCAGCACTTTCTTTAAAAAGTTATTCATTCCCACTTGAAAATAGTTTGTTGTCGAGTTCAAACGTATACTTTTTCCAGGATACAACAAAGTATTAAGCAAAAGTTGCAGACAACAAATATGAATCATTTTTTCTTACTGAGTAGTCGTAACTTGTGTTATGCTTATGATTGCTTGGTTATTTGTGTTATTGTTGTTGTGATTTGTTACTTGGGTATACTTGAGTTTATATAAAAACTCCCATGTCTTTCATGAACAATTATGTCTCTTCCAATATTTAGAACAAATCTAAAAGTGAACGATTATGAAAGAGGAGTCACAGCCAAAATCCAACGAATATAAAAATTCGTTCATCCAACGAATATGAAAATTGGTTCAATCCAACGAATCTAAATATTTGTTTAAACCCAATGAATCGAACGATTCGTTCAAACACAATGAATATGAAATATGAAGTTTTTCTTTGTACAATCAAACTAAAATCATCAACACTCTCCCACTTTGGTTGTACAATCAAACTTCTATTTTCAATCCCCTACTTTGATTGTATAATTATTGAGTCTGTCAAAACACAACACAAAATAATATTATAATGAATACAAGAAGATGTTGCTACCTTAAATCTTCAATTAGTACAAATACATCAATATTTTATTAAAGTTATTAGTCTCGTGAGAGGCGGCACCACTCCTACATTCACATAGGTGAAGTTAGTTTATATACCCCAAATACTTAAGTATTTATTTAACTTCATTAAGAGCTAATCTCACCATCGTCACCGTAGTGCATGGTCACATTGATTCTGTCATAATCAAATGGAGCTATATTTGTTAATTAGTGTATCTCAATCACTTCAAACAACTTATTTTTACCCATTAAACCTTTTACTAATTGGTTTATTAGTATAAGGTTGGGTTACCTTTGGTGGTAATTTTTATAAGAGGTTTTAGTCTCATTTATTTGGATGTTCCTTATACAACTTCTTTAGATAGGTCTTTAGTAAAAGAATCTGCTAAATTATTGCTAGTCTTCATATACGTTATTGTAATCACTCCATCCAATGTCAATTGTCTCACAAACTCATGTCTTAGACTTATATGTCTAGACTTGTCATTGTAAGTACAATTATATGCTCTTGATATATAAAGTAGCTTGACTATCACAATGGATAGAAATATGAGGTATTGGTTTAGGCCTCAATTTGATATCTAATAACAAATTCCTAAACTATTCAGTTTCCATATTCCTAGCTGCCAAGGCTATAAATTCTGACTCCATATTCGAATGAGGTATAAAAAATTGTTTCTTGGATGTCCATGAAATGACTCCTCCATCAAGAAGAAATACCCAACCAGATGTGGACATGTTGTCTCCTGCAGTATCTATGATCCAAGTAGCACCCGTATATCCTTCAAGTGTTGCTAAATAATCATTATAAAATAGGCCAAGTCCAAACACTCTACTTATGGCCTTCCAATGTTCTTCATTTGGATTGCTAGTAAATTTACCTAATTTGCATACAACAAAAGCAATATTCGGTCTAGTACAATGCATAAGATACATTAGACTGCCAATTGCACTAGCATACACAAGTTGAGGAATTGTCCTACCTGAATTTTTTGTCAATTTAACACTTGAAGTCAAAGGAGTGTTAAATTTTTTAAAATTTAAAATGCTTAAATTTGGACTAATTTTTTCAATATAATTTGTTTGAGCTTAACGCATATCTCCGATCATTGATTTCTGAATACAAAATATTTTTGAAATCCCGAAACCACATCGGCGCATTGGCACAAAAATCGTGACATCTGTTTTGCCTCAGACGATCGAATGACACGCAAATCAAGACGTAATGGTTTTTGCGCATGATTCGTTTTTACGCATATACGGACGCATAATATCTCGGAAATCAGCGCGTCATCTGCGAGTGGGTGGCCATAAATGCATCTCTAGAATCGGAAGAAAATAAGTTTTTCTCTATGGAACCGGAAAAGATTCACATCCACAGGCTGGATTATTTTCTTTTTCCAGCTGACCCATGCATGCATGTCTTATTTGATACAGCAAAGCTAAATTTGTTTTCTTTTATTTACCAACTGCCCCAGGCTCTATTCTAATCGGTCGATTATTTTTTCTTGTTCTCTGTACTCTGGGTGCTCGGCTGGACAATGGGGGTAAAGTTTGCTGGCTGGGTTTACAATGGCTCAGATGGTAAATGAAAACAAAAATAAAATTAACTATTAAAATTATTTGGGGGCCTCTTGGACCTTGGTGCTCCGGACTCAGGCCATGCATGTCCGTTCCTGCTGTTTGTCATCTGTTCATTGGTCCACAATTAAATTTATCACAGGGGTAGACTTAGTTGTTGGCATTGGTAGGGTTCTTATCGTATATAGAGAAGATCTTGAAGTATGACGAGTGTCTTTCATGTGTCAAATAAACTCAAAAAGTTGAAGAAGACGAAGCATAGGAGCATCCATTTACCAAAAGAGGAGATTTTCAAAGTTTCAGCTTTCAAGAAGAATGAGAAGGACTCTGCGTACTCCTCCTTGCTTTTTGTTTCGATAAACCTGTTTCTTATTAGCGTAATCAATTCCTTAAATTTGAATAGTTGTTGTGGTCTGTATTGAGACTTTTTCGGATTGTATTCGGACCTGGTTTGTTCCACTTCAGTTAGTTATAGGATGATTCAGTTGGTTCTGAGTCCATGGCCAAGTTCAAAATCACCAACTAAAATAAATCATCGCACAGTATAATCAAAGGAAGGAATTAAAGAGTACAAAACCATAAAATCACATTTCAACTCTAAAAAAGAGCAAGACTCTCCTCAAACTGAGTTGCAAGTGCTTCCATCTCATGTTTTGGGAGCACGAGACCAATCTCAATTCCGCCTTGAACGTCCCTGCTATCCGCCAGCGACAGCGCTCCGGTCTCCTTGATCGATGGCACCTCGACCTTCAGAGGTCTTCCCCATCCGAAATCGATGTCGTAAACTTTAAATTTGGGAGAGCCAGCAACGCTGAGGGACGGACACTCTGCTACCAACAGAGCTAAATATCTCCCGAAAATTCCTGAAAAACACTTGGAAACTCCCCCTCTCAGCTCTTCGATCGCTCTCCTGATAGCCTCAGCCGCTGCAATAACGCCATCTTCTCGCACGAGGTCGCCTACCTTCGCCTCTGCGAAACAAGCTCCTATACAGTTGCCAAAATATTCGTCCGGGGTTGGCGGCTGCAGTCTCTTCCTCCAGTCGACCGCGAACCCGAAATGAGCCGTTATGTGAGCTTGGTATCCTCGCGCCTTGACAATACAGGTCCACAGGTATGCACAAGAGACTACGAAAGTCGAGCAGTTGAAGAAAGATTTGGCTTTGGACCGGACCAGTGTCTTGAGCCCTTCGATGCGGTCTGGAGCTAGAGTGAAGGTAGCATGAATCAAATTGGAAGGAGCGCTTTCCACGGCTGCGGCTGCTGGAATTAGTACTGGATTATTATCAGCTGTGAAGCTGTTGATGTCTCCAAGAAACTCCGAATAGAGGTTGCAAGGGTCGACTATCACGGACCGATCGAATGACGGGGCAGGCCCGACCAGAGAAACATGGCCTCTCGACTTGCAGGAGCTAGCCCATGACTTGATGAAATGCGTGGAGTTGAAACCGTCGCAGGCTACATGATGCACCGTGAATCCGATACCGATACCGTGATCCGGAAACAAGGTCACCTGAATGGCTAGCAAGGGCCTGTTGTCGTCGTCGATTTGGGGCAAGCGAGGAACTAGAGAAGTGAGCTTGCTGGCCTCGCGAGCATGGTAACCTACGAGATCAAGGAAGTCGAGATCGCTCTCGGCCACGGTGAGCGACACCGAGTCGCCCTCTGCGTAGTGCAGCTCGTAGAGGCCTGCAGCAGATGGTGAATCATCAGGCGATCGCCGGAGTTTGCCTGCGAGAGGGTAGAAGTGGTGGAGGGCGAGGGAAAGCGAGGACTTCAGATTTGGTAAGTAGGATTCCGTGAAGGCGACGGTCGAGTGGGGGAAGGGATATAGGAACAGCCTCTCCACCGGAGAAGTGTAGAGCCACAATATGTCGAAGAAGGTGAGGGGGAGAGAAGCCGGTTGTTGTTGAGTTATCGACGCCGGCGACGGAGAGACGCGGCACTGCTCTAGCACCCTCATTGAGTCATCACTCGGAGATGCCATTGATGTTGCTTGTGGTGCTCAAACCAATGGATTCCGTTTATTTAATAAGTGCGGTTTCAGTCATCACTCGATTATATTAATAGAGACAACCATATGACGATATTCCGTCGGCCGAATAGTGTGTTGCCATTGTTTCTTGTGGTGCTCAAGTCAATGGATTCCATGTATTTATAACTGAAATTGTACTCCAAAGCATTATAATTTAGCAAATTTGTGCTGAGAACACAAATTTTGTAAAATTTACAAAATGAGAAACAGTAAGGACGTTTATGTATTGCCCGAAAGTGCCATTTGGGATGTATATTGTGCAAGAAACTCTCCGAAACGTTCGTAGATATGTAAATGATATTCCTATCTATAAAACATTTCTTCAAACCATTTTTTTTACAATAATGCTAAGTTTACTACCAAATGAACGACCGTCACGTGGCATTCTGGCCACGTGACGACCACCCGGACAGCCACCGGATTCTACCTCTTTTTTCTCCTTCAATGGACGGTCGCCACGTGGACGCCAAATGGATGCCACGTGACGGTTGTAAGAGGATTGTAGGCATTTGGTTGTAGTCATAGCATGGTCCTTTTTTTATGTGATGGCTAATGTGACATATTAAATAGTATTATGTGACAATCGATATAACAAATTTTAAATCAAAAAATTAATCTTCCAATTTTTTCAATATTAATATTAAAATTAATTTTAAAATTAAAATTAAAATTAATTTTACTTTTAGTATTAATGTTAATTTTAATTTTATAATTTGTTATGTCAGGGATGACATGCAAATCAAGACGTAATGATGTTATTCGTTGTCATTAATGCGTGATTCATCGCATTAAATTTTGGGAACAGAAGCTACTTATGCATATACGGACGCATAATATCTCAGAAATCAGCACGTCATCTGCGCTTGGGTAGCCATAAATGCATCTCTAGAATCGGAAGAAAATAAGTTTTTCTCTCTGGAATCGGAAAAGATTCACGTCCGCAGGCTGGATTATTTTCTTTTTCCAGCTGACCCATGCATGTCTTATTTGATACAGCAAAGCTAAATTTGTTTTCTTTTATTTACCAACTGCCCAGGCTCTATTCTAATCGGTCGATTATTTTTTCTTGTTCTCTGTACTCTGGGTGCTCCGCTGGACAATGGGGTAAAGTTTGCTGGCTGGGTTTACAATGGCTAAGATGGTAAATGAAAACAAAAACAAAATTAACTATTAAAATTATTTGGGGCTTTGGTGCTCCGGACCCAGGCCATGTATGTCCGCTCCTGCTGTTTGTCATCTGTTCATTGGTCCACAATTAAATTTATCATAGGGATAGACTTAGTTGTTGGTATTGAGTAGGGTTCTTATCCTATATAGAGAAGATCTTGAAGTACGACGAGTGTTTTTCATGTTCCAAATAAACTCAAAAAGTTGAAAACGACGAAGCATAGTTGTCTCGTGCTCGTTTTGAAACAATACAGGAGGAAATACGTCGGAAATGCCGGTGGACCTCTTAACTCTAATAGGAGCATCCATTTACCAAAAGAGGGAATTTTCAAAGTTTCAGCTTTCAAGAGGAATGAGAAGGACTCTGCGTCCTCCTCCGTACTCTGTTTCGATAAACCTGTTTCTTATTAGTGTAATCAATTCCTTAAATTGAATAGTTGTTGTGGTCTGTATTGAGAATTTTTCGGATTGTATTCGGACCTGGTTTGTTTCACTTCAATTAGTTATAGGATGATTCAATTGGTTCTGAGTCCATGACCAAGTTCAAAATCACCAACTAAAATAAATCATCACACAGTATAATCAAAGGAAGGAATTAAAGAGTACAAAACCACAAAATCACATTTCAACTCTAAAAAAGATCAAGACTCTCCTCAAACTGAGTTGCAAGTGCTTCCATCTCATGTTTTGGGAGCACGAGACCAATCTCAATTCCGCCTTGAACGTCCCTGCTATCCGCCAGCGACAGCGCTCCGGTCTCCTTGATCGAGGGCACCTCGACCTTCAGAGGTCTTCCCCATCCGAAATCGATGTCGTAAACTTTAAATTTGGGAGAGCCAGCAACGCTGAGGGACGGACACTCTGCTACCAACAGAGCTAAATATCTCTGGAAAATTCCTGAAAAACACTTGGAAACTCCCCCTCTCAGCTCTTCGATCGCTCTCCGGATAGCCTCAGCCGCTGCAATAACGCCATCTTCTCGCACGAGGTCGCCTACCTTCGCCTCTGCGAAACAAGCTCCTATACAGTTGCCAAAATATGTGTCCGGGGTTGGCGGCTGCAGTCTCTTCCTCCAGTCGACCGCGAACACGAAATGAGCCGTTATGTGAGCTTGGTATCCTCGCGCCTTGACAATACAGGTCCACAGGTATGCACAAGAGACTACGAAAGTCGAGCAGTTGATGGATTTGGCTTTGGACCGGACCAGCGTCTTGAGTCCTTCGATGCGGTCTGGACCTAGAGTGAAGGTAGCATGAACCAAATTGGAAGGGGCGCTTTCCTCGGCTGTTTGAATTGGTGCTACTGGATTATCAGCTATGAAGCTGTTCATGTCTCCAACAAACTCTGAATAGAGATTGCAAGGGTCGACTATCACGGACCGATCGAATGACGGGGCAGGCCCGACCAGAGAAACATGGCCTCTGGACTTGCAGGAGCTAGCCCATGACTTGATGAAATGAGTGGAGTTGAAACCGTCGCAGGCTACATGATGCACCGTGAATCCGATACCGATACCGTGATCCGGAAACAAGGTCACCTGAATGGCTAGCAAGGGCCTGTTGTCGTCGTCGATTTGGGGCAAGCGAGGAACTAGAGAAGTGAGCTTGCTGGCCTCGCGAGCATGGTAACCTACGAGATCAAGGAAGTCGAGATCGCTCTCGGCTACGGTGAGCGACACCGAGTCGCCCTCTGCGTAGTGCAGCTCGTAGAGGTCTGCAGTAGATGGTGAATCGTCAGGCGATCGCCGGAGTTTGCCTGCGAGAGGGTAGAAGTGGTGGAGGGCGAGGGACAGCGAGGACTTGAGGTTGGGTAAATAGGATTCCGTGAAGGCGACGGTCGAATGGGGGAAGGGATAGAGGAATAGCCTCGCCACCGGGGAACTGTAGAGCCACAATATGTCGAAGAAGGTGAGAGGGAGAGAAGTCGGTTGTTGTTGAGTTATCGAGGCCGGCGACGGAGAGACGCGGCACTGCTCTAGCACCCTCGTTGAGTCATCAATCGATGATGATGTTGCCATTGTTTCCTGTGATGCTCAAATCAATGTATTCGATTCGATTTATTTATAAGTGCCTCGTTATATTATGGATGTTGATAAAGGCGCTACAAAAATGTCTCGAAACTAGCTCAATATTGATGCTAGTTTAGTTAAAAAAAAAAATATATTGAAACTAGTCCATTGTTTCCTGTGATGCTCAAATCAATGTATTCGATTCGATTTATTTATAACTGCTCCCCCGTCTCTCTCCGCGGCCGCCGCCTCCTCCTCCTCCGCCTCGTCTCCCCTTCCAGCCTCCACGCAGCCCCGCCCTCGTGTTACCTCGTATAGTCCTTCTCTCTGGACTGTCAAATTTTGATAGTCCTACCAATTGAAACGACTGTAAAAATTTTGACAATCCTAAAAAATTAATATATTTTTTTAGTACTCTTAAAATTTTGACATTCCTTCCAATTGTTAGGACTATCAAAATTTTGAGAGTTTTTTCAATTGGTAGGACTGTCAAAATTTTTATAGTTCTGATTATAAAAAAATTAGTTGAAAATAATCAATCCGATAAATGACAAATTTATAATTATTAATAATAAAATTTTAAAATATTCTGACTTTTTTTTTAGTACTTTTGTAAAGAGACTGTTATATTGGCCGGTCGATGACAGAAGAAGAAGAAGAAGTAAGCAAGTACAATTCTTTGTGGTTGAACATAGATCCATTCTCCGTTCTTTGTTGTTGAAATTGATTTTTCCTTACCTTATCACCTGGTTCTCTTTTCCTGTTGGTTGAGAGGAATAATGATTAGCTTCTAGAAGTTTTAGGAAAAGACTTGAATTTTTCCTTGTAGATAAAATTAAAATTAGTTATGCTTTCATATTCAAATTCAAATTTTTAGTTATTAGTTAATTTTATATTAATTCAATTTGAATTAAATTTAATTCTTCCACTAACTAATTCATTTATACCAACATATTTGATTAACTAGAAAATAAGCATCGAACTCAACTGGCTTTTGTGATCAGTGAGAAGAAATGTAATCTTCCTGGCTGGACGGAGATCTCGGGATCAAACCGCAGCATGAGAGGTATGGAAGCAGTGGACCCAAAAAGCATGCAATACAACATACGTAAAGTCCAGTGCGTATCGTCGGACATTTCAAAAAAAAAAAAAAAAAAAAAAAAAAAAACCTAGAAATTAAGATTTTTTTTCTCCACAGAAATAAGGACTTTTTGATATTGAAAGCAGTACTTCAAAGACTCTAGTTCAGTATTTCTAGTATTGTTTCACATTTTTATCTATTACCACATTGTATCTGCCTAATTACTTTTCTCACATTAATTAATAGACATGCTTGGGCCACCACAAAAACGTGTCACGATCCGCACCCGGTGTAGGGACACGAGCACGAGGGTACGTCCAGCCTACGCCGCAGCATCGGCTGTAAAACGATGTCTAAGTCAACAATACTATATAAACATCTCTCACCGTATGTATAAAGGTACCTGTCATGCTATCTCAACTCCAAATGAAAAAAAATATGCTATATGATAATTTGGCAATCAATACTCAATCACAATAACAACTAACGGAAGAAAAATGCACGTTATGAAATAGAAGAAGCGAACAGGAGTTGCCATACATCACCGGACCAAGTCTCAAAATCTAATCTCAACACAGAATCTCAAATATAGTACATGCCATAAAGTCTAATAACTAGAGCAATACAATATCACAAAGAATAATCTAAAATTCTCCAACTGATGGTACTACTCAACATGCTCTACGGTCTCACCATCCTGTGGCCCGTAATAGGTGAAACACTTTGACTCTAGCCAATCATTTGAAAAATATATCCAGTCAGGAAGGAACGAGTATAACCCTAACAGCAGTTCCAATACATGGTAGAAAATATAATACTGTAAATAGCAATAAACTACATGATGGGATAAACATACAATATCATAACAGAATAAGCAGTGAAAAATAAATAGACAGATACAATAGACAATGAACAATAATGTGGAAAAAGTAATTAGACAGATACAATTTGGAGCCAATGGAGTTGCGCCCAACTAAATATTAATTTTTTTTTCTTTGGAGCCAAAACAATTGACATCGAGTATATATATATTTTTTAATTTGGCACCATCTGTGTTAGCGCCGAACACAATTTTTTTTTTTTTTTTGACATCATCTGTGTTGGTTCCAGCTTCCGTTACTCTAAATTTTTCTAAAATTTTTTTTTCCAACAATTTAAAAAAAAATTCCGCTGAATGAAATTTTCTGTAATCAGACATACTTTTTAAGCCGATAAGAAAGAAAACTATCCTTTTGTGTCATTCATCGTTGATTTCTTATCTATGACATAAATAACAAGGGGGTGTCCGTTCAAAGTACAAGGAATGTGCATGCAAAAATAGAGTCGATGGTGTAGTACATCAGGACAAAATTTGCAAGAACTGTCATCAATGACCAATTTTATAACACGCAAAAAATAAACGAACAATTGTTATGGAAAGCGTGACAAGCGCATGAATGAAATAAATTCCATTTACTATTAATTGCTCTATAACAGACAAAGTACAACACATTTCCGATGTTCTAATAATTGCAGCTCTTAGGACAAGCAATACATACCAGTTTTCCATTAGGTTATGATTGTTTTTTTTCTCTCTTCGACAATTAAATGAAAGGTCAGGATTAGTATTTGTCATATATTATAAAAAATTATAATTGTCAAAAAAAATTTATAATATCAAAGATTTTGAAAACTTGTTATTAAAATTATTTTTAATTTATAAAAGAAGCTATAATTTTTATTTCAGGTTTTTTCATTTAAAGTAATAATTTATTAAATAATTATACAAAACGGGAAAAGTTTTGGAATTTGCGGAGGGGGGACCACTCGCCAACTCAGTTGGCGAGGTGCTGAGTTGGCGAGCATCTCGCCAACTGAGTTGGCGGGGCGCCCTCCTCGAGGGGCCGCTCGCCAACTCAGTTGGCGGGGGACATGCTGAGTTGGCTTAGACCCGTTGCACAACGCTCGTTTGCTCGCCAACTGAGTTGGCGAGTAAGAATCCGTTTCACAACGGCTTTTAACAACAACGGCTATTACAATCTCCCTCTATAAATTACCTATCTCAACCCATTCATCTCACACTCAATCTACTTCCTCTATTTTCTCTCTTCCCTCTAGCAAAGTCTCCAACACTCTCTCTGTCTCTCTGCCCGCAGCTAAAGTTCATTTGAGTTTTCTGTAGCCAAAGTTCTCAACCGTCATGGATCGTAGCATAAGAATTGTATGCTCGCACGGCGGTACAGTAAATGGGTTAAATTACGAAGGAGGAGAAAGTATAATTTTTTCAACTTATCCGAATATTAGTTTTGAAAATATACGTAATCATATTATTGAACGTTGTTCTATTCATTATGATTTTATTCTGAAGTCTATTTTTGGTTCTAATTGTTTTTTGATAGATAGTGAAGATGCATGGAATTATATTCTTGAGATTAATTCACAATCACGGTATATAAAAATATATGTTATTAAAGTAGCAGCAACCGTAGATAGTAGAAATAATGAATATTTTTCTGAATATCAGCATGTTAGTTCAGGTGCTAGTTCTTCTCAACAAATAGTTTCATTTATCCAAGAAGGTCATTCATCAGATGAATCTAACCATGATGATTATAGTGACAATGACGATGGAAATAGTGATGATTTAGTTGAAAATGTAGATTATACGGTAGATGATGATGTTGTAAAAGCTATCACTGATGAATTATTTAAGGGACAATCATTTCCTAGTCGTTCTCACTTTAGAAGCTTTATAAGTAATTTAGCAATTAAATATAATTTTAGTTGTTCAGCTAGTGATATGAATAATGCTCGTGGAATTATATATAGTTGTGATCAACCAAATTGTAATTGGAGAGTATATGTCAAATCTATTGGAAATGGCGATATAGTTAAAGTTAGTACATTAGAAAATCGTCATTCTTGTTTAGGAAGACTTAGTACAGGACGTCATCGACTAGCTACCGCTTCATGGATTAAGACCATGATAATTGACATTATTAGAGATAACCAGTCATACAGTCCATCACAAATTGTTAAAGATGTACTAGTCAACCGAGAGATTAAAATAGAATTGTTCAATACCCAAATATTGTAATAAAAAACCATTACAAATCATACAAAATTTTTAATAATACAATGTTACAAATTTTCTACTGATCCTCGTCCTCGTCTTGTTGAGTTTGGGTAGGCAGCGGTGCTGATGGAGTCAAAAAAAATTGTGTGAATATCTGGTAGCTTTCATCTCCAGCAGTTTGGTAACTCGGATCCCCTCCTGCATACTGGTAACTAGGGCCCGCTTCAGCATACTGCTCACTAGGGCCCGCTCCAGCATACTGGTCACTAGGGCCCGCTTCAGCATACTGGTTACTCGGGCCCGCTCCAGCAGTATCCCGACGCCGACGACGACGACGAGAGTGTCTCTGTCGTACTAAGCCGGTCGGATAGTTCGGTGGAAGACGGGATTGTAATGGAGGCATTTCCGGTTCCTGTCCAATACCCAGATGCTCAACACGAGTCACAAGTTCCTCCATAAGAAGTCGACCTTGTGGGTGAAGGTTTATCTCAGGTTGTTGCAAAAATTGTTGGTATACAACACTCTGAAATTTGAAGAACACGTAAA
Organism: Iris macrosiphon; assembly: GCA_036927795.1. Classification (NCBI taxonomy): domain Eukaryota; kingdom Viridiplantae; phylum Streptophyta; class Magnoliopsida; order Asparagales; family Iridaceae; genus Iris; species Iris macrosiphon. The sequence continues at coordinate 24,218,705 of JAYESA010000009.1, read as the reverse complement.
TTAATATATTTATCATATCTATGTATATGTATTTTTGAAAGTTTAATGAAGTCATACCAAATCATGTATTCCAGCGGCAAAAGCACGCAGAGTAGAATCGTCTACAGATCTAGTCTTGAACCTGGGCTCCTCGTAGTGGTATACTCGGTTGCTCATAAGAGGGCATCCCCACCATCGCCTGTAGTCGAGGCTACCTATGTCTGCAAAATATAAACAAAATTTTAGCAAACTATTTACACTAAATCAATACGAATAATGAGTAACTTATAACTTATATTTCTCAGCAGAATTTAGTATGGGAGACATGTCCCTGACACTATAATTCTCGAACCGATTATTCCAGTCAGCAACGAGACCAATGATTTGTTGTAATGCATTTGATGTCTGATAACCGACTGTCGGTGGATCATCGGGAATTATTGGGGCCATTGCGAATTGCCGAAGAACACGGTCTGCCGGATGGTACATGGTGAACCGATCATATATAATATGACATCTGTGTAAACTAAATGCATAGGATGTCATCTTGATTTCTGGAGCATCAGGTTCATATGAGTACGGTAACCAGGTTACCTATTTAAAGATATTGTATCAATATGATGTGATGTTTATCTACGATCAAAACTTAAATAATTTAAAGATATTTATTGCATATTTAAAAATTACCTGATTATACCGCAGTGTATCAAATTGGCTACGATATAGTGATACAGTCCTGTATTGGTAGTGTTGATAATCCACTACGTCTGTAGGCCAGCGCATAGCAACTGGAAATACTCCAACATTACTGAGAATGCTGGTAACAGGCCTACCAATATAAAAGTGCTCGTAGGACCAGAACTATAAAACAAAAAAATGACATTAGTACAAACATAATTTGCGTATAAAATTACTCTTACTTTTTAAGGTCTTTAATTCATACCTGTATCAGTGAAATACATCCACAAATACTCTTGCGATTGGATCTGACAAATTCTGTCAGATTGGCGTACAAAAATGCAAGAGTAGCAGCTCCCCACGCATGCTCAGTAGGTTTGGTCAGATCATCCAAGAATGGTAAAAGCTGCACATTTACCATATTTCCCGATGCATCGGGAAATAGAATTGCACCACATAAACAGAGCAGATACGCTCTAGTGCAACGAATGACCTGGATTTATTAAGTGTTATATAGAATTGCACCACTAAATTAAGTAATAAACAAATTTACTAAAAAAAATACATACCCGATTTTCATCTACATCAACCACCCCATCAATAGTTTGATGTAGGTCTATAAAGTTGCCACGGAGCCATGAAAATTTCACATAATTGCCGTCTTTTAGACCTGAAGGAGGGCTAACACCAAGATAACTCCGGATCAGATCAGATCCCTTTAAGTGCGGATCAAAATATATAGCGTTACCTTTAATAGGTAACCCTAGTATATTCGCCACATCAAAAAGGGTGATCGTCATCTCGCCGAATGGGAGTTAAAAAGTATTGCGTTCTGGCCACCAACGCTCCGCAAGGCTTACAACTAAATGAAGATCGTGAATTAAATATCTAACACGATCTATATAGTGGAATCCAAAGGATTCCACCAAAGCCTTTTGAGCTGGATTAAGCTCCCACGTACGATAATTCCTTTCACACCGCCAATGTACGTGGATCCGGGTTCGTAAAGCATTATCATGGTCGTATAACTATAAAAATTATATGCATTAATAAAGTAAACATAGGCATTATAAAAAACATATACATTAATAAAGTTGGCAACTTGTAATTTCAAAAATTACCTCGCCAGTAAATATCTGACTAGAAATGTGCTCTTCACGTTGCTTAATAATAAGCGCGGTAGTCGGTCCGCCAGGAATACGACCGTCATTGCGGGTAGCCATCGCCAGTAAATATCAAGAGGAGGAAGTTGTGAAAATAGGAGAAGAATGTGGTGTGAGGAGTGTTTGGGGTAGTGTTTGGGGTGTGTGTGTGTGTGTTTATATAGGAAGGGAATATAGCCGTTGCCCAATGGCTGAAAAGCCAACGCTCAGTGGCCCGCCAACTGAGTTGGCGAGCGGGCCTCTCGAGGAGAGTGCCCCGCCAACTCAGTTGGCGAGATGCTCGCCAACTCAGCACCTCGCCAACTGAGTTGGCGAGTGGTTCCCCCTCCGCAATTTCCCAAAACTTTTTCCGTTTTGTATAATTATTTAATAAATTATTACTTTAAATGAAAAAATCTGTTTTTATTTTAAAAATCGATAATAAATTAAGAATGGTTTTGGTAATCTATTTTAAAAAAAAATGAACATTAAGACATCATTTGATAATTGCAATTTTTATATTATATTAATTTATATTTGATTTGATTTGATTAGCATTTCTTCTTCTTTTTTTACTGTGAACTGAGTTTTTAATTGAAATGCGTTTTAAATAAATTCTCAATGGAATTTAAAATAGTTGGTGGAACAAAGACACAAAATACGTTCGAACTTCTTATTTTATTTAATCATTTTGGGTCAGCTTGGTAGTTGGTAGTTTGACTTTTCTTTTCATTTTTTGTATTAGTACCCCGGTTTTGACTAGGCAAATACATAAATGATACATGTGAGCAATTGGTGAGCCACTGAGCCATGCCTCCTGGGCTTTGAAACGAGGCATGCTATCAAATTCTGTTAGTCCGGAGGCCGGATCAAAGTAATGAGATCCACAAAATAAAGACTCATATAAAAGTTTGTTTCTGTTAAAATTGGTGTAGTATGAGTCAATCGAGAGAGCCTCTACAGTGATACACAACTCTACAACAACACTAAACCACGAACATGTTACAAAGTGACAAAGGATAAAGAGAAAAAGCAAACACAACAAGAAAAAGAAAATCGTTCTTCTCTTTACGTTCGCAGACGCTACAATGAGAAGGAACGAAAATAAGAAAAAATACAAAGAATGAAACTCCTGCAGGGGTGATCAAAACCACCGGTGCTCAAGGCAAGATTCGCACTATACGACGGACTGCCTCCAGAATCGAGCAAGTTCACACAAAAATTTCTGGAACGCTCTTGGTCACATTCAGATCACTCAAAAAAAACTTTGTGGGGAGGTGCTCACTGTTGCCGCACAAGGATCTAGTACTCTCTGTTTTTTCTGGTACAGTAGGAATTTTACCACACTCAAATGAAAGAGGAGCCCCTCTATTTATAAAGGAAATCAGCACCTATGCGGCACGAGAAAACATGTGTCGCATATGCGCTGTCCGACCAGATACCAAGGAACATGCGTCGCCTTCGTCGCATTCGCCGCATTCGTCGCATGCGTCGCTAAACATCGAATGTAGCCGCAGAGAGCAGACAACGCCGAAAGCAACAACGTGGCACAGAAAATCATGCGTCGTCGCACGTTGCCTGCGCCGCACGTGCCACACGACGCCGTCAACAACAGATCTTGTCCCCTCCCCATGCGATTCGCTCAAACAAGCTCGATGTCCGCATAGCGCCTAGTCGCATGGTCTAGGCCGCATAGCTCTAGGCCGCATAGCACCTGGACACATAGCTCCAGGATGTATAGCACCATGAAGCATGCATCCGAGCAAGCAACCGTACATGCAACTCGCGCATAAAACGAGTGCACTAACGCCATGCGACGATCGCTGCATGCGCCGCCAAACGTCGAAAGTAGCCACAAAGAGCAGACAACTCCGAAAGCAGCAGTGTGGCACAGAAAACCACGTAACATCGCGCGCTGCCTGCGCCACACGCCGAACCCAACAACAGATCATGTTCCCTCCACATACGACTCGCTCATATAAGCTCGCTGGCCGCATAGCGCCTAGTCACATGGCTCCAGGCCGGATGGCTCCAGGCTGCATAACTCCAGGCCGCATAGCACCTGGACGAATAGCTCCTGGCCGCATAGCACCTGGACACATAGCTCCAGGTCGTATATCGCCTCAATTGTAAAGAGCCACGAAGCATGCGCCCGAGCAAGCAACCGTTCATGCAACTCGAACATAAAAGGAGCGTATGAGCGCCATGCGACGATGCTGACGTATTAAGTGCAAAGTGCACCAACAAAGCACCACTTTGTGCCCTTGAGTCCAAGTCCGAGTCCAAGTTCGAGTCCGAGTCGCTAAGCCCCTTCGGGGCTTAGCTCCTAAGGGAGACTTCCCAAAGGTGGTGATAAAATAAAGATTGTCATAATGAGGATCACACTTACCTTCTAGAAAAATTAACCCACATGGGCCACCACCCCTTGTGCATAACCAATACTAAGCAAAGCTATATATTGAGATATACATATTGGTAGTTTTTCGATGTGGGACTAAAACTCCCAAAACAAAGTGAAAAGCACCAACAATCCCCCGTATATATCACAATATATGGTCGAGCATCCCTCACAGTGATTGTCCATCATGCATTAGGATAGATGTCGTCCACAACTTGAATCTTTCCGTATGGGTCAAACAACAATATGATACAAGAATGTAGTACGTCTTGAATTCTGAATCATAGTTGTTGTTCTTCTCACTCATATAATGACATCATTTGTGCCTTCGATCGAACATTAAAGGCCCTATGCTGACCTGGTTTCGATGTATGTATCTTTGGTGTCTACAAGTTTACCCTCAAGAGACGACATATATCTCTGTCCATACACTTAGGTAAGTTCCTTTCAAAAGAGTTTAATATTTTTTGGCATGAAGCATTACGCTTCCCTGTGGTGCTACGCCGCTGTGACATGGCTTGTAGCCGAGGTTAACTACCTCATGTAGTATCACCCATAGTAACATGAGGTTACTAGCCTCTTAGTAGCATTGTACCAGCATGAAGTCTTGCGCTTTCGTGCGGTGCTACACTGCTATGACATGGCTCGCAGCCGAGGCTTTACATCTTTTCCCTCATCGTGGTGTCACACTACTGTAGCATGGGATACAAGTCCCTTGTAGTGCTAAACTACACGTGCTTCCTGTAGTGCATATCGTACATTCACTCTGCACAAGAACTCAATAAGGCGTCAAAGCCATCCTTACACAATAATTGTTCTATAGAAAAAAAGTAAACTACAGTAATTTTGGGTACATATCCCATATTGTCCCCAAGGACTACCCACTATACCTAATATTTTCAATCAGTGGTCCTCCCTTGAACCAAAAGCTAGATGTCTAGTAGATTTCTCTTTAAACTAATAGAATAAAACTTAATGGTAAGATTACAAAGCCACAATATTAGAGGTCCTTCAAGCCCATTTTACCTGGTGTATCTTCGACTAGCTGGCGCTTGAGACCTTTAGTGAATGGATTCGCCAGGTTCTCCTGACTCCGAATATCCACCACTGCAATGACACCAGTCTTGATGAGATTGTTCAGTACTCTTTGTCGAAGTCACACAGTCCTCTTCTTACCATTGAAGAGAATGTTGGATGCGACTGCTGCAGCTGCCTGGTTGTCGCAGTATATCAGTACAACCGAAATCTGTGCATCAACCATTGGAAGATCGTACATGAGCTCCTGAAACCATTCTGTTTCATTTACTACAGCTGCAAGTGCATAGAACTCAGACTCCATTGATGAGCGTGAGAGCATAGTCTGCTTCTTCAACTTTCATGATATAGCAGCTCCACCCATTAAAAAAAATATTCTCATGTGGATCTCTCGCTCTCTTCTTCTGAGCACTAGCTAGCATCACTGAAACCATCTACCACTGCTGGATCTCTGCTGTAGTAAAATGCAAACTTCTGAGTCTTCTTGAGGTATCTTATCACCCTCTTCATAACTCTCCAGTGTTCAATACCTGGGTTACTCGTGAATCTACTCAGCATCCCTACAACAAAAGCAATGTCAGGCCTAGTGGCATTTATAGCATACATTAAGTTTTCGATGACGCTAGAATACTCCAACTGTCTGACGCTTTTTTCTGGGTTAGACTTCAATTTCTTGTCACACCTATATGGAGTATCGATCCCTGGAAGATCCTGATATCCATAGTGTGTGAGCATCTTCTCCACATAGTGAGCTTGTGATAGAGCAAGCCCAACTTTCGTCCAGATTATCTTAATCCCAAGGATGACATCTACATCTCATATGTCCTTTATACTGAATTTAGACAAGAGAAACATCTTTGTTCTAGTGACACATTCTTTATCCGTGCCTAAGATTAGCATATCGTCCACATATAGACAAATGATGACACCTCTATCACCAGGGAACTTCGTGTACACACACTTATCAGTTTTGCTGACCTTGTAGCCATTTGATCTGATGACTTTGTCAAACTTCTCATGCCATAATTTGGAAGCTTGCTTTAGACCATACAGGGATTTTACCAGTTTGCATACTTTGTCTTCAAGACCTTTGACGCCAAACCCTTCTGGCTGCTGCATGTAAAAATTTTTAGTCAGTTCACCATTCAAAAATTTTGTCTTGACGTCCATCTGATGAATCACCATTATGCAAATAGCACCTAGAGCAATAAGCATCCTGATAGTACTCATCCGTAAAATGGTAGCATAAGTGTCGAAGTAGTCAACCCCCTGTATCTGAGAAAATTCCTTGATCACTAGCCTGGCCTTGAACTTGTCAACAATTATGTCTGCTTTCATCTTCTTCTTAAAAATTACTTGCATCCGATGGGTTTAGCTCATTCAGGCAGATCGACTAACTTCCTAGTATTATTGGGAGTTATCGAGTCAAACTCGTCATGGACATCATCTTTCCAGAAAATAGAATCTCTGGTCTTCATTGCCTCATCATAGATAAGCGGATCAGCTTTCATATGATAGGTAACAAAGTCTTCTCCTACGTCCTTCGACCTCCTCACTCGCTTTGCTCTCGGCTCAGCGAGTTCTGGTTCAAATATTGTATCATTAATGACAACTCCTTCTTGGACTACTTCTCTCTGAGAGGTACTTGTCTCGTTTGTGCTAGAAGCATTCTCTAGGACATTCGCCTGAACAATATTTTTGTGCCTAACAAACTTATCTTCAAAGAATTCTGCATCACGAGATTCTATGATATGATTAGATTAGATATTAAGGAACCTCCGAGCATCACTCTTATCAGCATAGTCCAGAAATATAGTCTTCGTAGTTCTTGTTCCCAGCTTCTGAATCTTGAAGTCTGGAAGCTTCACATATGCCAGACACCCCCACACTCGAATGACATTCAAGTTGTGTCTGACTTGGAACCAGAGTTTATGAGAAGTAATGTCAGATGTCGGGAATGGTACTCTATTCAGAATAAACGTAGCCGTAAGCGCTGCTTCTCCCCAGAAGCAATTTGGAAGTCCTATTGTCAGCAACATGGAGTTCATCATCTCTGTCAGCGTCCTGTTCTTCATTTTGCTACACCATTAGATTGGGGAGAATACGGAGCAGTAGTTTCGTTGATAATTTTTTGTTCTTTGCATAACGATACGAATTTCAAGGAACGATATTTTTTGCCTCGATCGCTTCTGAGTATTTTGAGTTATTGACCAGTTTGACATTCTGCATCAGCCTTGAAGTCCTTGAACTTTTTGAACGCTTCATCTTTCGACTTGAAAAGATATACGAATGCGTACTTCGAGAAGTTGTTAATGAAAGTGATAAAATACTTTATTTTGATCTTTGTGGAGATTTGCTTGAAGTCACAGATATCTAAGTATACCAACTCCAGAAGATCTGTGCTTCGGTTCACTCTTCTGAACAGCTTCCTGACGATCTTCGTCTGTACAAAGACTTCACATTTCTCCACCTCCTTACCCCCACATTTGGAGATAAGTCCTAGACTAGACATCTTGTTAATGCGTTTACAATGCACATGTCCTAGTCTATTATTCCACAACTCTAAAAAAATAACCAGAAGTAGAGAATGCATTTATATAAACAGAAGGAGTTATAAGCTACAGTTTAAACATTCCTTCGGTACAAAAAGCTTTTTCGAAGTATGTTTCCTTGTAGGACATCACTATCTGACCGACATTGATATCCATACTTAGGCCCGCCTAGCACAGCAGACTCCCAGAAACCAGATTCTTGGCGATCATTGGTACGTTCTTCACATTCTCCATTATAAGTGACTTTCCAGAAGTCAGCTCTGGATAGGATACGAGAAGATTGATGCATGTCGCAACGGGTGCATGTTGTACAACAAAGACGACAAGGATGAAGATGCATGCAGATTCTGTGGTGCTGATCGTTACAAGGCCACTGATAGAGGAATGTCTGTCGGTGCAAGAAAGCCTATCGATTCGATACACTAGTTGCATTTGACTTCCTGGTTGTATAGGTTGTTTATGATGAAGGAGACTGCAGAAAATATGAGTTGGCACAGGCGAAAATAGATCGAAAAAGTATTAGATCATCTATCCGATGGAGAAGTATGGAAGCACTTTGATCGAGAGTATCCATATTTTGCTTCGAATTTGCGTAATGTCAGATTGGGGCTCTCCTCCGAAGATTTTACCCCATTCGAACTTTCGGGCTCCCAGCATTCTTGTTGGCCTGTGATCGTCGCTCCGTACAATCTACCGCCTTGGATATGCATGAAGACTCTGTATATTTTCCTAACCGTTATTGTCCCGGGTTCAAAAAATCCGAAGAGGAACATTGATGTGTATTTATATCCATTGATAGATAAGTTGAATCAGCTGTGGGAAGTAAGTGCCAACACGTATAGATATTTCTAGAAAGTAGAATTTTCAGATAAGGGCAGACATATATGGACCATCAATAACTTTTCGGCGTATGGAATATTATCGGGATGGAGCACTTATGGTCGTCTTTCATGTCTGTATTGCATGAACTATACTAAGGCTTTTCGTTTAAAACACGGAGGCAAACCATGCTTTTTCGATTGTCATTGACAATTTTTGTCGAAGGATCATCCGTACCGAAGGAACAAGAGTAATTTTCGTGCAGGCATTGTTAAGAAGGCCAATCCACGCCAAGGTGGTTTGGATACACGATATAGGAAGAGGTAAAAGATTTACCAAGTGTTATCAAAGAGCCTGTTAAGGGGTACAAATGTGACGAATTTGGTCGCACCCATAACTGGACGAAGAGGAGTATATTCTGGGATCTGGCATATTGGAGCACCAATCTGATCAGACATAAACTTTATATCATACATATCGAGAAGAATATATTTGATAACATAATTAATACTATAATAAAGGTAAAGGGGAAGACGAAAGACAATCCAAATGCCAGGTTGGTCTTAAAAGAAATATGTAGACGTTATGTATTGTATTTGATAGAGGAGGGTAATAAAAATATAAATCAGCCTAAGTCAATTTTCTCACTGGAGAAGGAGGATAAAGGGAGATTTTGTAGATGGATTCAGGGTCTAAAATTTTAAGACGGGTATGTGTCGAACTTGAGAAGATGCGTCGACCTCAAGAAGAACAAAGTGGCAGGTATGAAGAGCCACGATTGTCACGTATTCATGGAAAGGTTAATTCTGATTATATTTTGGAAATTCTTACCACATGTCGTTTGGAATCCATTGACAGAGCTGAGCATATTCTTCAAAGATCTTTGTTCTACTAAGTTGCACGTCGATCGTCTAGAAAAGCAAGAGAATGGCATTACGGTAATACTGTACAAGATCAAGAAGGTATTTTCTCCTGGATTCTTTGACTCCATGGAGCATTTGTCAATTCATCTTTCCTCTGAGGCACGTGTTGGTGGTCCTGTCAATTATCAGTGGATGTACCTGTTCGAGCGGCATATAAATCACCTAAAGAGAAAGATAAAAAATAAGGCACGGGTTAAGGGCTCTATTTGTGAAGCTTATATTCTCGAGAAGATTACAAACTTTTGCTCAACGTATTTCAAACCTCATATTACTACTAATAGAACGAGAGCTCCAAAAAACGACAATGGGTATCAGGAATCTAATGATGCAATACTAAAAGTATTTAATGCGTCCAAAAAGCTTTCAGGGAAAATAAAAAAGAGATATTTGAATAATGTTGAGGTAAGGGATTTTCAGTTGTATATATTACTCAATTGTGACGAGGATGAAGTGGAAAAGCTAGAGGGATAAGTAATTAATACATCCACGTTTACGTCATCTCAATGTAATAGTATAAGCTAATATTATGCTACTAATCAATTGTTGCTTCGTTATTTTTTAGCACATATAATGACGAGCTGAGGTCGGTTAGACCCTACATAATAGACGAAGAAGTAGAGCAAGAAATGAGACATTATTTTCCTTCTTGGTTGAGCACATATGTAAGAATCTTGGTAATTACTTTTTCTGTATGCACTTGCACAATAAATAATATACTATCGCCACTTTGGTATTTAGGTCGATCATCTAATAACACCCTAGACTGAATCTATTAGAACTCTAGCCAAGGGACCAATTACTGTCGTCAAAATATGGCCAAGTTATCGTATGAATGGTTTTAGGTTCAAGTCAACAAATGCTCCAATCAGAGACAGCTTTCTGGATCTTGATTCCACGAAAAATAGTTGTTTGTGTATCAAATCTTAGAACTACAAAGACGTCGATCCAGGCAATAATTTTTTTGGCATCTTATGAGAGATTGTGGAGTTAACATATAATTATGGCACATAATCTGCTAAGATCGTGATATTTTAGTGTGAATGGTTCAATCCGATTCAAGATCAAGGTTGAAAAATTGACAAGCATGGTCTTATGGATATAAACTACAAGTGTAGATATCAAGGCTACGAACCATTTATCCTATCAAGTCAGGCTCAGCTCATGTACTTCATAACTTATCATAGACGGGGGACAGCGAGGTCAGATTGGTGGGCAATATGCAAGACTAAAGCTAGAAATACCTTTGACGTTGACGAAATAGCTTATCAGGAGGACGAGCTACCTCTTGTAACAAATATTGTAGATGTGGACTCAACGAAAGTTACTCATTATATGACTAATAATGTAAAAGAGATAGAAATATCCGAAGAGGAAGACGAAGATGAAGACGAAGTAGATAAAAGTGAAGATGGAAAGGAAGAGGAAGAGGAGGACGAGGAAGGCGAACAAGATAAATTTTCTGAAGATGATTGAAAATAAATAATTCCATTTAGACTTGTGACATGTATTATATTTTGATTGTAGACTGTACTATCCATTTAGACTTGTGACTACTAGTTATTTACTATGCAATTCTATTAATATTGTGAGATATGCATAACATTTTGACTGTAGAATATACTATATATCTGTTTATTAATTTATTCTATCATCATACATTGTTATCAGGTATGACAGGATGTCTTGGAGCATTTGGCAGGTCCTGAGGTAGATGAAGTGCTCCTCTGGTACTGCCTACTATTGGTTCTGGATCCTCGTCGCCAAGTACTCCAGTATATCGACCAATCACATCTCCGACTGCAACGATGTTGCGTGACAGCACTCCTGGGACGAGTAGTTCCAGGCCTGAGACTACTCCCTCGTCCAGCGTTCCTCCTGCTGGCGAAACATAGAGACAGAAGAGCATATGGCGGAGGTTGAGCCGACATCGTCCCAGCATCAACAGGATCCTCCATGCGCACCTCCAGACGAGACGAGGACGGAGATTTGGGTTGACGGTACAAAGTAAGTTAATTAGTTGGTTTATCATCATATATATCGTGTATTTTTTATTCATCATATATTATTTTTTTCTATAAAAATAATTATCTCTGTATAGATATCGTCCCTCGTCTGTACAGAGATGCCTGGGCCACTTTTTGAGGTATAACTATGGTGGCCCTTGGATCAACTACTCTGATGCTCCGGATGAGAGAAAGGCATTCTGATTTGCGCACTTCAAGGTAAAAGTATATTTGATTTTAATATCAATCATCTAATTTATGCATATTATATAACTTACTAAATTACTTATTGTAGCAAACGTATTTTTATCCACCGTACCGGGCCAAGTTGATCGAGCAGATGTTTTTTGTCGTTGCCGCCAAGCTGATCTGTGATACTTTGGATGACTAGAAAGCTCATGATTGCGAAGGAAAACCGATCAAAGGTTGGATCATGCCTGAGCAATGGACTATGATAAGGGTTAGATTCGACGATCCAATGTACAAGAAAAGGTCTAAGAAGGCCAAGGCAGCTAGGAAGAAGGCAGCAAAGTGGTGTGGTGGCTCGATTCTGATGATAGAATATTTTTGTCGTTTGGTATATTTTTATTCGTTTGGTATATTTTTATTTCATATATATTATTTTAATGCAAGTACGATAAAATGGTAGTAGGATAAAATATTTAATTTTAGTACTAAATAATATATTTTTAACAGGTACAGAGGGGTGAGGATGCCAACATGGTAACCGTCTTCCTGGCCACCCATCGAAAGGGCAAAAATCTCATTGATGAGAGGGCCTCGCAGACCTATGTAAGTATTATATTACTTTATGTTAATTTTAATATAACTTAGGAAATATGCAAATAAATATCCATGTAGTTTGTAATAAGTACCTTAGACATTAACAATTATCGAGTATCCATACTTTTCTAGGCCGAGTATCTTAGACTGCGTGAGCGGGCGACTGCTAGTGCACCTATAGTGGGAGAGGCTGGTGTCACGCCCCAGTCCCAAAATGTAAGGACTAGGCCACGTGGCATTGGCCAGCTGACACGTCACTTAAGGGTTTTAATCCATTTTAATGGACCCAAGAGAACGTGCTACGCTGTCCTAAAATATTATAAGTCCAATACAGGTAAATCTATCTCATCCACAAAAATGTCAGGAAATAGTGCTGAATATATATAATGCTGAGTCTGAAAATATCATAGTACACATCTTGTGGGAACAAACCCGCTACAAAAGATAATAATAGTGCCAAAATAAGATAGACTAAAGTATCGTCTATCTAAGGAAAATATGCTCCATCTCCAGGTGAACAAGCTGCTAGGATCAGGTAGATTCTGATGGTGTCTCCTCTAGTTCTTCCTCTGTGGCATGCCTAGTCTCCTGTCCTGGACCATACACCGTGGGGTAGTAGGCCTCGTCTAAATCTGGAAGGGAACCAGGTCCTCAGTGGGACATAACAAGATACAGGAAAATAACATGCCAGGTATGAAAATACTGAATAAATAAATAAATACAGGGTGCTAACCATCTATGTGAATGCAAGTAAAGACCTTGTAATACGCATGGGAAAGTGTAGGCTTGACATATGCTGACTTAATTCATCAATCGTGTTGACTGGCTAGTATATGTGTCATATGCCCCCGGACACACGGGTAGCTCTGCAATCGACCATCTCCGAGGAGCATGGTACGAAGGATAAAGACTCATGGAGGGGGGTGTCCCATAAGTCTACTAGTTATCTTTCCCGCCCAATGTAACTAAATGCCAAGTCGTAATTATTCCTGAGTTTTTCTAATTTTATGCTAAGCCGTGATGCACGTCACACGTACTGGTAGCTAATCAAATACGCAGCTCGCATCCCAATATGTACTTACAACCATGTTGCGTGTTCCCGTGATAGGGTCTAGGAGTATATTAGGATACCCTCTCAGTTGTTGGTAAGTCTGTAAAGGACTAAGTTTAATTATACTACGTGTCAACATATCTGTTGACTGTACCTGAGGCAATCTCAGGTACTCACAGTCATATGAAATTCAGGAGCAACAACATATAACAAAATTTGTATTTAAACAGTAAACTTGGCAAGGTATACTTGCCTACTTCCTGATTGTGTTGGAAACCTGGTCTCACAGTCAGTTCTGAGAGTTCTGGTGACAGGGGGTCACTGACTGTGCTGGAGATATTTTCTGTTTAAGACGTACAGGTCTCGTAAATATAATTTAAATAAAGGCACAAGTATATATATACTTATGTAAATATATACGCATAAGCCAATATATATATATAGGGTTCATATATATATATAGAGTATATATATATACATATAGATATAGTATATATATAGTAGTAGGTATATATTTATATAGCATATATATATATATAATAAATATACCTTATATAAATACATTTAGATATAAAAATAAAATAAAGCTGGAATTGAAATATATATATACATACATCTTTATGTATACTAATATATATATATATATATATATAAATATATATATATATATATATATATATATATATATATATATATATATATATATATATATATATAACAATAGATAGGTATATATATAGATGTATATATTTACATATATACATATATATATATAAGAAAAGAATAAAAATGCAAGAATTTGAAATATATATATATATATTCATATTTATATACTAATAATATATATATATATATATATATATATATATATATATATATATATATATATATATATATATATATATATATATATATATATATATATATGAAAGAAAAAAAATGCAGAAATTGAAATATATACATGCATATATTAGCATATAGTTGTAGAAGCATGAAAAATACGCTGGGAAGAGCTACGCAGCCTCTTGATACAGAGCAGCGTAAGCAGAGGCCTTCAGAGCCATCAGGCGTACAACAGAGTTTTCTCCACTAAAATACAGCGTGAAGAATAAAACTCAAAGGACCATCCGCGTAAGTGCAGTGCGTCCAGGCCGCTCCAGCGTAAACAGAGTTCTTCATCGCCTCCATGGCGTAAAACTCATCCGCTCTCAAAGCAGCGTTATAGCGTACGAGGAACGCTTCATCTTCCCCGAAATGAACCTGTCAAGTCACGCAGTGAATCTGACCTCTGACTCCTGACAAAAGGTGATGCACGGCTACCCAGACGACGGCTGGAAACGATGGCAGACCTCTCGGGACGCGTCCCACAGTATGATGGCGGATCTCACCATTTAATGCAGAGGATTTGGTAAAACATTACCAAACCGTCATTTACTGGAGTCCCCTCAGCATAAACCGCTCTTTTTGCGTGCAAGGGAATACGCCGTCCTGTTTTACACAGGCAAACATAAGCTGTTTTACGCTCCGCAGCAAACAAACCGCCTGCCAAGTCAAAAGCTGCACTTCGTACGGAATTCGAGGCACGTCTCCACGTCTAATTGCACAGAGCGGTGACAGTTTCTCTCAAGACACGTCTCTGCGACGGGTGCACAGAAGGCCTGTAGACCTTCGAAACACGCCTCCGTATTTAATGCATAAGATGATGGCAAATCTCTGCAAGAGATTTGGTTATATCTTCAAAAGCCGTAATTCCGGCTAAGGCGTCCACATCAGCACGGTATGCAGCGGCTTCTACGCCCATTCAGGATCTGTGCTCAAGCGGCTTCTACGCCCATTCTGGCACGATATGCAGCGGCTTCTACGCCCATTCAGGATCTGTGCTCATGCGGCTTCCACGCCCACTCAGTCTCTACGACTACTCGGCTTCCACGCCTACTCGGCTTCTATGCCTGTTCGGCTTCTATGCCTACTTGGCTTCTATGCCATGGTGACGGACATTTGGCTTCTACGCCAACCTCTTCTACACAATGGATACCTACCTACGTGGCTTTTACGCTATGATCTTAGTAGCAACCGTACGTGTTGTGTCCCCTTAGTTGGACCCACATCACCCGCTCAGTCAAAAGATCATCTATACGTAGGCATTGGTTACTTTAATCATTGTGTAAAAGGGTGCTGTACTTTCCACTCCTCGGTTGCTACACCAACGGAGTGGTCACTATCACCAAAGACTCTATAAATAGAGGCCCCTGTCAATGGGGAACAAGGTCGAAAAATTCGGTCAAGAATACCAATATCAGATACAAGGTCGATAATTGGAGAAGATCGAACAAGGAGAGAGAGAGAGAGAGAGAGAGAGAGCCCGGAGCTCAGGCAAAGAGCGGGGATCGACGACTTCGGCATCGTGCATCCACCCTCTCCTACAACCTTCGAAGCTGCTACCTGTCTTCCACGATACTTCTTCAACATCGCGTGGTCCAAGGGCTAAAGTGATCGACCGCAGATCAGACACCTATAGCAATTTATACCCAGATTAAATAAATTGTACTCCCACATCCTCGTAATGGATTACATTGTACAAGTTTGTTTGTAAACCAAAGGGCGCGGGTTTCGCACAAACCCCGTCATTGAAATACACTTTTATTCTTTCGTTTAATACCACAAACAAGATGGCGACTCTGCTGGGGACGTCTTTCTCTTCTGACGAGGAAGTAATTGCTCAACGCGATGCGGTATCTATAGGAACCGTGAAGAAGACGCTGGTCGTTCATTTCGACCAGTCTGCTTATGAAGACATGCTTCGAACCGGGGGTAGCTCTCACTCTCTCTCCGTCCAAGACAACAGGAAGCTGCGCAAAGTGTGGATGTCCAAGACATCCTCAACCATTCCTGTGGACTCTCCGATCTCTCCGATCTCTCCGACCAATGAGGTGGTAGCATCGCTCCCTCCGTGCCCTGCACGTAAAATTCAGTCTCCCGCTACGCGCGGTACAGACAAAACTTCAGACAAGGCCTCTGCGCTAACCCAGAAGTATCCACTGTGCTTTACGCGTAGGAACCAGTCTCCCGCTACGCGCGGTACAGACAAAACTTCGGGCAAGGCCTCTGCGCTAACCCAGAAGTATCCACTGCGCTCTACGCGTAGGAACCAGTCTCCCGCTACGCACGGTACAGACAAAACTTTGGGCAAGGCCTCTGCACTAACCCAGAAGTATCCACTGTGCTCTACGCGTAGGAATCAGTCTCCCGCTACGCGCGGTACAGACAAAACTTCCGATGGTGCCTCAACGCCAAATCGGAAGATCAGATCATGCTCCACGCGCGAAACAACATCTGACCTCTACGGTAAAACAGATGAGCGCGGTGATCTCCGCAAGGGGAAGCAAGCAGGCGAATATTCAGCCTCTCGGCCTTTACGCCAGCAAGAGAACAATCTGCCTACCCTCCGGATTACGCGAGAAGCCGATGGACGACTAAGGACCTCTTCAGCTTTACGTCGGTCTGAGCAGATCCCCAAATTACGTCATGACGCAGGGCGAGCTCAGATTACGGGAAGGCACCCTCCCCAGGGATTATCTGCCGCCCAGATGGCCAGCCTATTGTACACAGGTGGCATAGGGAAAGCCAGGGTGCCCAATCTCCGCGTGCCCACTGATAAGAACAGAAGAAACAAGTCGTCGTCTTCTTCTGTAAATTCTTCGGACCTACGGGATTATCTAACCCAGAAATGCGAAGGCAGGAGTCATAAACAGCCTTCAGTTCCCCTAACAATTAAATGCGGGAAGATCTTATGGGAGGATACGTCAACATCTGATGTCGTCATCACAGGTGGGCCACAGGAAGACTCCATCTTTATCATCCCACCCACCCACGACGATCAGCGTCCGATAATCTTCGGTAGTAGGCGAAACACTCCAGTCGTACAGGAAGAATCACGCGAGTCAGAATCTGGCAGAATACAAACCCACAGATACAGCCCACAAGCATTAAAAATTATGCAAAATATGGGTTACGACTTTAAACTAAAACAAGGTCTCAACTATGGGAAAGGTAGGCGAACGCCGGTGCGCAGTAATTCTCGCTATCAAGAAGCTCGTTTCGGGTTGGGATATGCCGCGTCTCTCAAGAGACCAAAAATCCTGAAGTCCAGTCCTGAACAACCAGAGATAGTTCTTGATGAATCGGTCTCTATGGACAGGAACCGCGACATGTCCGGAGGTAACATACCTTGACAGGACAAAGTGACGTCCAAGGCCAGGGGTAGAATCCCCTCAAAGGCCGTAGATGATACAACAACGACCATCTCTTTGCGAGACCACGAAATTCGGACATCAAGAGCCCGAATACCAAAAGAAACCTTCTCCTTCAACGAAGACGACATCATTGAGATCTTCGATATGTTGATGAAAGAGCATAAGCTTCACCTACCCAACATCAGACGTCCTGAAAGGGCTGGCAAAGTGGATGACCCAGATTATTGTCTCTTCCATCGGTACACACATCACCCCACAAAGGCGTGCTACGTGCTAAAAAGGAAGATTCAGGAGTTGATAGAGGCCAAGGTCATCACTTTGAATCTGTAAACGAGGGGACAGCCCTTACCCGATTGGATTTCCCTTCTTACATAACAAGTTGCTCCCGCCAAGATTCATGTGTGTAAAAACAAGGGAGATATCTTTGAACAAAGCTCCCTACACAAAGACTGCCACGTCCATATTGTAGCGCCCCGTTCTTCCGATGCGGAGAGCGCGGCTAAGAAACACAAGACGGTATCGTTCGATCGGGATAGATTGAATTAAGAACTCGTCCTCGTTATGGATTTGTTTTTTCGGAATCGATTCCCATATTCAGTGGACTGCGCCCCCGGGATCGGCTTAGCGGCAGAGTCAGGAGGGACCTCTCCGCTGCTATCTTTTATTGCCTCGGTTTTCGATGTCGCTTGTTGCTTTCGTGCTTTGAGTTGGTTTTGGGATTTGCTTGTTTTCCTTGAACGGTTTTGATGGTTTTCATTGTTTTCGTTCATTGACTTGCACATCTATTCCGAGATTGGAAAGAGAGGAAAAAGTATTAATCGAGCTGTTCGTGTGCAGGTGAACGAGCAGTAGGCGGCTTGCGAGCGGAGTCGTGAAGCGCCTCTTTCCTTCTTCTTTCCAAAAATCTAAGTGAGTGGCTACCAACCCGATTAGCTAGCCCTGCTTCCAGCTTCACTCCTTTGCCCCGATCAAACGATACCAAATAATAATAAAAGAAACCAAGATAAAAAGACAAATATACTTGGTTATTATGCTTGTCAATCAAACCTGTGAACTGTTGCCTTATCGTATGCTTGTTCGTGCAAAGGTTCTATAAAACGTGCTAAATATAGAACACATCTTGTATATGCTTAATTATTCAGTGAGGCTCTGCAATATGAAATTCTGCTTGTCTGTATTCGTGTTGCCTCAACAGTATAATCTGCTATAAATCAGTTAATATAACGTGCGATCACGGACAACTTGTGCACAAGGAAATCTGGTTCCTGTGGACGGTCGCCGGGGCACTGGGACCGATCCGATCCGGACGGAACGTCTGTATAGTCGTCTGTATCGTCAGAAATGAGGCGTGCAGCGGGGGCTCGCACCCGCGTTGCACATCCGTCCGTCTTGAGACTATAAATCGTCCTTCGTGGTATTATGCCAGTGATCATCTGTATATTTAAACCTGTTGCATACTAACTTGTGTCTCCGTGGCAGGGAAGGCAAGGTAAGTATTGTGCAGGTCATTCAGACGGGCAGATAAATCCACCTAACGGTGGCACATTCAGTTCAGTAAATTCAATATGCTGCTTACTTGAAAATGAACTAAGGCAAGATAGAAACCCACAAAAATATGCATGCTTCACTAAACAATGTGTTGATTGGTATAGTCAAGCTAGCTCGCCTTCACCAGCATGTTTCGATATGCTGACCCTCGTTGAAACAGGTTCTCCGCACCAAGGCGAACCGAGCGAGGAGCCGAAGTCGTCTACCCGATCCAGTCCAACTGTTGGCGCATCTTCACCGCGCCCCCTGAAACCTTTTAAAGTCCGAAGCTGCAACTCTTCATACATAAATGCAGCTCCGTGGCAAAGCCGTCCTCCAGCCTGGAGGTCTATACATTTTGAAGTTATAAAGGGATGTAATGTACAGGACTGCTATCTCATTTTGAGTCAACCCTTTGTAAGCCGTTCGGCATATTAGCTAACTCGTTCAAGAGTTTGTAATAGATGTTCATTATCAATAAAGAGAACTTTTCTATGTTTCAAATCTGTGTTTCAATTTATCTGCGTACTCTGAATATGTGCTTTCTATGCAAATCATTAAAGCCTTGTGCGGGCGCAACTCCAGGCCCGCACGGCGGTCACGATTCGGGGGACGCCTCGGGGCGTGACATAGTGGTATCAGAGCACAGATTCAAAGTTCCTTAGACTTCGTGCTGGAAAAGTTCCTTTAACAATCGAAATTCCTGTGCGAACTCTTGAACTCGCTAGGCCAAAATGAGATACGTTCATGCAATAAGTCCATAATACATTATGATCCTAATGTAATTTACCTTCTTTTGAAGGAATGGATCCAGCGCAATCTGCAGCGCAACCACCGATCGAAACACAATAAAGCAGTTCGGGCAATTCGGGAAGCTCTCGAAGCCAAAGAGGCATGTCTCAAGTCGACCCGCTTGAGCGGGTAATGCAAATGTTAGAATCGCAACGACAACGAGACAATGCTCGCCAAGCTAAGCTCGAGAGTAATCTAGAGACCCGATTCTCAGTCCAACAAAAGCAGGTAGATGCCCTGCAACAGATCGTTCAGACTTTGGCTGCCAACCATTCCGCCGCAACAGCAACGACTCCGGTGGGACAGCCCGTGCTTGAAGTGGAGACGCCTCAAATCCCAAGGCCGAGGGACGTGACTGCCTTCAACTTGGGCCATTTCAAGAAAGTCTGCAATACCCCATTCAACGGGACTGAGGACCCAGTGGTAGCTCTAGATTGGCTAGCCGAGATTGAAGACCACTTCACTCTGCTAGAGGTCCCCGAAGATAAGCGCGTCGCCTGTGCGCAACTGCAGCTCCGCCTCAACGCACACGATTGGTGGGACGTGCATCGACGATCTCTCCAATTTGATCACGGAGAGGAGGCGATCTCGTGGATGACCTTTCGTGCCGCGTTTGAAGAGGAGTTTATATCCCCTCTAGTGCAACGTAAGATGGAAAACGACTTCGTGCAACTGAGGCAAGGCAGGATGACAGTTAAAGAGTATTCCGCCGAATTCAACCGACTCTCCAAATTCGCTAGGGCCTATTTACCTGATGCAGCGAATCGAGCTAGAAGGTTTGAAGGTGGACTCCGTCCTGCCATCCATTCGCACGTGGCCAATAATCAGTATGGAACCATGCGTGAAGTCATGAATCACGCCCTATCGCTCGAGCCACTGTATCCTCACGTTTCCACCGGCGCTGTGCATGCCTACAATCACAAACGCCAAGGCAACGATGGAGGAAATACCGCCGCAAAGCGCCCTAACCATGGCGGTCCCCAAAGGGGAAACCCGAGACCATTCTGTGAATACTGTAAAAAGTCGGGGCACACCACTGATAATTGTTATCGCCGCAAGGGTCTATGCTTCAACTGTGGTGCAAGGGACCACGTATCTCGGGATTTTCCACTCCCCTCTAAGCTTCTGCCCCAACAGAATAATCCCTAACGGTAGGCCCTATCCTAAGTTTTGGGACAAAACTTCCAATTAGTTGGGTAGGATGTAGCGCCCCGTTCTTCCGATGCGGAGAGCGCGGCTAAGAAACACAAGACGGTATCGTTCGATCGGGATAGATTAAATTAAGAACTCGTCCTCGTTATGGATTTGTTTCTTCGGAATCGATTCCCATATTCAGTGGACTGCGCCCCCGGGATCGGCTTAGCGGCAGAGTCAGGAGGGACCTCTCCGCTGCTATCTTTTATTGCCTCGGTTTTCGATGTCGCTTGTTGCTTTCGTGCTTTGAGTTGGTTTTGGGATTTACTTGTTTTCTTTGAACGGTTTCGATGGTTTTCATTGTTTTCGTTCATTGACTTGCACATCTATTCCGAGATTGGAAAGAGAGGAAAAAGTATTAATTGAGCTGTTCGTGTGCAGGTGAACGAGCAGTAGGCGGCTTGCGAGCGGAGTCGTGAAGTGCCTCTTTCCTTCTTCTTTCCAAAAATCTAAGTGAGTGGCTACCAACCCGATTAGCTAGCCCTGCTTCCAGCTTCACTCATTTGCCCCGATCAAACGATACCAAATAATAATAAAAGAAACCAAGATAAAAAGACAAATATACTTGGTTATTATGCTTGTCAATCAAACCTGTGAAACTGTTGCCTTATCGTATGCTTGTTCGTGCAAAGGTTCTATAAAACGTGCTAAATATAGAACACATCTTGTATATGCTTAATTATTCAGTGAGGCTCTGCAATATGAAATTCTGCTTGTCTGTATTCGTGTTGCCTCAACAGTATAATCTGCTATAAATCAGTTAATATAACGTGCGATCACGGACAACTTGTGCACAAGGAAATCTGGTTCCTGTGGACGGTCGCCGGGGCACTGGGACCGATCCGATCTGGACGGAACGTCTGTATAGTCGTCTGTATCGTCGGAAATGAGGCGTGCAGCGGGGGCTCGCACCCGCGTTGCACATCCGTCCGTCTTGAGACTATAAATCGTCCTTCGTAGTATTATGCCAGTGATCATCTGTATATTTAAACCTGTTGCATACTAACTTGTGTCTCCGTGGCAGGGAAGGCAAGGTAAGTATTGTGCAGGTCATTCAGACGGGCAGGTAAATCCACCTAACGGTGGCACGTTCAGTTCAGTAAATTCAATATGCTGCTTACTTGAAAATGAACTAAGGCAAGATAGAAACCCACAAAAATATGCATGCTTCACTAAACAATGTGTTGATTGGTATAGTCAGGCTAGCTCGCCTTCACCAGCATGTTTCGATATGCTGACCCTCGTTGAAACAGGTTCTCCGCACCAAGGCGAACCGAGCGAGGAGCCGAAGTCGTCTACCCGATCCAGTCCAACTGTTGGCGCATCTTTACCGCGCCCCCTGAAGCCTTTTGAAGTCCGAAGCTGCAACTCTTCATACACAAATGCAGCTCCGTGGCAAAGCCGTCCTCCAGCCTGGAGGTCTATACATTTTGAAGTTATAAAGGGATGTAATGTACAGGATTGCTATCTCATTTTGAGTCAACCCTTTGTAAGCCGTTCGGCATATTAGCTAACTCGTTCAAGAGTTTGTAATAGATGTTCATTATCAATAAATAGAACTTTTCTATGTTTTAAATCTGTGTTTCAATTTATCTGCGTACTCTGAATATGTGCTTTCTATGCAAATCATTAAAGCCTTGTGCGGGCGCAACTCCAGGCCCGCACGGCGGTCACGATTCGGGGGACGCCTCGGGGCGTGACACATATCACCTCTGAGCAGATACGCACTTCCATCTCCGATAGAATTGCATTCCAAGAAGTTTGTCATGTTCATGTTACCTCTGAATAAACTCCCGACCGTCAATTATCATGTCCATATTACCTCTGATAATCGACTGTCACCTACACCTAACATCCGTACTTAACTCTAAGTACGTACGCCAGTGGTGTTAAGTCCATAAAAGCTTCCATGTCCATATCACCTCTGAGCAGATGTGTGCCTCCATTCCCGGCGGATGTCACAAGGACGGCTCGTCACCCCCCGACTCACCTAGTGCTCCCGAACAAGCACTATCAGCAAATATGTGATGACAGATCCCTCAGAAGCAGAGGAACAAGATTCTGAGCCGTTTGAGAATGACTCTTGGGCTCAACAAATGGATACACAGTGGAAATTTTGCTTCGAACAGAGGGAACCTCCAACCAAAGACGAAGTTATCCAAATCGATGTTGGGGGTGAGCTTTCGCCAAAGCCGATATTTATCAGTGACAATCTTCCACCAGCCGAAAGGGAAGAAATCATACAACTGATAAAGGAATACGTCGACGTCTTTGCATGGGATTATGGAGACATGCCGGGCCTAGACCCGAAGGTGGCTACTCACAAACTCAACATATTGGCTGACTCAAAGCCTGTGAAGCAGCACCAACGCCGGTTCTGACCAGACATGATGGACGACATTGAAGCTGAAGTCAAAAAGCTGATAGCCTGTGGTTTCATCCGGGAAGAACAACATCCAGACTGGGTCGCCAACGTTGTCCCAGTCATGAAGAAAAATGGAAAGGTACGTATCTGCATCGATTACCGAGATCTGAATGCGGCCTGCCCCAAGGATGAATTTCCTCTTCCCATCACGGACATCATGATCGACAATACCTGCGGTTTTGAACGCATGTCTTTCATGGACGGGTTCTCAGGATACAATCAGATCAAGATGCATCCTGAAGACGAGAAACCCACTCCTCTTCCCGAGCGAGTTTTTCCTTCAGCTTGGAGACCCTCGCTGCATTCCCTTCATGCTCAGAGCGACACTGCGTCTCAACAGCAAGAGCCTCTTCCACGATAACTTTTCTCTTATCCACCTCCAGCTTATGCTTCTGGATAGAGTTGTCCAGGCTTTCCAGCTTCGTAGCAAGCCGCGCAGTCATGAGGTCGAACCGAGCCTGAACATCAGCATCGAGACCCCGAGTCAGCTGCAAATGTTCGTTAATAGATTGCTCTAACCCATTAACCACCGCCTCCAGGGCGTTAGCTACCCCAGGATCACCGAGCTCCCTGATGACCCCGATCGAAGCGAGAGAAGTCTTCCTCAGGCGCTCAAAATCCAGACTCTTCGCTAACACCATTGATACCATCGTTCTCAAACCGGTGTAGAAAAGGCTGGTATGTTGCTCGGTCAACGCAACTAGATCCGACTGAACGCCGGGAGCGCCTGCAATGTCAGCAAGTCCCTCTCCAGGGATAATTGTAGACAAGGTGGCCACAGCCGTCGCATCGACACATGGCGCAATCGGAAAAGGTGCGGTAACGGCGGTCGAAGTCGTTGCCACACTCACAAGAGGCAAGGTCACGACGACGTGTTCATCCTCCTCACGAGATGACGAAGCTACTCCAGGCGTACTTGCCCCCGAAGCCACTTCCTCATCAAAGTCGAACGCCTCCTCGTCAGAAGCCCGAGCGGAACCAGAATGTGCTTCAACGCTATACTCCCCGTGGGCGCTATCCCCTGAGAAGAAGACGAGAAAGTCAATATCAGTATGATGACAATCTTTCTGAAGGGAGGCATAAAGACGACGTTTACCCGGAGCCAACGGCATATACGATGCATCTGCAGTCGATATAGCTAAACCACGCCTTAATGACGCAATACGAATCGTCATGCCTGGAGAAGGAGGTGGGCCGACCGACATCGCCGAGAGTTCTGTCAGGCCTCCACCAAGACTTGGTCGAAGTTCATCGGCCGGAATCTCGCCGGACGCGCTCACTGACGCGGCAGGGGTCATGCCCGCTGCTGGCCTCGGGAAAGATTCTCCCATCTGCCTCGGCCACACAGGCAATCTCGCTCCGCTACCTGGAGCAGTAGCCGCCACAGCCACCTCTAACGAGGATTCTCCGGCATCGACGACCGGAACTGTAGGAGGTCCCTCTCTAGAAGGCGAGGAACCTCCAGCCAAAGAATCATCCCCGATGTAGGGAGAGGCAGGCTCACTCCCAGGAGCCGCAATACCAGGAATGCGGAGAGGACGAGCAACCGTCTCCTTCCTCCTCTTGCGAAGAGAAACTTCCTTCAGAGCAGAAGCCCGTCTCTTCACAGAAGGGACTACCAAAGCCCCCGTAGGCAGAGGCACTTCGCACCTCGGCACCGACACCAGAGGCTCGTCCGGAGTACTAGACTCCTCACCTTCGTCCGAAGAAACCGAAGGGACGTCAACTCTTCTCCCATGCTTGGGAGAAGGCACCCGGAAACTTCCATGCACGTCGAAATCACGATGGAAGGTGTTAATCGCCACGTAAAACTGGGCGTAAAAATAGAGAATGCGAAGCTCCGTGGAGGTTGTAACGACCGGCACAATGAAGGTTGCCCTCGTACAACCCATGAGGAAGTATCGCCACCCTCTAGCTCCATCAATGAGTCCGCCCCTGGACCTAAAGCTGGTAACGGCATTGCCCACATGCAGCTAATCGTACCCAAACTGCCTGGTAAACCGACTAGGCAAGTAGGGCTCGAAGAAGCAGTGATCTTCGCTCCTGTACAGCAGATGGGAGGGTCTAATACAGACCAACCAGTTAAAAGCTTCCGGGGAGAGGCCGGTCTTCTCTCCACCTGAATCCTCAAGCCGCACCTCTGATTGATTGCGATGCACGGGGGAAGCAGTACAGAGGAGCTTCCAACCGTGGCTGAGGTTCAACACCAGCCGGCAGTCTAAAACTGTGCTCACATTCCAGGAGGAATTCTTGTAATTCAGCAAGAATATACCCCCTGAGCTGCTACCGGACCCAGGAGACATCACCCGGGGATTATGGAGAATCAACCATCCCATCAAGTATAGGTATGGTAATTTTACCCTGAGAAAACTCTCATGTCGGGCTTCGTCGACGAGCAACCCGTCAGTTATGGCTCTCAAGCCAGCCTGTATACGGCACACCATGGCAGGAAGCAAGTCCAGTCTTGCCCCAAACACCAGGCGCACTGCCGGCCAGAGGATGTTCCGGTGAATGCGATCCGCGGACGCGGTACCTGGCACCACTACTCGGCGCAGCCATATGGAGAGGAAACCAGCCAACTGGGCTTCCTTAGACAAATGCCTGCGACAATGTCTCAAGTAACTACAGGCCTTAGTGCCTTCCGGGTACTTTTCTACCCCCTCGACAAGAATCTGACCCGGAGCTTCAGCCTCCTCCATAAGAATCTCCACAACCTGGGCACTAAGCACGCCCAAACAGTTTACGGGCTCATTCTTGCCACCCGAGGCTTTCTTCGACCTGGCGGCCCTGGCTCGGTGGAAGAAGAGGTAGGACATCCACTTGGTGGTGTGAGCCAAATCAGAAGGCTCGTTATAAAAGGCAGTGCACGCGAAGTATTGACACATCAGCTCCTGATATACTTCCGCCACCCGAGGGTCCAAATCTCCCAACTCTCGGTTGGTGGGAACATACTCTTCATATGGAGTATCCCCCATCGGCAGTCTCGAGACGACTGCCATCTCGTGGAGCGCCAATCCCAACTCCCCTAGTGGAGTGGCAAAGGTCCCGGTGAGTGGAATGTACCGCTCCATCAGCGCCAGGAACAAATTAGGGTTCGGAGGCAACCCGACGCTCGTCGCACTCACAGCGGCATATAGTCCAATGCCCTCCAACTCTCTCCGAAAGTGCGTCAAGGCCCAGTCAACTAGGCATCTCCATCGGGAGTTCGTTGGGGCGATCCACCCATTGCACCGAGGATTCTCCTTGGGATATACCCCACCTCGACCCATGAAGTCGTTGCAGAAGGTCGGCAATTGAACCGGCTGGATCACCAAGCTATCTTCACTTGGAACACTGCCCGGGCACAGTCCTCTGAACAACGTCACAACGCCGGAGGGGCGACTGACGAATGACCCCTGGTCAGCTCCTTTCAGATGAAAAATCTTTCCCGGCTTGCCGTGAAGATCAGGAGTCAGAGTCCACGACATCTTCCTAGGATGCGTCGCGTGGAAGAAGGCCGAGAGGGGATAATCCCTCGGCATCGTTGGCAGGTACAAAACCAAATTCCCGGCTGGGAAGACCCAGGGCTCCCTCTTAGGCTTCGTCTGGGACTGTTTGTCGATCATGTCCCCGAAAAGGAAAGCCGGCTTTACGTACGGCTCCCCGTCTACATAAGTCAGAGGCTCCCCGTTGATCATGCTCAGCAGCATTCGCTCGCCCTGAGCCGATATTAAGACCCTCATTCCTTCAGGGTACTGGGGTCCGGAGATAGGGAATGCCACGTGGGACAGATCCTCCAGGTATTTCGAGTGCAGTATCCCAGCAGCGGAGCCCATCACCTCGGCCAGTGGAGACTCACCCAAGTCAACTACAAAAGTGCAAGAAAAATAAGTTATCACAAGTCTTGCACGAACATACGAACCGAAAGAAACAACAGTCTGTGCTCTACGCAGGATTGTGCAAATCTGGCAATTTTACGCCGGAGGTCCCCCCACAAGTGTAAAATTCAAATTTTACGATATACCCCAATTTTTGGTAGCCAGAGCTTTTACGCTCAGAACTACGAAAATATGGAGTCTTTACGCTGACACATTAGAAATGTGGGCGTAAAAGATAAAAATGCCTCCGTGCATCATCTTCCTCAAGAAGAGGCTATCAGCACAGAAGACGACCTAGCGCGGTCACGTTCAACGTGTGCGAAGGATTTTTCGTCGTTTTTGTCACCCCGAAGGCTTTACCTCTAAGACCGGGTGCACTGCTCATCGGCAGGACACTTCGCTCAGAAGGAAGTTCGCCTTGACCGACCAAAGACTCCCTCGCTGGGGCGGAAGAATGAGAAGAGGAACCTATACCCTTTTCCTTGGCGGAGGAGGTCTGTTTCGACGCCATTTTCTGAAGACTCGAGATGCTCGGAGAGAGAACGAAGAAAAACTCGAACAGTCGAAAGCTTTCTTTCGCAGAAGACGGATAAAAAGTTTCTCTCTCAGAAAACTTAGGATATATATAGAGTTCGGGCCGACTCCTCGAATCCTCAGACGGACTCCTCGAGACCCTAACCAAATCTCGCAAAATTAAATAATGGGTTATGATTGGATGCCACGTCAGCCCACTAACCTTGAAAGATGGACAGTCAGCAAATTCAAAAAGTTTTTCGTGCAAAGACGGTTCAGCAGGTCCTACGCTGAAGGAGCTTTCTACGCTCGACAGCAACAGATCTACGATTTTACGCTCGCAAGCTATAAGTCTATGGTTTTACGCCCGAATGCCTTTGTGCTCAGTAGCTTTTACGCTCGAGAGGCCACAAACCTACGACTTTACGCTCAGCAGATACCAAATCGATGATCTCACGCTC
The DNA here is from genome assembly GCA_036927795.1 of Iris macrosiphon. NCBI lineage: Eukaryota > Viridiplantae > Streptophyta > Magnoliopsida > Asparagales > Iridaceae > Iris > Iris macrosiphon. The sequence goes on along the minus strand of JAYESA010000009.1, from coordinate 24,190,320 downwards.
GGTGGCGCTCAGTTTTCGCTCAGAAGCAACAGATCCGCAAGACTTCACGCTCGGAGAAATTTTCTTTTCAGGAGCTACAGATAAACAGTTCTACGCTAAAGGAGCTTCCTACGCTCGACGGCTACGAATCTACAACTTTACGTTCGACAACTACAAGTCAGGTTTTCGGCCCGGATGCCTTTGTGCTCAGTAGCTTTTATGCTCGAGAGACCACAAACCCATGACTTCACGCACAGGAACTACAAGTCTACGATTTCACGCTCGATGGTGTTCTACGCTCACAGGCTACAGATATACAGTTCTACGCTAAAGGAGCTTCCTACGTTCGACGGCTACGAATCTACAACTTTACGTTCGACAGCTACAAGTCAGGTTTTCGGCCCGGATGCCTTTGTGCTCAGTAGCTTTTATGCTCGAGAGGCCACAAACCCATGACTTCACGCACAGGAACTACAAGTCTACGATTTCACGCTCGACGGTGTTTTACGCCCGGAGGCTACAGACTGATGATTTCTCGCTCTACGACTTTCCGTATATTCGAACAGTCCCCAAGACGGTCAATTACAGGAGTTCACACAGAAGATACTCCTCCTTGGCCTCAACATATCCCAAGTACCCGAAATATATTGTCACCACCCCATTTCCAGAGGCAGGTATTTTTTTATTTTTTAATTTGGTTAATTGTGCATTATTTATAATTAATTGTATTTATATTTAATTAGTGATTATATTATTTTTTATTATTTTTATTTTGATTGTTTTAGGATTTTGGCTAGCCTGGACCCATGTCAGACCCTAGTGGACCCATGTCCGACCCAGCCCACACCCTTGTGAGAATTATTTTGGGGCTTAGATTTATTATTTTATTTTTAGGAGGTTAGTTGGAGAGATTTGGAGCTAGTTTGAGCGCATTTGGAACCCGGAACCCAAAACCGAGTGAGTAGGGGCGTTTTGGGAACTTGGAAACTTGTGTGAACCCATTTTTATAAGTGGCCGGCCCCTACCTACCCCTCCCAACCGTGGAAACCAGCAGCCCTCTCCCTCTTTATCATTCCACTTCTTCTTCTTCTTCTTCTTCATTTCTTCTTCTCCACTTCTCCTTTCTTCTTCCTTCTTCTTCCAAGTAAGCTTCTCTTCACTTTTCTTCTTTCTTTCTTTCATTCCTTCTTCCTTAAGCTAACCCTAATCCTACATTCTTCCCCAACCTAGGTGGGTAGAGCCTAGATTTGGTGTTGGAGATTGGATTTGAGGCTTGGAAGCTTGGATTGGAGGATTTGGAGCATTTTTGAGACTTTGGCTTGGGATTCCAACTCCCAAGAGGTAAACCCTAATTTTTCCCCTAGTAATTATTTTTATATAGTGTAATTAATATTTTAGAACCTTCCTAGACCCTTAGGCTATCCGTGGGAGGAAGTTGGAACTAGTTGGGTAGTGTTTGGAGACTTTAACACTAGGTTTTGTGTCAATTTCGGGTGAAATCCGAATTTGGCCCAATTTTGGGTGATGCCCTAGGTTAGACGGACCTAGGTAGACGTTGTCGGGTGTCTTGAGGGTGAGTGCGTGTCTCCGTTCGGACACGGGAAGCCGCGTCGCGGAGAAACGGGCGTTTCGGGCGAAATTGGGGCTTTTCGTCGTCGCCGATTCTAAGTGCGTGTGCGTTTCCGCCACGGGCCTAGAATCGACGCGGGAGCGCATTTTCTAGGATCTAGACATCGTGTAGAGCGCGTGGGTAAATTTTGGGCCGATTCCGAGTTCGTTTGGTGTGCGTTTCAGGAGGTTTTCCGAGCCGCGCACCACGTGTTCGTCGAAATGACCGAACGGCCATTTCGACTTGGTTTCCTCGTTTCGGGCTTGTGCGCGCGTTGGGTTAGTATCGAGGAGTGTGTGCTAGAGTTTTCGAGTTATATTTTATATATTTTTAGGTGTTTGGGCGTGTCGGGGTCGTTGGGCGTGCGTTGGTGGGCGTTGTGGGCGTGGTGTACGTTGTGTTGTGTTTGTTTATATATATGTGTATATATATATTGTGTGTGTGTTTTTATATATATATTTATATATATACGTGTGGTTATGTGTTTGTGAGAGTGTGTGCTAGTGTGTGTGAGTGGGAGTGAGTGTTTAGATATAGATATATATGTATATGAGTTTGAGTTTGTGTGTATATTAGTATATATTTATATATATATATGTATGAGGGTTTGTGTGTGAGGTTATGTGTTTGTGAGAGTGTGTGCTAGTGTGTGTGTGAGTGTGTGTGAGGGTGTGTGAGGTTGAGTGTGTGTGAGTGAGGATATATAGAGATATATATATGTTTAAGAGTGTGAGTGTGTGTGTATATATATATATATTAGTGTATATATATATATATATATATATATATATATATATATATATATATATATATATATATATATATATATATAGATATATGTGTGTATGTATATATAGATATGTGTGTGTGTGTATTTATATGTATCAGTGTGTGTGTGTGTTTATATGTGTTAATATGTGTGTATATATATATATGTTAGTAGATATAAGTTAGTGTGTATATATATCTATAGGGTTATATATATATATATGTATGTATATGTATGTGTATATATATATAGTGATAGATATATATAGGTGTGTGTGTGTGTGTGAGATGAGGGGGGGGGGGACAGAATCTGGAACCAGCAGCAGCTGCTAGAGCAGCAGCAGTACATAGCAGCAGCTGCAGCAGCATGTAGAAGCCCAGCAGCAGCAGTAGCATGGAGCAGCAGCAGCAGCAAATGCAAGGGCACCAGCAGCAGCAGATTTTGAAGCAGCAGCAGCAGCAAGGTTGAAGGCAAGCATGCAGCAGTAGCAGCGAGGCAAGTAGCTAGGTGTGAGAGAGTTAATAGGATAGATAGTTAATAGTTATATAGATAGATAGTAATAGAAATAGTTGATAGACAGATTAGATAGATTGTTAGCTAGCTAGACTAAATAGATAGCTAGATAGATGGATAGGTAGATATATGAATAGCTAGGTTGATAGATAGATGGATGATAGATAGATAGATTAATACATAGATGGTTAGATAGATACATAGGTAACTAGATACCTAGGTAACTAGATACCTAGTTAGTTAAAGATAAATAGATAGATAACTAGATAGGTAAATATTAGATAGATAGTTAGGTAGATAGATGATAGATAGGTAGATAGCTAGATACTTAGATATATCTACCTAAGAGATAGATATCTATATACCTATACTTATATATATATATCTATAGATATCTTGATAGGTAATATATATATATACATATATATATATATATATATATATATATATATATATATATATATATGTTATGTTTGGTAAGGTAAATGGGTAATGGGTATATATATGTGTGGATATATATGTATATAGGTAGATACCTATTTAGATATATATAAATATGATAGGTATCTATATTACCTAGCCTAGATTATAGCTAGATATATATGTTTATGCATAGTTAGTTAGCTAGAGGGGTAGTCGGGTTGAGTTTAGAGCGGTATCTCAATACCTTGAGATACCGAGGTATCTCAATACCTTAAGATAACCAAGGTATTGGGTTTCGAGCGGGGTTTTTGAGCAATAGCCTAGAAATAATATTGGAGTGATTTTTATATGCTTATGTGTATATATTTACGCGTGCTAGCATAGGTTTTAGCGGGTTTAGGCGGGGTATATAGCCTAGGTTGAGGTATCGGATACCGAGGGTATCCCGGTATCTCAAGGAGGCGAGTTTGTGAGTTTTCTAGCTTAATGACCTCGGTTTGACCTAGAATTTTAGGAGCACCCTAGTTTGACCCAGACTTGACCGTAGTTGACTCGGTTGACCGCCAAAGTCAACTTTTGACCTAGTTTTGACCTAGAGTTGACTTTTTGGACCCAGTATTGACTTTTTGACCCAGATTTCACCGGTTTGACCCGTTTGACCTAGAACGACCCTAGAAGCCTATTTTTAGTTATTTTATATCTGTTTAACTCATTAGAACCCTGTTTAACCTTGCTTTTCGCATAGGTCCTTGCGACACCGGTTCGGATCGCCAGTTGCTCAGGACGTCAGGCGAGTACATTCTCTGATAGTTTTCATTATTTGATGATTATTATGATTCAGCTTCTAGTATAGTATCATCTGATTATTCTGGCACAACACGGGACACTGATTGATATTTCTGGATTCATTTACTTGCGACACGTACATTTCATGTTTCTGGCCTCTATTCTGGAATCACTACAGGCATCACCTACTGGCATCACCTACAGGCATCATTCATGTTCAGGCTGGACTCATCTTGATTTGCGTGTCGGGTCTTGGATCCACTTGTATTAGTCGGGGCGGGGAAATACTCGAGTAGACATGTAAACATTCCTATCTGGCATCATCAGGAATCACTCCCTCTGGTCTAATCTGGAATGATAGCAGCCGCGCACCCAGTGCGCGGTGAGCCGTACTTACCCCTAGTCGTTTACATGTCGAAACAAGTATTTCAAAGACACCGAGTTCATTCTTTATAGTCTGGACTCTCATGCATTTCTTGACTTGTCTCACTTACATATTTCTGGACTTGACTCACTACATGTTTTTCATGCAGGACTCACTACACGTTCATGTGCACGGACTTGATCTTAGCTTAGATTTCCTGTATCTTGCAGTTATTACTATTTTGCTCTGATATCCATGCATCTTTACCTTATGCACCAGTGACATATGTATATTTCTTGTTCCATACTTTATTTCATTATTCTTGCTACTTGCTATAACTGTTTTATAGTTTTTATCATTTAAATGGAACTGCTGTTAGAGATGTACTTGCTCCAGTCCTGACTGGACATATTTTTCAGAGTATCCGGAGGAGTGGTGTCCGACGTTTTATGGACCTGAGCCTGTCGATGGTGCAGACAGGGACCCTCTAGTTTAGGGGTGATCTCCGGGTTGGTAGCCGGGATCACTGAGACTTTGTTGTTGTTTTTATTAGCTTTTAGCACCGGATTTGTCTCCGATTTTAGATTGAGACCTTGTTTGTATATTATTTTGGATATTGGTGTATTATTATTTGATGTTGTGGTTGTTGTAGTAGTTGTTGTTGGTTAGACTTTATAGTTGTTAGATCTCTGTGTTATCTTATCGTGCTTAGATTCGTGATTGAGTACTTGATTATCATTGTGATATTTGCTCCTCCGTTTGGAGTTGAGATCTTGACAGGTTTATATTATTTGTGTGGTTGCCCTCCTTTTGGAGTTGAGATCTTGACAGGTTTATATTGTTTGTGTGGTTGCCCTCCTTTTGGAGAGGTCATGTCCGATTTTTGTGTGAGATTATTATTTAGTTAGTTGACCTAGACAGCGTTCTACCGCCGATGCTGCGGCGTAGGCTGGACGTACCCACGACTCATGCCCGATTTTCCGGGTGCGGGTCGTGACACATTTTTGGTGGTGGCCCATGCAGGTCTCGATTCGCAATTAGTGCGCTGTCGTGGTGGTACAACAACTTAGTTGTACTGCTGCGAGCCTGCTATAGGATCTAGGATCTAGGATGAGAGTGTACTCAATCACGACTAGGAACAATTCCAATCTAATTATTCCAAAATTGCTTTCTTTTGAAATATTACTGTCCTTCTTTGATGATATCGTATCTTGCACCGTATTGACTTCTTTTTATCTGTGTTCAGGATGCCTCCGAAGATACGATCTCATCGTACCGTTCCAGCAGTTGCCTCTGAGAGGTCTGCTACCTCTCGTCCAGCTCGTATTCAGGCAGCTGCTACCGCTCCACTCACCACTCCTGCGGTTGAGGGAGCATCTGCTTCTTTCGGGGATCCTCCTTCACCTGTCGATCCGAGGACTACCCCAGTCGTTCCGGTGGTTCCTCCACCACTTCCTGCTCCAGTAGATGCCGCGCAGTTGTTTGCGTTCTTCAGGGAGATGATGGACGCGCAGCACCGTCAGGTGGATGTGATGAGGCTGGGCATTGAGAACGCCCACCAGGTGGCCATGACAGCAGTGGATAGGGTGGCACAGATTCAGCCACAGGCAGATCAGATTCAGCATCCGAGGCCAGGTAGTATCATTGATTTTCAGAGGATGCGGCCCAAGGAGTTCCGTGGTACAGAAGGGATCCTATACGCGGATGACTGGATAGAGCAGATTGAGGGGATCTTCAGGCTAGCGCAGATTCCAAACAGCATGCAGATAGAGGCGGCGGGCAGTCAGATGTTCGACCTCGCTTTGACGTGGTATCGCACAGATACGAGGATCGCAGCGCCAGGGCTTACTTGGGAGGCTTTCAAGAGGCTTTTTAAGGAGAAGTTTTTCCCAGATGTGGCGCTCAGTGCTTTGGAGAGCCAGTTTGAGGCACTCGTCCAAGGGAGCATGACAGTGGATGAGTACGCAGCAGAGTTCTGCCGTCTGGGCAGATTTGTGGAGGGCTTGAGTGAGGCAGCCAAGGCGAGAAAGTTTCGCAAGGGCTTGGTCATGGCGGTCAAGTCTTTGACCAGGAGCGACCGCGAGGCGACTTTTGAGCAGATAGTAGGAGATGCTCAGAGAGCAGAGGATGACTTGGAGCTCAAGTCCAAGAGAGGCAGGGATGATTCAGGCAGTGCGAGTGGTAGTGCGGGACCAGCTAAGCGTCCCTATGTGCAGAAGGCAGCGCAGCAGGGTCAGGATCAGAGGGTGCCCACTTGTGCCTACTGCAGGAAGGCAGGACACACTTGGGATGTTTGTAGGAGGAGGCTGAAGGTGTGTTTGTTCTGTGGATCCGCTACTCACCAGATGCGAGATTGCTCCACTGCACCTCCATTGGGTGGAGCACAGGATCAGAGAGTTGGAGCTAGGCCATCTGTGGCACAGCATCATGCCCCGCACCAGCAGAGGGATACACCCCAGCAGGGCAGGGCTTATGCGTTGACGGTCGAGGAGGCCGATGCTACGAATGTCGGGTTAGCAGGTCTGTCTCTTGTTTCTTCTTCCTGTCCTTTTCCATTCCTGTGGTGTGCTTCATTAGTACCTGTTAGATTTTCTTTGTGCTGTGGTAGATAGTGTAGTGACCCCGATTGAGACTGTAATAACACGACCAGTAGGACCCTGATCTTGTATGTTGTTTAGGTAGAATTTTTTGACTGTGATTGTTGGGGGTTTGACCTAGAGAGAGTGTGATTGACTTTAAATTTCGAGGACGAAATTTTCTAAGGAGGATAGGCTTGTCACCACCCCATTTCCAGAGGCAGGTATTTTTTTATTTTTTAATTTGGTTAATTGTGCATTATTTATAATTAATTGTATTTATATTTAATTAGTGATTGTATTATTTTTTATTATTTTTATTTTGATTGTTTTAGGATTTTGGCTAGCCTGGACCCATGTCAGACCCTAGTGGACCCATGTCCGACCCAGCCCACACCCTTGTGAGAATTATTTTGGGGCTTAGATTTATTATTTTATTTTTAGGAGGTTAGTTGGAGAGATTTGGAGCTAGTTTGAGCGCATTTGGAACCCGGAACCCAAAACCGAGTGAGTAGGGGCGTTTTGGGAACTTGGAAACTTGTGTGAACCCATTTTTATAAGTGGCCGGCCCCTACCTACCCCTCCCAACCGTGGAAACCAGCAGCCCTCTCCCTCTTTATCATTCCACTTCTTCTTCTTCTTCTTCTTCATTTCTTCTTCTCCACTTCTCCTTTCTTCTTCCTTCTTCTTCCAAGTAAGCTTCTCTTCACTTTTCTTCTTTCTTTCTTTCATTCCTTCTTCCTTAAGCTAACCCTAACCCTACATTCTTCCCCAACCTAGGTGGGTAGAGCCTAGATTTGGTGTTGGAGATTGGATTTGAGGCTTGGAAGCTTGGATTGGAGGATTTGGAGCATTTTTGAGACTTTGGCTTGGGATTCCAACTCCCAAGAGGTAAACCCTAATTTTTCCCCTAGTAATTATTTTTATATAGTGTAATTAATATTTTAGAACCTTCCTAGACCCTTAGGCTACCCGTGGGAGGAAGTTGGAACTAGTTGGGTAGTGTTTGGAGACTTTAACACTAGATTTTGTGTCAATTTCGGGTGAAATCCGAATTTGGCCCAATTTTGGGTGATGCCCTAGGTTAGACGGACCTAGGTAGACGTTGTCGGGTGTCTTGAGGGTGAGTGCGTGTCTCCGTTCGGACACGGGAAGCCGCGTCGCGGAGAAACGGGCGTTTCGGGCGAAATTGGGGCTTTTCGTCGTCGCCGATTCTAAGTGCGTGTGCGTTTCCGCCACGGGCCTAGAATCGACGCGGGAGTGCATTTTCTAGGATCTAGACATCGTGTAGAGCACGTGGGTAAATTTTGGGCCGATTCCGAGTTCGTTTGGTGTGCGTTTCAGGAGATTTTCCGAGCCGCGCACCACGTGTTCGTCGAAATGACCGAACGGCCATTTCGACTTGGTTTCCTCGTTTCGGGCTTGTGCGCGCGTTGGGTTAGTATCGGGGAGTGTGTGCTAGAGTTTTCGAGTTATATTTTATATATTTTAGGTGTTTGGGCGTGTCGGGGTCGTTGGGCGTGCGTTGGTGGGCGTTGTGGGCGTGGTGTGCGTTGTGTTGTGTTTGTTTATATATATGTGTATATATATATTGTGTGTGTGTTTTTATATATATATTTATATATATATGTGTGGTTATGTGTTTGTGAGCGTGTTAGGGAGTGCTTGTGTGAGTGTGTAGGTGAGTGTGTGAGTGAGTGCTTGTGTGAGTGTGTAGGTGAGTGTGTGTGAGTGGGAGTGAGTGTTTAGATATAGATATATATGTATATGAGTTTGAGTTTGTGTGTATATTAGTATATATTTATATATATATATGTATGAGGGTTTGTGTGTGAGGTTATGTGTTTGTGAGAGTGTGTGCTAGTGTGTGTGTGAGTGTGTGTGAGGGTGTGTGAGGTTGAGTGTGTGTGAGTGAGGATATATAGAGATATATATATGTTTAAGAGTGTGAGTGTGTGTGTATATATATATATATTAGTGTATATATATATATATATATATATATATAGATATATGTGTGTATGTATATATAGATATGTGTGTGTGTGTATTTATATGTATCAGTGTGTGTGTGTGTTTATATGTGTTAATATGTGTGTATATATATATATGTTAGTAGATATAAGTTAGTGTGTATATATATCTATAGGGTTATATATATATATGTATGTATATGTATGTGTATATATATATAGTGATAGATATATATAGGTGTGTGTGTGTGTGTGAGATGAGGGGGGGGGGGACAGAATCTGGAACCAGCAGCAGCTGCTAGAGCAGCAGCAGTACATAGCAGCAGCTGCAGCAGCATGTAGAAGCCCAGCAGCAGCAGTAGCATGGAGCAGCAGCAGCAGCAAATGCAAGGGCACCAGCAGCAGCAGATTTTGAAGCAGCAGCAGCAGCAAGGTTGAAGGCAAGCATGCAGCAGTAGCAGCGAGGCAAGTAGCTAGGTGTGAGAGAGTTAATAGGATAGATAGTTAATAGTTATATAGATAGATAGTAATAGAAATAGTTGATAGACAGATTAGATAGATTGTTAGCTAGCTAGACTAAATAGATAGCTAGATAGATGGATAGGTAGATATATGAATAGCTAGGTTGATAGATAGATGGATGATAGATAGATTAATACATAGATGGTTAGATAGATACATAGGTAACTAGATACCTAGGTAACTAGATACCTAGTTAGTTAAAGATAAATAGATAGATAACTAGATAGGTAAATATTAGATAGATAGTTAGGTAGATAGATGATAGATAGGTAGATAGCTAGATACTTAGATATATCTACCTAAGAGATAGATATCTATATACCTATACTTATATATATATATCTATAGATATCTTGATAGGTAATATATATATATACATATATATATATATATATATATATATATATATATATATATATATATATATATATATATATATATATATATATATATATGTTATGTTTGGTAAGGTAAATGGGTAATGGGTATATATATGTGTGGATATATATGTATATAGGTAGATACCTATTTAGATATATATAAATATGATAGGTATCTATATTACCTAGCCTAGATTATAGCTAGATATATATGTTTATGCATAGTTAGTTAGCTAGAGGGGTAGTCGGGTTGAGTTTAGAGCGGTATCTCAATACCTTGAGATACCGAGGTATCTCAATACCTTAAGATAACCAAGGTATTGGGTTTCGAGCGGGGTTTTTGAGCAATAGCCTAGAAATAATATTGGAGTGATTTTTATATGCTTATGTGTATATATTTACGCGTGCTAGCATAGGTTTTAGCGGGTTTAGGCGGGGTATATAGCCTAGGTTGAGGTATCGGATACCGAGGGTATCCCGGTATCTCAAGGAGGCGAGTTTGTGAGTTTTCTAGCTTAATGACCTCGGTTTGACCTAGAATTTCAGGAGCACCCTAGTTTGACCCAGACTTGACCGTAGTTGACTCGGTTGACCGCCAAAGTCAACTTTTGACATAGTTTTGACCTAGAGTTGACTTTTTGGACCCAGAGTTGACTTTTTGACCCAGATTTTACCGGTTTGACCTAGAACGACCCTAGAAGCCTATTTTTAGTTATTTTATATCTGTTTAACTCATTAGAACCCTGTTTAACCTTGCTTTTCGCATAGGTCCTTGCGACACCGGTTCGGATCGCCAGTTGCTCAGGACGTCAGGCGAGTACATTCTCTGATAGTTTTTATTATTTGATGATTATTATGATTCAGCTTCTAGTATAGTATCATCTGATTATTCTGGCACAACACGGGACACTGATTAATATTTCTGGATTCATTTACTTGCGACACGTACATTTCATGTTTCTGGCCTCTATTCTGGAATCACTACAGGCATCACCTACTGGCATCACCTACAGGCATCATTCATGTTCAGGCTGGACTCATCTTGATTTGCGTGTCGGGTCTTGGATCCACTTGTATTAGTCGGGGCGGGGAAATACTCGAGTAGACATGTAAATATTCCTATCTGGCATCATCAGGAATCACTCCCTCTGGTCTAATCTGGAATGATAGCAGCCGCGCACCCAGTGCGCGGTGAGCCGTACTTACCCCTAGCCGTTTACATGTCGAAACAAGTATTTCAAAGACACCGAGTTCATTCTTTATAGTCTGGACTCTCATGCATTTCTTGACTTGTCTCACTTACATGTTTCTGGACTTGACTCACTACATGTTTTTCATGCAGGACTCACTACACGTTCATGTGCACGGACTTGATCTTAGCTTAGATTTCCTGTATCTTGCAGTTATTACTATTTTGCTCTGATATCCATGCATCTTTACCTTATGCACCAGTGACATATGTATATTTCTTGTTCCATACTTTATTTCATTATTCTTGCTACTTGCTATAACTGTTTTATAGTTTTTATCATTTAAATGGAACTGCTGTTAGAGATGTACTTGCTCCAATCCTGACTGGACATATTTTTCAGAGTATCCGGAGGAGTGGTGTCCGACGTTTTATGGACCTGAGCCTGTCGATGGTGCAGACAGGGACCCTCTAGTTTAGGGGTGATCTCCGGGTTGGTAGCCGGGATCACTGAGACTTTGTTGTTGTTTTTATTAGCTTTTAGCACCGAATTTGTCTCCGGTTTTAGATTGAGACCTTGTTTGTATATTATTTTGGATATTGGTGTATTATTATTTGATGTTGTGGTTGTTGTAGTAGTTGTTGTTGGTTAGACTTTATAGTTGTTAGATCTCTGTGTTATCTTATCGTGCTTAGATTCGTGATTGAGTACTTGATTATCATTGTGATATTTGCTCCTCCGTTTGGAGTTGAGATCTTGACAGGTTTATATTGTTTGTGTGGTTGCCCTCCTTTTGGAGTTGAGATCTTGACAGGTTTATATTGTTTGTGTGGTTGCCCTCCTTTTGGAGAGGTCATGTCCGATTTTTGTGTGAGATTATTATTTAGTTAGTTGACCTAGACAGCGTTCTACCGCCGATGCTGCGGCGTAGGCTGGACGTACCCACGACTCATGCCCGATTTTCCGGGTGCGGGTCGTGACATATATAAGAGTTCAAACATTGAGAAATTACTCTTCTCGGGTCAATTGGAGGTTCATCCAGACTCCAGTCTGAATATCTCGTCTATCAAAAGATGGCAGCCCAGTTTTGACAGCCATTCCTCGACCCTGTTCCAAGGGATTTTCGAGAAGTCACTCTTGAAGACGAAGACTGAACAAAAGAATTTTGTCCATCAGAAGTTCAGAGCTCTACGCGGTTCCTCAGTCCTAGCAACAGGACAGTTCTAAAAATATTCAAAATGCTCTACATCGTTCTATGGACTACTCGCTATGCGTAAAGGACAGGACCTAGCACTCTTTCTACAGAGTCGGCGTACAGATTCAGACGTGTTGAAGCTGCACATATTCAGACTTCACAGCAACGTATGGCAAGATGATCATATGGAGAAGAAAGGCGATTTTATTAAGAATCAAAATCATGATTACATATGAGGGAAGTCCAATCTACAAGGGTTTTCTTTTCATTTTTATGATTACATCTGAGGGAAAATCCGCCTACAAAGGAGATGCCCCCTCGTCGTCTGAAGATCGCCCAGAAGCTGTTCTGACAGGTTCTCCCTGGGCTTCAATTTTTCATCCATCTCCTCCGGCAGTCGGTCAGCTCCAGCAAACTGACCGACATGGCAATGATCATCGGCGGGCATGACAGAGTTGGGGCTAGCATAGATCTTGCAGATCCCATGCACCGCGCGCCGCTCAGGCCAGGACAGAACGAGTCTGTCTGACTCTCGTCACCGGAGGGCATCGAGAGAAGGCGCGGCATGCCAGCCGCCGTGGTCAAATACGACCCTTCCTCTCTCCTGGGGCAACGCCATACAAAGTTGCTGATTATCCCGAGCAAGGGAGGATAAGATATCCTTCCATGATCCATCGTTGCAGTGGACACTTGCTCGAAGACGCCGTCTTTTTCGGCTCCTTACACGCTGGAAGAACATGATCTCCTTCTTCCTCAAATCGACCCGGCGAACTCCGGTGATCATCTCTGCGTGGTGATAAAGATGTGGGGAGAACAGGCTAACTCCCCCAGCCTTTTATAGGCAGAAGAGATCACAGCGGTCCCCCATAAATCCGCCATAAAGTCTGCACCGACCGTTTCAACGCTCCATTCAGAAACGTTTCGAGTTACGAGGGGTCGTTCATGCTTCGTTCAAAGCGTTTCAAATTCCAAGGAATTTAAAAGCTCTGAAGGGGTCTTGTAGAAGCATGAAAAATACGCTGGGAAGAGCTACGCAGCCTCTTGATACAGAGCAGCGTAAGCAGAGGCCTTCAGAGCCATCATGCGTACAACAGAGTTTTCTCCGCTAAAATACAGCGTGAAGAATAAAACTCAAAGGACCATCCGCGTAAGTGCAGTGCGTCCAGGCCGCTCCAGCGTGAACAGAGTTCTTCATCGCCTCCATGGCGTAAAACTCATCCGCTCTCAAAGCAGCGTTATAGCGTACGAGGAACGCTTCATCTTCCCCGAAATGAACCTGTCAAGTCACGCAGTGAATCTGACCTCTGACTCCTGACAAAAGGTGATGTACGACTACCCAGACGACGGCTGAAAATGATGGCAGACCTCTCGGGATGCGTCCCACAGTATGATGGCGGATCTCACCATTTAATGCAGAGGATTTGGTAAAACATCACCAAACCGTCGTTTACTGGAGTCCCCTCAGCATAAATCGCTTTTTTTGCGTGCAAGGGAATACGCTGCCCTGTTTTACACAGGCAAACATGAGCTGTTTTACGCTCCGCAGCAGACAAACCGCCTGCCACGTCAAAAGCTGCACTTCGTACAGGATTCGAGGCACGTCTCCACGTCTAATTGCACAGAGCGGTGACACTTTCTCTTAAGACACGTCTCTGCGACGGGTGCACAGAAGGCCTGTAGACCTTCGAAACACGCCTCCGCATTTAATGCATAAGATGATGGCAAATCTCTGCAAGAGATTTGGTTATATCTTCAAAAGCCGTAATTCTGGCTAAGGCGTCCACATCAGCACGGTATGCAGCGGCTTCTACGCCCATTCAGGATCTGTGCTCAAGCGGCTTCTACGCCCATTCTGGCACGATATGCAGCGGCTTCTACGCCCATTCAGGATCTGTGCTCATGCGGCTTCCACGCCCACTCAGTCTCTACGACTACTCGGCTTCCACGCCTACTCGGTTTCTATGCCTGTTCGGCTTCTATGCCTGTTCGGCTTCTGTGCCTGTTCGACTTCCACACCTACTCGGCTTCTATGCCTGTTCGGCTTCTATGCCTACTTGGCTTCTATGCCATGGTGACGGACATTTGGCTTCTACGCCAATCTCTTCTACACAATGGATACCTACCTACGTGGCTTTTACGCCATGATGTTAGTAGCAACCGTACGTGTTGTGTCCCCTTAGTTGGACCCACGTCACCCGCTCAGTCAAAAGATCATCTATACGTAGGCATTGGTTACTTTAACCGTTGTGTAAAAGGGTGCTGTACTTTCCACTCCTCGGTTGCTACACCAACGGAGTGGTCACTGTCACCAAAGACTCCATAAATAGAGGTCCCTGTCAATGGGGAACAAGGTCGGAAAATTCGGTCAAGAATACCAATATCAGATCCAAGGTCGACAATTGGAGAAGATCGAACAAGGAGAGAGAGAGAGAGAGAGAGAGAGAGAGAGAGAGAGAGAGAGAGCCCGGAGCTTAGGCAAAGAGCGGAGATCGACGACTTCGGCATCGTGCATCCACCCTCTCCTACAACCTTCGAAGCTGCTACCTGTCTTCCACGGCACTTCTTCAACATCGCGTGGTCCAAGGGCTAAAGTGATCGACCGAAGATCAGACACCTATAGCAATTTATACCCAGATTAAATAAATTGTACTCCCACATCCTCGTATAGGATTACATTGTACAAGTTTGTTTGTAAACCAAAGGGCGCGGGTTTCGCACAAACCCCGTCATTGAAATACACTTTCATTCTTTCGTTTAATACCACAAACAATAGTATATATATAAAATAAAAATGAAAAGCATATATAAATATATATATACATATAATATATATATATATATATATATAGATACATATATTTACTTATATATATAAAAGAAAAAGAAAAATGCAGGAATTGAAATATATATATATATACATATATATTAGTATATAGTATATATATACTTATAATTATATATAATAAAATGAAAGGCTTATATATATATATATATATACATATATAATATATGTATATATATATATAATAAATACTATACATAAATATATATACATAAAGATACATATATATAAGAAGAAAAAGGAAATATATATATTTACATATATATTACAATATATATATACACTGTATATATATATATATATATATATATATATATATAAATAAATAAATAAAAGAAAAATAGAAAATAAAAGATGCATAAATAAATAATATATATTTATTATAATGTATAATATACTGTATTTAAGTATATATATTATATTTATATAATTACATATATATACATAGATATATATATTTATATATATATACACATATACATATAAATAATAAATAAATAATAAACAATGAAAAATACAGAAATACAAATACATATTTATTTACTGCATATACTGTATTTTAATATTTAATTAGATATATAATACAATATATATATATTAATATATATATATATATATATATATACATGCATATACCTATTTACGTAAATACACGTATATACAGGGGGGTATATACCGGTCTGACAGGGGGCCCACTGGCTTGTCGCCGGCGGGAGGACGGCGGCGGAGGAGGCGGTGGATGGCCGGGGCGGCTGGTGGCAGCAGCAGCTGCAGTTAGTAGTAACAGCAGCAGCGGCAGCTTGCAGCGGCGTCAGCGGCGGCGGAGGCGGCGATGCAGGCGGTCAGGGCGGAGGAGGAGGTCGGGACGAAGAGGTCTGGGGTGGTGGCGGAGGTCGGAGGCTGCCGGAGGGGGAGTTCGTGGCGGTCCGGTGCTTGGGGGTTGCAGTGGCCGGAGAGGGTCGGGTGGCGCTGTGGGGAGGCTAGCGGCGGTCGGGGTGGTCGTGGGGCGGTCGGGGCATGGTGGTTCGGCGGAGGGAGGTGAGGCGGAGCGGATAGGGGTGGTGCCGGTGGACCAAGGCGGTCGGAGGCGGTGGTGGGGGAGGTCGGGTTGGTGGTGGGGTGCTGGTTCGGGTGATGGGGGAAGGGTCTGTGGAGGCTGTAGGCGGCGGAGGCTGTGGCCGGAGGGGGTGACGGTTGGCCGGGGAGTAGCTGGGGGATGGGCGAGGTGGTTGGCGGCGGTCCGGTGGGCGGAGGGTGGTCGTGCTGGTGGTGGGGTGTGTTGGAATGGGGGGGGCTGTGGTAGTTTATATAGGTTTAAGGGGATGACATAGGTGGTAAATAGGTTGAAGTCCAAGGGCATTTAGGGTATTTTGGTTTTTTGGATATTTATCTGATATTTTTCAGATATTTTGTAGGTCCCACTTGACACGTGGACGGTCCATGTTCACCAGCCAATGAGGGGGTGACACCTCGCACTGTAAATTTGCATAAAAACCCCTAAAATTTTCTAAATTGCAAATAGGTCCTAAAATTGGTATTTTGCGTAATTATGCAATTTGTCTGATAAAATACCTTGTTCCCAGAAAATACTAAAATGCTCAGAATTGAGAGGGAAAAGCTGTGGGAGGGTCCTGAGGGGGTGGGGGTGAGTCTGGGCAGGGGCAGGGCCTGGTTTCTGGGTGATACGGGTCATCGTATTTATTATTTAATAAATACTGCGCACGGTGTTCTGTAATTATTTAGAGACAGGTAGGGCCATAATTTTACTACGGTGTCAATATACTAATTATAGTATATTCAAAGTAGAATATTATCGTATTTTTGTTTAGGTAAAGCAGGTGCCTGTTGGTCCTCAATCTCTAGGGGTACAGAGATGGGTAAAGAGCAGAAAATTAAATAGGAAAATAAATACAGACTTTTGTAACGATATTTGTGCGTCTCAAACGAGGCTCAAAATAAAGCATCTGAGAGTTGCACAAAATTCAGAAAAATAGTCTAACATGTCTAGGGCAGGTATGTGAATTTTGTTTGGGAAAAACAACTAGTGTAATGTCCTAAATAATTGTGAGGGACAGGTGCACAAATCAATAGGATATGTAAACAAAATAAATTTTAAAAAGTTGCAGTAATTCTAATTAGCTAAAATAATCCTAAATTACTGAAATCTGGTCGAGCGAGTTTACAGCTGGTACTTCCTTGCATCCCTCTCCAGCTCCGTCAGTGGACGAGCTGTGGGTGACCGTCGCTGGTGGTCTCCAGAGGGGTACGTACTACGGTATGGGATCCTATGGCGCCCTTGTTGCGACGCAGTCCTCTAGGGTTTCCACTGTAAGTGCTCATTTTCCACAGTCCTCGCAGGCGTCGGCCCGAGTCCAGGAGACTGTTCAACGTCAGATTGTGTCTCTCCGTGACGAGTTGCTGCGAATGATGGAGAAGCAGCCCCTGTCCCAGCCGCAGGCAGACGATGCGACGCTCATCGCAAGATTTGATACGCTAGAGCGCAGCATCCTGGAGCTCAGGGATATGATAACTGATCATAGAGCGTCGACAGAGCACGACGTGACGGAGCTGCAGGCATCTCAGTTGCATTCTTTACGACGAGATTTTCTTCAGACTCGGTTTGTAATTTCAATATTTTATTTTCTTCAAATTTTACTTTATTATTCATATTAAATATATGTTAATTTATCGGTGTTGAGTGTTCCACCGAAGGGGTCGGCGAACCCAGAAAATTCAACGGAGGGTTGCTCCGAGTCTATTTATACAAATTATGAATTCATAAACTGCAGGAAGATTGGTTTGGAAACTATTTTATATTCTATTTTATTTATTTTTTCACTAAAAATTTAACGACGTTTAGCGACTATTAGCGACGTTTAGCGATGTTTATATACGTCGTTAAATTTGTCGCTAAAAACGTCGCTGAAAATCGATGCGCGGACATGGTAGTATTTGCCAGCACAACAAAACGTCGCTAAATATGTTACAAAACGTCGTTAAATAAAAAAATATTAGCGACGTTTAGCGATACACAACACGTCGCTAATTTAGCTACGTTGCGTTGCTAAACGACGCTAATATGAAAATATTAGCGATGCGAATACGTCGCTAGAAAACGTCGATATAGCGACGTGTTTCCTGTCAGCGACTAGCTTAAACGCGACTTCATTAATCCGTCGCTAATTACGTTGCTAAATTTTTTTAGCGACATTTTTATGCCATTTAGCGATATTTCCAAACGTCGCTAATTTGACTTATTCTGGTAGTGTACAAGTTACTGTATTTTTGTTGGAGGCAATCTTGTATCTTGGCGCAGCAATAAGCAAGATATAGTGGCTAGATCTACAACTGAAGCCGAGTACAGGGCTATGGCAGTTAGCCTGTGCGAGATGATGTGGATAAATGGCTTATTGTCTGAGATGCTTTTGTTTAGAGGAGACTCCCTGCAACTTTGGTGTGACAATAAATCAGCAATAGATATTGCAAATAATACAGTTCAGCATGATCGCATCAAACATGTAAAAATTGATCGGTTCTTCATCAAGGTGAAGCTGAATAGAGAAATTTTGACTTTGAGCTATGTAAAATCAGCGGAGTAGTTAGCTGGTTGTTTAACTAAAGGTTTAGGTCCTAGAGAGTTTGATACATTTTGTAACAAGATGTAACAAGATGGGAATGATTAATATCTATCTCCCATCTTGAGGAGAAGTGTTGAGTTATGGAGACTTATTTAGTCCCACATCGGATAGAAAATAAGGAATATGTAGTCCATCTCTTGGAAATAAAGAAATCAAGTCTTTTCTACATTTATTAAGTGTAAAAAAATTAATGGAGTTGTTGTTTTCTTTTTCCCAAAAAAATATAATAAAAAAAATAAATTAAAGGACATTGTTCTTCTCAAATATTAAAATACAAAAAAAATTATTATTTGTTCTTTCCCAAGTACACATGAAATGCATGTACAACTCACTTGTGTATATGCTAGTACAGAGCACAATTCAAACTATTTTCAAATCAATTTTGAAACTAATAATAATAGTGAACATTACATTAATTTGTCACATAGGAATGAGGATTACAAGATTAAGGTACTGAAAGCGGAGGAGTTGGCACGAAGTGGTGTCAGTAAGGCAGAGGTGGCAGAGGTGGCCGCGAGATTTCATGATGGTGGGACACCTCGTTTCTCCTTGGGGAAGGTGGTCCGAGGGGGACTCTACCACCAAGCTTTCTCGGCTTCACATCTATAGAGAAATAGAGATTGAGTTGATTCAAGTCGTATAGAATTTATACTTCCTACACCTGTGGGCATCTAAAATATTATTATTTGTGGTTGCAGATGAAGTCGTGTTCGAGTAATAACAAATTGTGACAAAAAATTGTGCTATAAGTATACAAATTAAGCCATAGGAAGTAAACTCACCTCCATAAACCAATCCAATTTGCATAGCATAAAAAGCAACGACGAGGAGCCAAAGAAGGACAGAAGCAAAGGATTTGGAAGCCATATATTTGCCTCTACACCTTCTTCCTCTATCTTCTCTACGTTTTAGTGGGTTCTTATAAAGCGTGTATCGACTAAAGAGTCAAAAAAGCGAGACCTCTCTCTCAAGTGGTACGCTTTTGTTGGGGAAAAAAATACCATCTCATGGTAATGGGATTGGCCCAGAACCATAAGTCATCGTTTTTTTCTGTATACATTTTTTTTTTTTTTTTTTACCTAGACATCAATAATAGGTAGAGCTCAACAATACATCTTCAGATTCAAATTTATAATAAAAAAAAATATAGAATTGGTTGAAATTGTATGAGAATAAAAAATAAATTGAGGCTCAAATGAGATAACATGTACTATCCTTCTTTATTTTTCAATAAAATAAAATCTATAATCTAGAAATTTTATGAGTTCCTACATTCTCAATGTACAAATTCTGATACCGGAGTTACATCGTGGAACACCAATTAAGTCTTACTATTCCACAAAATAAGATTTTACATTTTGAATATAGAATCTAGAAATTGGAATGAGCCATACTATTGATGCTCTTAGAGCATCATTAGTAGATAGAGCTCAAAAATGCATCTTGAGACCCAAATTTAGACCAAAAAAGTAAATCTAGAATAGGTTAGATTTGTATGGAAATAGTTGAAAATGATAAAAATGATCTTTGGTCTCAAATGTTATGTGGTTAAAAATTAGTGTGGTAAAAAAAAATGTAAAATCTAGAATATAGAAATTATGGCTCCAAGTTGAGTCTTACTATTCTACAAAATGAGTTCCTATATTCTGAATGTAGAAATTAGAAGTCCAAACTATAGCTCTTGTGGGTGGGTGGATGGGTTGGGACCATTATAAAACTTCAATTAAGCCTTACTATTCTCAAAAAAATGAACTCCTATATTCTGAATCGAGATCTAGAAATTGGTATGTGAGCCTTACTATTGATGATCTTACGATCTTAGGATTTAAATCGATGATCATCTCCGAGTAGCTTTTATGAGGTATACATCAACCTCAACAATTTGGGCTTTTTTTTTTTTTTTTTTTGGGAGGAGGGTGGTCGGTCCTGGATTTAAGTCAGATTAGCGCAATCAAATAGAGGGATTGGCATGTCTTAGGTACTAGTTGTTCCAATATACAATTTAATTTTGGTATAAAAATCAGATCTAACCGTCCGGTCTAATATGATCGGTTGGACCATAAATCACTATTGTAAGTGGTTGAGTTCAATCGGTTGGACGTTTGAGCGAATGATGGACCTCTATGAACTGTATTGACATGGTAAACAGTTCGAACGGGCTAAAGGTTGTGGTGGGTTCTAGCTCATCCCAAATTTTTTTTTTTCCTTTTTCTCTCTCTCTTTCTATATATATATATATATTTTCATATGAGTCGGTCCATCCAAGTCCACTCTATTCCACTTGAACTCGATTTTCTAGTTCTGTCCTTGTTTTGAAGTGTCATATCCTATTCCCAAAATACGTTGAACCACACCACGTGACAATAGCCAGCTACGTATTCAAGCAGACTCCAATCAGACTTGAATACGTATAAATTGTTCAGATGATATCACAAACCATGTATGCAAAATAAACATCCACAACACTGTCTATAATATTATGAACTATAAATAAAAATAACATGGTAGAGCAAATAAAAAGCCATTATCTGTCGATACCTCAAATCCCAAAAAAATATCGTCAATACTCATATGGCATTATCTCAGCAATAAACTTGAAGGAAACGGGTCCTCAGATGAATATCCATGGACTCATATTCGGTTTTATCCTAAGATTTCTTTACATGTTGGGAACAAGTTTTCTTATACCAAGAAAAAAAACAATTGTTTGTTTTACATCGACCTCTGCAACATTACTTATTAGAACATTCTTGATATATTTTTATGCTTACAATTAGAATGATCAAGCTCGTTTAGCAATTTAAATATTTTGGCTAGATGATGAGGTATATATGGCTAGGGAAAGTTTTGATTGAGTAACTTTATCATATATCCTTGTTGTTGCCATCTAATTATGATGATTGAAAAAGATTTAAGACTCTTATGTGATTGAGTAAATTATTTCTCTTAAGATTTACCACAGCCTCCTGAATCTCTATTACTATTTGCTTTAGAATCAGTCCTCTCAAATTACATCATGTCAAATTAGCCGCCTATCTGATCAATTGTTTCTTGGTCCACAATTAAATTCATCATGGGGATAGACATAGGTGTTGGTGTTGGGACCTTTTGGATTGTATTTTCATCATATATATATATATATATATATATATATATATATATATATGATTATGGAGTTAGAAAAATTATAGAGTGCGAAGAATATCATTCATGTCAAATAAATTGTAAAAGTCGAAGGTGATGACGAAAATTGTTTTGAGTGCATTCTGAAGCGTACAAAAGAGTATCAGACCCAACGACAATAACAATGACATTTGGTCTGTATGTAGTGTTAGTCCCGAAGTAAGATCAAAGAAGAAGAGATAGCCACAAAGTAGAGACTCACACAAGAGCTTGTCTCTACTAACTCCAAAAGAGAAGTTGCGGCACTGAGATTCACACAAGAGTTCCTCTACAGTGACACACAACCCCACGGAAGCACTAAATCAGGAACATGTTACAAACTGACAACCCAAAGAAAATATAAATACAACAAGAATCAGAAAATCGTTCTTCTCTTTACGTTCACAGACGCTACACCGAGAAGAAGGGGAATAAGAACATAAATACAAAGAAGGAAACTCCTGCTGGGGTGAACAAAACCACCAGAGCTCAAGATAAGATTCGCGCTATACAACGATCTACCCCCAGGATCCAGCAAGTCCACACGGGAACTTCTGGAACGCTCTTGGTCACCTTCGGATCACTCGGAAGACTCTTTTGGAATGATGCTAACTGCTGCCGCAGGTCCTGCTGGTGCTTTCGGTTTTCCTCTCTCTCTCAATTTTTTCAAATGATCAAAATAAAAGAGGAGAGCCTCTATTTAAAGAGGATTTTAGCTCCCATGCGGCCTGAGAAAAAAATCAGGCTGCATGCGCCGCTGTACTTCACAGAGTAGACAGCGCCGTTAGGCGCCAAAATTTGCAGCCGCGTGGCACATAGAGCCACGAGCCGCCTGCGCGCTGTACTGCACAAAGCAGACAGTGCCGCCAGGCGCCAAAAGCTATAGCCGCATGGCACAGAGAACCACGTGCCGCCCTCGCCGCACAGAGCCGCCAACAGCAGTCCATGTCCCCTCCACACTAGACTTGTTCAAGCTAACTTGCTGGACGCATAAATTCAGGCCACAAGGCCCCTAGACGCATGGACACCGGGCCGCATGAGCTCATGGCTGTATGCGCACCTGGCCGTATTGGAACCTGGCAGCATGCGTCGCTGACCGCATACGTTGCTGGACGCATGTGCTCCAAGCCACATTGCTCCAAGAAGCATGCGCCCGAGAAAGTAATCGTGCATATAACTCGCGCATAAAAGGAGCGCACGAGCATCATGCGATGATGCTGACGTGCTAAGTGCAAAGTGCGCCAACAAAGTACCACTTTGCGTCCTTGAGCCCGAGTTCGAGTCAGAGTTGCTAAGCCTCTTTGGGGCTTAGCTCCTAAGAGTAACTTGCCAAAGGTGGTGACAAAATAAAGATTGTCATAATGGGGTTCACACTTAATCCCTGTAGAAAAGTCAACCCACATAGGCCACCACCCCATGTGCATATACTATTACTAAGGAAAGCTATATATTGAGATATACACATTGGTGGTTTTCCAATGTGGGACTAAAACTCCCAAAGCAAAGTAAAAAATACCAACAATCTTCCACATATATCATAATATATGGTCTAGAGTTCCTCACAGTGACTGCCCATCATGTATTAGGATAGATATCGCCCACGACTAAAATATTCCCGCATGGGTCAAACAAAAGTACGATACAAGAATGGACTACGCCTAGAATTTTGAACCATAGCTGATGTTTTTTCCACTCGCATAACATCAGTTGTGCCTCCGGTCGCACATTAAAGGCCCTGTGCTGACCTGGTATCGGTGTATATTTTTTGGGTGTCTACAAGTTTATCCTTAAGAGACGGCCTATATCTATGTCCATACACTTAGATGAGTTATTTGAAGAGAGTTTAACTTTTCCTAGCATGAAGCCTTGCGCTTCTATGCATTGCTATGTCGTTGTGACATGGCTCGCAGCCGAGGTTAACTACCACTTATATTGTCACCCACTGTAGCATGAGGTCACTAGCCTCTTAGTAGTGCTGTACTACAACCCAACATGAAGCCTTGCGCTTCCATACGATTCTACGTTGCTGTGACATGGCTCACAGTCGAGGTTGACTACCTCATATGGTGTCACCCACTGTAACATGAGGTTACCGCCTCTTAGTAGTGTTATGCTATAACTCTCTATCTTTTCAACATTATGCTACATTCCTATTTGCGGTGCTACTGCCGTTGTGACATGGCTCACAGCCGAGACTTTACATTTGTTACCTCATCGTGGTGTCAAACCACTGTAGCATGTGATACAAGTCCCTTGTAGTGCTAAACTACACGTGCTTCCTACAGCGCACGTCGGACATCCACTCTGTCCGAGAACTCATTAAGGCGTTGATGTCAACCTTACACAGGAATTGTTCTATAGAACAAAATAGTAGACTATAGTGGTTTCGGGTACGTAACCCATATTGTCCATAAGGACTACCCACTGTACATGATATTTTTTCAGTCATTGGTCCTCCCTTGAACCAAAATCTAGATGCCTAGTAGATTTTACTTTGAACTAATAGCATAAAACTTAACGATAGGGCACGTCGGACATCCACTCTGTCCGAGAACTCATTAAGGCGTTGAAGCCAACCTTACACGGGAATTGTTCTATAGAACAAAATAGTAGACTATAGTGGTTTTGGGTACGTAACCCATATTGTCCATAAGGACTACCCACTGTACATGATATTTTTTCAGTCATTGGTCCTCCCTTGAACCAAAATCTAGATGCCTAGTAGATTTTACTTTAAACTAATAGCATAAAACTTAATGATAGGATTACAAAGACATAATATCAGAGGTCCTTCAAGCCCATTTTACTTGCTGTGTCTTCGACTAGCTGGCGCCTGAGACCTTTAGTGAACGAATCCGCCAGGTTCTTTTGACTCTGAATATCCACCACTGAAATGACACCAGTCTTGATGAGATTGTTCAGTATTCTGTGACGAAGTCACACACTCCTCTTCTTACCATTGAAGAGATTGTTAGATGCTACTGTTGTAGCTGCCTGGTTGTCATAGTATATCGGTACAGCTGAAATCTGTGCACCAACCATTCGAAGATCGTACATGAACTCCTGAAACTATTCTGCTTCATCTGTTGCAGCTACAAGTGCATAGAACTCAGACTCCAATGATGAGCATGAGAGCATAGTCTATTTCTTCGACTTCCACGATATAGCAGCTCCAACCATTGAGAAAATATATCCTCATATGGATCTCTCCCTCTCTTCTTTTGTGTACCAGCTAGCATCACTGAAGCCTTCTACTACTGCTGGATCTCTGTTGTAGTAAAGTGAAATCTTCTGAGTCTTCTTGAGGTATCTCATCACCCTCTTCACAGCTTTTCAGTATTCAACACCTGGGTTACTCATGAATCTACTCAATATCCCCACGGCAAAAGCAATGTCAGGCCTAGTGGCATTTGTAGCATATATTAAGCTCCCGATGTTGCTAGAATATTTCAACTGTCTAACACTTTTTTCTGAGTTAGGCTTCAGTTTCTTATCACATCTATATGGAGTATCGATCCCTGGAAGATCCTAATATCCATAGCGTGTGAGCATCTTCTCCACGTAGTGAGCTTGTGATAGAGCAAGCCCAGCTTTCGTCTGGATTATCTTAATCTCAAGGATGACATCTGCATCTTCCATATCCTTCATATTGAATTTAGACGAGAGGAACATCTTTATTCTAGTGACACATTCTTCATCCGTGTCTACGATTAGCATGTCGTCCACATAGAGACAAACGATGATACCTCTATCGCCAGTGAACTTCGTGTACACACACTTATCAGTTTTACTGACCTTGTAGCCATTTGATCTGATAACTTTTTCAAACTTCTCGTGCCACAATTTGGAAGCTTGCTTCGGACCAAACAGAGATTTCACCAGTTTGTATACTTTTTCTTCAAGACCTTTGACGACAAATCTTTCTGACTTTTGCGTGTAAATCTCCTCAATCAGTTCACCATTCAAAAATATTATCTTGACGTCCATATGATAAATCACCATTCTGTGAATAGCACCTAGAAAAATTAGCATCATGATAGTAGTTATCCGTGCAACGGGAGCATAGGTGTCGAAGTAGTCAACCCCCTATATCTGAGAAAATCCCTTGACCACTAGTCTGGCCTTGAACTTGTCAACAGTTCCGTCTTCTTTCATCTTCTTCTTAAAGATACACTTGCATTCGATGGGTTTAGCCCCTTCAGGTAGATCTACTAACTTCCAAGTATTATTAG
Source organism: Iris macrosiphon (assembly GCA_036927795.1). Lineage (NCBI taxonomy): Eukaryota > Viridiplantae > Streptophyta > Magnoliopsida > Asparagales > Iridaceae > Iris > Iris macrosiphon. Next base: position 24,164,167 of record JAYESA010000009.1, on the reverse strand, counting down.
AAGTTATCGAGTCAAACTCGTCATGGATAGGCTCTTTCCAGAAAGCATCTCTGGTCTTCACTGCCTCATCATAGGTAAGCAGATCAACTTCCATATGATAGGTAACAAAGTCTTCTCCGAAGTATTTCGGCCTCCACACTCGCTTTGCTCTCGGCTAAGCGGGTTCTGCTTCAAATATTATCTCATCAACGATAACTTCTTCTTGGACTAGTTCTCTCTGAGAGTTACTTACCTCGTCTGTGCTAGCAGCATTCTCCGGGACATCCGCGAGAACAACATTCTTGTGCCTAGCAAACTTGCCTTCAAAGAATTCTGCGTCGCGAGATTCTATGATATGATTAGATTCGATATCAAGGAACCTCCGAGCATCACTCTTATTAGCATAGACCAAAAATATGGTCTTCGTAGTTCTCGTTTCCAGCTTCTGAATCATTAGGTTTGAAAGCTTCGCATACGTCAGAAACCCCCACACTCGAATGCTATTCAAGTCGGGTCTGACCTTGAACCAGAGTTCCTAAGGAGTAATATCAAATGTCGCGAACGGTACTCTATTCAGAATAAACGTAGCCGTAAGCGCTGCTTCTCCCAGAAGCACTTTGGAAGTTCTGCTGTCAGCAACATGGAGTTCATCATCTCTGTCAGCGTCATGTTCTTCCTTTCTGCTACACCATTAGATTAGAGAGAATACGGAGTAGTAATTTCATTGACAATTCTATATTTTTTTACAGAACGATGCGAATTCTAAGGAACGATATTCTCCGTCTCGATCGCTTCTGAGTCTTTTGAGTTATTGACTGGTTGGACATTTTACTCCAGCCTTGAAGTCCTTGAACTTCTCAAACGCTTCGTATTTCGACTTGAGAAGATATACGAACGTGTACTTCGAAAAATCGTCAATGAAAGTGATAAAATACTTCATTCCGGCTTTTGTGGAGAATTGCTTGAAGTCACAGATATCTGAGTGTACCAACTCCAGAAGATCTGTGCTTCGGTTCACTCTTCTGAACGGCTTCCTGACGATCTTCGTCTGCGCACAGACTTCATATTTCTCTACCTCCTTATCCCTACATTTGGAGATAAAGCCTAGACTTGACATCCTATTAATGCATTTACTATGCACATGTCCTAATCTATTATACCATAACTCAAGAGAATAACCAGAAGTAGAGACTGCATTAATACAAACAGAAGGATTTACAAGATAAAGTTTAAATATTCCTTCGGTACATAATGCTTTTTCGAAGTATGTTCCCTTGTAGGACATCACCATCTGACCGGCATTGATATCCATCCTCAGGCCCGCCTTGTACAGCAGACTCCCAGAAACCAGATTCTTGGCGATCATTGGTACGTGCTTCACATTCTCTAGTGTAAGTGACTTTCCATAAGTCAGCTTCAGCACTACCATCCCGATCCCCAGTACTGCAACTTGAGACTTATCCGCCATTGAGACTTTCTCAAAGGTAGGCTCGTACTTGGCGAACAGCTCCTTCTTAGAGCACACGTGGCAAGATGCACCAGTGTCCACCTACTAGTCAGTGTCCACGCCATGTGACTAAACTTACGCAATCATAGCAACTAGGTTAAGCTCACCTTGCTCTTTTGGTTTAGGCTTCGACCTGCAGTCGCTCTTGTAGTGACCATTCTTGTCACAGTTGTAGTACGTCACATCAGTCTTCGGCTTTGGCTTGAACTGAGCCGACTTCACCTTCAGCTGGTTGAAGTCCTTTTTCTTCTTCTTGTAGGAAATTTTTTGCTTCCTTTTAGAGTCATTAGCATGTACCATGTTGGCCTTAGACAACTTCTTGGACAAGGAGTCCAACTTCAGTTGCCTCCTGGCTTCATCTTCAATGTGAATCCAGTGAAGAAGATCTTCGAGCTGATCTTCATCTTTTTACGGTACATGTCAGTCTTGAACTTGATCTATCCTGGAGGAAGTTTGGTGACGATAGCCCCCATCATAAATTTATCTTCATGCTTCATGCCCTCTTCCTCCAGTTTCTGTTGCATCTTCAGAAAATTCCTTAACTTGTGGGATATCACATTCTCCTCCTCAAATTGTAAAGTGAAGAACTTCACGACGAGATGGATATTAGACATTTTCTCGTCAGCTTGTAGTGCTTCTCAAGATATTCTCAGATATCTCTTTCCTTCTCCTTTTTATTATAGAACTTTGACATCGAGTCATCCATTGTATTGAGAATCAACAACCTGCAGAGGTCGTTGTCTTCCTTCCACTTGGAGTGCGCGTCCTGCGCAACACCAACTGCAAGCTCTCCTCCATCTTTGGGAATGGTAGGTTCAGGATCAACCAACACATAAGCAACTTTGACAAGACGAAGATTCAAGGAGATCTTCCTCTTCCAAATATTGTAGTGCTCGCCATCAAACTTCTCAAGATTATGAAAGCTAGTATCGAGAAGGTTTGAGCGATTGTCCATTCTAACTCGGATCTTGCCTTGAGATTGTTAGTCCCGAAGTCAGATCAAAGAAGAAGAGGTAGCCACAAAGTAGAGACTCACACAAGAGTTCGTCTCTACTAATTCCAGAAGAGAAGTTGGTACACTGAGATTCACACAAGAGTTCCTCTACAGTGACACAACCCCACAGAAGCACTAAACCAGGAACATGTTACAAACTGACAACCCAAAGAAATGTAAATAAAACAAGAATCAGAAAAACGTTCTTCTCTTTACGTTCGCAGACGCTACACATAGAAGAACGAAAACAAGAACAAAAATACAAAGAAGAGAACTCATGCGGGGGTGATCAAAACCACCAGAGCTCAAGGCAAGATTCGCGCTATACAACGATATGCCCCCAGAATCCAGCAAGTCCACACGAGAACTTCTGGAACGCTCTCAGTCACCTTCGGATCACTCGGAAGACTCTTTTGGAAGGATGCTAACTGCTGCCAGAAGGGAGTCTGTATATTTTCTTAATCCATTAGTGAGCCTTTTTTGGTTTGGACTACGATCGTCTCATGTGTTTTATTTTTCATTAGAATTTTTCACATAAATATAGTTTGTGTTTGTATTGTGTTCATTTTCACGGATAGTGGTATTATGTGTTGGAAATAGTACCTTGATTTTCTGTAAACAAAAAATAAGAAGATTTAGTATTACCGGCCTCTAGGGGAAGTTGCGCACAACGTACTGCTCTAAGAGATTATTCATATGATTATTTTTACATGTCCTGAAAATTTTGATAATATCTGATCAACCATATGTTGATTCATTTTTTTTATTCAGTGTACCATGTCAGACTGAAATATTTATATTCAGCAATGCTAAACATTTTTCTAGTTGGTATTACATCTACATGGCTTTATATTGGAACCACATGTATACTCGGCTACCGTTTCTGATACTGCTTATAACATCTTTTAACACTCATCCTGGAGTGAGAAATCCATGTTGCTTTAGTTGTGTTCTGTTGCTTTTGCATGTCATAGGTAAAGTGCAAGGATCACAACACATATTAATAATTCCATGTATTCTATTCCCGGTGCATATCGAGGATTCTCTTCATTTAATTAGTTACTATTTAAGTAGCCAAATTTCAGGAAGTTTATTGGATAATGACATGAACTTTGGCAGAGGACTTTTATATGACCAGTTGTTAAAATGGTGATGGTACCGTAGCAACTTCAGCCATATATACATATAAATTTTGCTTCACTGTGATTTGTTGTTGGAATGTACTTTATAGATAAACAATAAATCTTTGATATACAAATAGTGCAAATTCTTCCGTTCTTATTCTTCGTTGCTACTTATACTAAGAGTTGTTATACAACAAAGTACAACTGTTTCAATATTCTTTTTGTTTGCTGGTAACAAAGTTGTACAACTTTTATATATATATATATATAAAATAAGGACTAAGAAGTCCTCCATTTAGCTCAATTAAGTAGTTCTTCATGAACCTTATTAGATTGCTCCAAATGTTGATCTACTTATGACAGGGTATTCAACATGTTACCTGCAAATGTTGATGTATAGCACAATGTGTTGTCAGGTCCAATTTGATTTTTAGTTCAAACAATTAGTTTCCTTGATGTATTTCTTAATTTGTACATAAGGATGTGTATTGGTCGTCTTAATAGTTCATCATCGTCCACTAATATCGGTGTATTTCTTATATCAGCATAAACCAACATATCATGTCCAAATCGAATAATTCATACACTGATGTTACTAAATACTGGATGTGGATTATCATGGGATCGTTCCATGTCTAGAATCAAGTTGTGGAATGAAAGTAAATATTCCATTTTCCATGGGATCGTTCCATGTCTGCTTTAGTGTCTACTATCCTAACCTTACCTAGTTGGTATGGAATTGCACAGTATATGTATTCATTTATATTTGCTAGCTAACCAGGAGCTACAGTAAATTGATCACAAATGAATTGGATGTTGCTAGCATAGTAAAACAGGCAATATATATGACCAGTCTTAAAATTGGTCTATATTGAGATTTGGTTATAAGTTTCATAACCAACGATCGAATAAAAATCTTAAAAGGAAAAAAGGTTGTGACAGAAGTCTCATTATGAAATATTCACCAGTTGTTAATTTCTGTTTAGAGATATTTGATTCATTAGAAAATGTCCAAATTTCTTGTTAAATATTGTTTTGTTACAAATATTTAAATGTTACAAATTAGAATCTATTCTATTAGTTTACAAGTTGAATAACAGTTTTATAATTGGTATGGATCCAAATTGTTTGTTTTTTTATTGTTAAAATCCTTCTTATTGTTGTTAACAAAATTCTTTGACAAAGAAATAGTTTTGCTAGTAATAATTTTTAAAAGTTGACATAAGAATACTTGTTGCTTTAGTCAAATATTATCTATTGCTTACTGTTAACAAGTTATACATGCTCCTATTACATTTGTGACATTATGAATCACTTTTTCAATCTAGGTTAAAGCAAATAGTTTAGAGATGTTGTGAATCCCTAAGTTTTAAAGTAGCAATTAGTTTGGTTACAAGCCGATATGGTCATTCTGTCAAAAATGGTGTAAATAGTCCTAAGCGACGCGGTATTTAAGTGTCTACGGACCACCGCTAGCTGAAAATCGGTCCCTACAGATAACCCAAGTTGATCAACACTTTTAGCTAAAGATTTGTTAAGGTTGATTAGCAAAATCATTTAAACTATTAATCTAGATCGTCATATTATTTAAATATATTGTTCGTGTAGTACATTTGTTGGTGTTTTCACTTTGCTTTGGGAGTTTTAGTCACACATTAGAAAACCACAAATGTGTATATCTCAATATATAGCTTTGCTTAGTATTGGTATATGCACATGGAGTGGTGGCCCATGTGGGTTGAATTTCCTAGAGGGATTAAGTGTGAACCCCATTATGACAGTCTTTATTTTGTCCCACATTTGGGAAGTTTCTCTTAGGAGCTAAGCCCCAAAGGGACTTAACGACTCGGACTCGGACTCAAGAGCGCAAAGTGGCGCTTTGTTGGCACACTTTGCACTTAAAACGTCAGCATCGTCGCATGACGCTCATGCGCTCCTTTTATGCGCCAATTACATGCACGGTTGCTTGTTCGGGTGCATGTTTCGTGGAGCCCTTAGGCCAGGGGCCATACGGTCAGGTGGCCAGGTGCGCATGCGGCCAGGTGCTCATGCGGCCAGGGGCCCATGCAGCCAGGAGCCCATGCGGCCAGGGGCCTTGCGGCCTGGATCAGGTGTCCATGCTCCCTTTATATGCCCTGTCTTCTTATAGTTGTAGCATATAATCTCTTCATCACTGTTGTCAGTAGGCGCCTTCTTCTTTGATTTCTCAAGCTTTAGAAAATTTTTGAAGTTTTTGGTGGTCAGGGCAACTTTCTCATCTTGAGACTCATTGTCGTCGGAGTTATAGTTGGTGACCTTTTTGTGATGTGCCTTAAGAGCAATCGTCTTCTCCTTGGGAGTGGGTTCTTTAAATTCCTTGAGATCCAGCTTGTGAGTCATCAGCTTGCCCATGAGCGTCTTGAGAGTCATCGTGGTAAGATCATTCCCTTCTATGATTGCAGTGGCCTTGGGATTCCAATTCTTGGTGAGTCCCCTGAGTACCTTGCGAATCTTCTCGTGATTGTTGTACTCCTTACCAAGTGATAATAGAGGGTTGACGATGTCGAGGAATCTCGTAAACATTTGAGTGATCGTCTCATTTTGCTTGATCTTGAATGCTTCATACTCTTGTGTTGGATGACTTATTTTTTATTCCTTCACTTGGGAGGTTTCTTCATGAGTGACCTCAAGAAGTTTTCATACTTCGTGCAAAGTTCCGCAAGTGGATACCCTCTTAAATTTAATTCTGTCTACAGCACAAAATAGAGCATTAATAGCTTTAGTATCAAGCCTAGATTTTTCTTTTTGGTGTCTGTGTACTTATCATGAGGCTTCTCTATAAGGTTACCATCTATGACTATTCTAGGTGGCTTATTGTATCCTTCTACTACTACAACCCAAAGGTCAAAATCAAGTGACTTTAGGTAGAATCTCATACGTGTCTTCCAATACGTGTAGTTAGTACCATCAAATAAGGGTAGCCTATTTGTGGACTGACCTTCACTATTGTTGGTGTGGATAGATCTAACAGTTGCCATAAGTCTCTTAGGATATTAAGCCAAATATTAAGAAAACTAGCTCTGATACCAATTGAAAGACCGTGAGGCAACTCGAGAGGGGGGTAAATAGAGTGCAGCGAAATAATCTATCCAATTTAAGATTATCAGAATAAAGGCAGTTGCTAACTAACAGTGTATATAAATATAGTAAAGTAAAGCAGTAAAGTAGAGAGAAAGCAAACACAAACACCAAGATGTATATTGGTTTTCCTCTGAGAGGACTAGTCCAGTCCTGAGAGCTCAAGCTCAGAGTTTTATCCACTATAATCACCAATAGTGAATCACAAGTGTTGATCTGAAGGCTTGCCACTTCTTTACACCATGAGGTTTGATCTGAAGTCTTGCAATTTCATAGCTTAGAGAGAGAGTAACTGATGGAAAAAAGATCTTTATAACTCTAAAGACTTCTATACCAAGATCGGACTAGGCACTAGGAAGGCTAGAGAGTTGCTCTTTGAGATTAAAAAAGTTAAGGCTTTAGAGGTTTGGTCACAATAAGATATAAGACTTAAGAATGGTTGAGTGAGTAAGAATGAATAATTCCAATCATATTTATAGGGTGTAGGCAAACAGAATTCGGCCAGAATTCGAATGAGGTTTAATTCAAATTTTCAATCGTTGGGCCAAGAAATCATGACCTAATTGAACTGGTTGATTTTAAACCAAAATGGTAACCGAGTTCGGTCCGAGTTCGGCACGAGTTTGGCCCGAGTTTGGTCTCTAAGTATGGTAGACTTTGTAAATGAATGTAGGCTGATTTGGTGGATAGGTTCTTTGGTTCATTTGAGTGGACTATGTATCTGAGTATAGGTAGTTGGGTTTTGCCAGTACGACTCAGCTTACATCGGTCCTAGACTCAAATAAATAAAAAATTATATTTTGAATAGACGTAATACACACAACATATAAAATTAGTGTTGAGGCTTCAGATCACGATATATCAATGCATGGTTTAGTTAACTATCAAAATCAAGTTGACTGAGACCGGGTGGGCCAACAGAAGCAAAAATCTGAGGTGTACAAATATTTTCAAGACTTCTTGGCTTATGTGAAGACCCAGTTTGGAGTACATGTGAAGATTCTTCGAACAGATAATGAAATCGAGTTACGCACAATACTTGACTTAGCCTCCTTAGCAGCCGGTAAACACCAATAAGGAGTTTGCTAATTTAATCTCTAGTCAGGAAATTCTTCATCAAACCACTTGCTCAAACACTACTGCTCAGAATGGGGTGGCTGAACGCAAGAACATGCATCTACTAGAAGTGGCACGTTCTTTGATGTTGATAATGAATGTGCCAAAATTCTTGTGGAGTGAGGCTGTTATGATAGCAACTTATCTAATCAACATGATGTGGTCAAAAGTATTAGGGATGGAGACACCATGTGAGATGCTTTTGGCCTCTAATGTTTTTACTGTTCTTCCTAAAGTGTTTGGCTGCACATATTTTGTGTGAGATCACAGAATGATGGTGAGCAAGTTGGATCCACAAGCAACTAAATGTATCTTTGTAGGCTACTCACCAAGTCAGAAATGATACAAATATTGGTGACCCACTGAAAGAAGGCTGTTTGTCAGAATGGACGTGACCTTCCGGGAGTTTAAAATATTTTATGAAGAGAAGATGACGTTAAGTTCCTTGTTCGATGATGGCTCTACTGATGCTAGTAGAGAGGAGGAGAATGAGAGTGGCATCGTGGTTGGTATGATTCTATGTCCTTTTGAGTCACCAAGGAGTGATGGTGTCTTATGGGGAGCCGAAAGTCAGAAGGAGCTGAGAGTATATACGGAGCATGAGCATCAGCAGCATGAGCTTCCTCATTTTATCCCTATGTCAGTACCCACAAATAATGATATCCCAAGTCCCTCTTCTCCAGGCCCTTCTTCGGCCCTTCCACTTGAGTCACTTGGTAAAAAAATTTCCCAAGATACTTCTAATACTCCTGTCTTGCTTCGTAGAACTTCTAGAGTCAATGTTAAAAAACCTCCAGCTAAGTTTGTCAGTTGGGATACTGACATTGCACATTATATTTCATATGCATCAATTTCACCTGCATATAAGTCCTTTCTTGCATTATTGCATTCAGTGCTTTTACCTAACAACTGTCAAGTAGCTAAGCAAGATCCTAGGTGGTTGAGTGCCATGTAGGAGGAACTTCAGGCCTTAAAGAAGAACGACACATGGGAGATGGTACCACTGCCAGCTGAAAAGCATGATGTTGGATGTAAGTGGGTTTATACTATTAAGCAGACTCCAGAGGGCAAGATTGATAGGTATAAGGCCAGATTGGTTGCTAAAGGCTATAGCCAAATTTATGGTATCGACTATGAGAAGAAGATGGAGTTAAGTTCCTTGTTCGAGGATGGTTCTACTAATGCTAGTAAAGAGGGAAAGAATGAGAGTGGCATCGTGGTTGGTATGATTCTATGTCATTTTGAGTCACCGAGGAGTGATGGTGTCTCAGGGGGAGTCGACAGTCAGGGGGAGCTGAGAGTATGTAGGGAGCTTGAGCAGCATGAGCTTCCTCCTTCTGTGCCTAGGCCAGTACCTACAAATATCGATGTCCCATGTCCCACTTCTCCAAGACCTTCTTTAGCCCTTCCACCTGAGTCACCTGGTAACAATTTCTCCTCTGATGCTTCTAATACTCTTGTCTTACTTCGTAAAACTTCTAGAGTCAATGCTGAAAAACCTCCAGCTAAGTTTGGCAGGTGGGATACTGACATTGCACATTATATTTCATATGCATCCACTCCACCTGCATATAAGTCCTTCCTTGCATCATTAGATTCAGTGCTTGTACCTAATAACTAGCAAGTAGCTAAGCAAGATCCTAGGTGGTTGAGTGTCATGCAAAAGAAACTTCAGGCCTTGAAGAAGAACGATACATGGGAGCTGGTACCACTGCCATCTAGGAAGCGTGCTATTGGATGTAAATGGCTTTATACTATTAAGCAGACTCCAGAGGGAAAGATTGACAGGTATAAGGCCAGATTGGTTGCTAAAGGCTATAGCCAAACTTATGGTATCGACTATGACGAGATATTTGTTTCAGTAGCAAAGATGAGCACTGTGCGAGTGTTGGTGTCATGTGCTGCCAACTTTAATTTGCAACTACATCAGCTAGATGTCAATAATGCCTTTTTGTATGGGGACCTCTAGGAGGAGGTGTATATGAAGATTCTACCAGGCTTTGCTAATTCATAAGCAACGAGAAAGGTATGCAAATTGAAGAAGTCTTTGGACAGGTTAAAGAAGTCTCCGAAAGCATGGTTTGATAAATTTATGCTTACAGTCTGTGGTATGGGGTGTAGGCAGTACAATAGAGACCATACTATATTTTACAGGTACTCCAAGACTCGTATCACTAATCTTGCAGTCTATGTTGATGATATTATAATTACTGGAGACGATAATAAGAAATTCCTACGGCTGAAGAAAAGACTTGGAGAAGAATTTGAAGTTAAGGATTTGGGGCAGTTGAAGTACATCCTCGGAATTGAAATTACAAGGTCACGAAAGGGTATAGTACTTTCTCAGCGAAAGTATGCTCTGGACCTTCTTTCAGAGGCAAGAATGCTGGATTACATGGTTGCTTCTACTCCTATCGAGCAGAATCACAAGTTGTGTGCTGAGGGTGGTGATCCGATGAATAAGGAGCAATATCAATATTAGTTGGTCGGCTTATATATCTTTGTCATACGAGACCTGATATTACTTATGCCGTGAGTGTGGTGAGTAGATATATGCATGATCCCAGAGAGCAGCATTTGGAGGCAGTTCGTAGAATTCTCAGGTATATTAAAGGAAGTCCAGGAAAGGGGTTATGGTTCAGAAGTTCTGGATATCTGAGAGTTGAATGTTATTGTGATAAAGATTGGGCGGGTTGTATGGACTATCGTAGGTCCACTACCACTACCAAAATATTATGAAATAGCGATATTTTTAGCGACATCATAATAAAATGTCGCTAATATTAAAGACTTGAGCACTCCAAAAATAAACGTCGTTATACGTCATTATTGGTGACACATAGCTACGTTTAGCGACTGTACTTTGATTTTTTAAAGAATAGTCGCTATAAGCTTTTTTAACGTCGCTAAACTTTATCGAGTTTTTTGATTTAGCGACGTATTTACCGACGTTGCTTTTTTATATTTTTAGTGACATTTTTAGCGACGTCTATTGATAACGTCACTAAATTTTTTAATATAGGGTTCAAGATTTCATTTTCCCCCATTATGTCGATCCCCTTCCCAAAATTTTGAAACCCCCCTCTTCCCCCCCCTCAGGCGAAGTCCTCCCCCCCCCACTCCAGCGTCCTCCTCCTCCCACCGACCCTACCCCCCCCCAACCGGCTCCCCCCCCCAGCCTCCCCCCCTCCGGCTCTCCACCCCCCGAGCGCCTCCCTCCTGCACGGCTCCTCCCTTCCGGCTCAGCTCCTCCTCTGATGACGTCGGACTTCTCTTCCTCCTTCTCTAGGTAAACCCTAACCCTCTCTCTCTCTCTCTCTCTCTCACAGATACAGATACAGACATGACACACACACTGTCACAGACAAATCCTGACACAAATACGACACACATACACACACTAACAAAGACATGACACACACATACACTGGCACATACATGACACAATGTCACAGACACACACATACTGAGACCGACACGACAAACATACTCTGACACTGACACAGACACGATATATATCCATGTAATTAATTAATTTACCATATTAACACACATTTTTGTTTTAAAATAGTATTGCATATGTGTATTTAACTTAATTGATAAATAATATATGTGACCATCCTAAATAGAGTTTCTATATATGTATCGGGGAATCAAGTCAAAGATTTTACTTATGCATTAATGTAGTGTGCGGGATAAATTCATAGAGGGTGTAAACCCTAACCCTAACCCTATCTTTCTCTCTCACAGATACGGACACGATATTTGATAGCCGACACGACACATACACAGACATAGACAATACATGGGACATGACACATACACTGATACGACATGTCACTGACATGACACGGGATATGACACAGACCCTAACCCTAATCCTATCTCTCTTCACGGACACGACACAAGATATGACACAGACCCTAACCCAAAGCCGAGATACGACACAGACCCTAACCCTCTATGAGTTAATTAGACGCAGTCTTGAGTATCAAGTGAGGTATTGTGCAGTGCACACTTGTGCATAGTGCAGTAAGGGGGTGTGTGTGTGTGTATCATTGAGTATGTGTTTTAGTCAAGATATTGTGTTTTGGCCCACACTTGACATTTATAATATCAATATAAATAATATCTACCGGACCTAAACTCTCTTTATTTTTGTGTCATAATCTATATAGGGTTGACACTATATATCAACCGGTGTAAATGTCAAGTGTGGATATCCAGGAGTGTATCAGTGAGTGTCAACTCTGTATCCTGGACAAAAAAATTAACACTGGATATCCATGACTTGACTTTTCAATTAGAAAGTCATAGCCTAAACAAATCTCAAGTGTGGATATCCAGGATACAAAGTTGACACTCACTGATACACTGATATACTGCAATAGGAGTATCAGTGCATGTACTGTATTTAAATGAAGAAGATAAATTTTCAGAAAAGGATTAAAAATATTAATATGAAATCCATTTAGACTTGTGACATGTATTATAATTTAAACTATTTTCGTAATCGATGTCTATTCATCTTTGCATATCTAGAGTGAGTGTTATTTGGATAATATACACTACCAAATATTTACATGAGTACATACTTGAATGATGTATATTCATCTTTGTAGAAGTATCTAAAAATGGATCTGAATTACTATCTGCGTCATCGTTCGTGGATGTACAACCCTCATCTTGATGACATGTGCGGTATGCGGGATGAATTCATAGTGGGTGTAGAACAGTTCCTACAGTTCGCCAAGGCTTTCCCTCAGTACATAGACGGTACCAAAATTATGTATCCATGTGTGAGATGTTAAAACTTGAAATATCATCCAGAAGTGAAAGTCACATATTATTTGTACTCAAAGGGTTTTACACTAAATTACTATTAGTGGACCGTGCATGGAGGACTTGTGTCTTTAGCATCGGAGTCAGAGTCTTACGTGGAGCCGTATTTAGATGTTCATGACCACGCTGCTTACGACGATAGGTGGGTGAACATAGTTTTTGATGCGGCGGGACCTAGTATCGATCCGGATAATCATGATGCAGCTGAGGAGGCACCGAATGCCAATGTTGCAAAGTTTATAGAGTTGCTGGAGAATGCAAGGACTCCATTATATCCTGGTTGTGAGGATCATTCACCGTCAGAGGTGGCTACAAGATTGTTGAGCATCAAGTCCGATTTTAACATGTCGCAAGAATGCTACAAGCGACTGATGGAGTTGATTATAAAGATCTTGCCAGAGGGTGCTAAGTTGCCTAAAGACTTCTACCGATCTAAGAGGATGGTGAGATTGCTCTGGATGGGATACGAGAAAATTGATGCATGTCGCAACGGGTGCATGTTGTACTACAAAGACGACAAGGATGAAGACGCATACAGATTTTGTGGTGCTGATCGCTATAAGGCCACTGGTAGAGGAATGTCTGTCGGTGCAAGAAAGCCTACCGATTTGATGTACTACTTGTCTTTGACGTCGCGGTTGCAGAGGTTGTTTATGGTGAAGGAGACTGCAAAAAATATGAGTTGGCACAGGCGAGAATAGATCAAAGGAGTATTGGATCATCCATCCGATGTAGAAGCATGGAAGCACTTTGATCGAGAGTATCCAGATTTTGCTTCGGATCTGCGTAATATCATATTGGGGCTCTCCTCCGACAATTTTACCCCATTCGAACTTTTGGGCTCCCTGTATTCGTGTTGGCCTGTGATCGTCACTCTGTACAATCTACTGCCTTGGATGTGCATGAAGACTCTATATATTTTCCTAACCGTTATTGTCCCGGGTTCAAAAAATTCGAAGAGGAACATCGGTGTGTATTTATTATCATTGATAGATGAGTTGAATCAGCTGTGGGAAGTAGGTGCCAACACGTACGATATTTCTAGAAAGCGTAATTTTCAGATGAGGGCAGCACTTATGTGGACCATCAACAACTTTCCGTCCTATGGAATATTATTGGGATGGAGCACTTATGGTCGTCTCTCATGTCTGTATTGCATTGACAGTACTAAGGCTTTCAGTTTAAAATCGGAGGCAAATGTGCTTCTTCGATTATCATCGACAATTTTGTCGAAGATTCACCTGTATCGGAGGAATAAGAATGATTTTCGTATGGGCGTTGTTGAGAAGGCCAATCCACGCCAAGGTGGCCCAGATATACGATATGGGAATAGATAAAAGATTTACCAAGTGTTATCGAAGAGCCTGCTAAGGGGTAAAAGTGTGACGAATTTGGTCGCACCCATAACTGGATGAAGAGGAGTATATTCTAGGATCTGGTATACTGGAGCACCAATCTGATCAGACATAACCTTTATATCATACATATCGAGAACAATGTGTTTGATAACATAATTAATACTGTAATAGAGGTAAAGAGGAAGACAAATGACAATCCGAAGGCCAGGTTGGACTTAAAAGAAATTTGTAGACGTCCTGTATTGCATTTGATAGAGGAGGGTAATGGAAAGTTAAAGCAGCCTAAGTCAATTTTTTACTGGAGAAGGAGGATAAAAGGAGACTTTGTAGGTGGATTCAGGGTCTAAAATTTCAAGACGGGTATGTATCGAACTTGAGAAGATGCGTCGACCTCAAGAAGAATAAACTTACGGGTATGAAGAGCCACGATTATTATGTATTCATAGAGAGGTTAATTCTGATTGTATTTCAAAAATTCTTACCGCATGTCGTTTGGGATCCATTGACAGAGCTCAGCATATTCTTCAGAGATCTTTGTTCTACTAAGTTGCTCGTCGATCGTCTAGAAAAGCAAGATAAGGACATTGCGGTAACACTGTGCGAGCTCAAGAAGGTATTTCCTCCTGGATTCTTCGACTCCATAAAGCATTTGTCAATTCATATTTCCTATGAGGCACATGTTGGTGGTCCTGTCAGTTATCGGTGGATGTACCCATTCGAGCGGCATATAAATCACCTAAAAAGAAAGGTAAAAAATAAGGCACGGGTTAAGGGCTCTATTTGTGAAGCTTATATTCTCGAGGAGATTACAAACTTTTGCTCAACGTATTTCAAACCTCATATTGCTACTAATAGAACGAGAGCTCTGAGAAACTACGACAAATATCAGAAATCTAATGATGCAATACTAAAACAATGCGTCCGAAAAGCCTTCGGGGAAAATAAAGAAGAGATATTTGAATGATGATGAGGTAAGGGCTTCTCAGTTGTATGTATTGCTCAATTGCGATAAGGATGAAGTGGAGAAGCTAGAGGGGTAAGTAATT
This sequence comes from Iris macrosiphon, assembly GCA_036927795.1. Classification (NCBI taxonomy): domain Eukaryota; kingdom Viridiplantae; phylum Streptophyta; class Magnoliopsida; order Asparagales; family Iridaceae; genus Iris; species Iris macrosiphon. Next base: position 24,149,084 of record JAYESA010000009.1, on the reverse strand, counting down.
AATACGTCCACCTTTACGTCATCTCAATGTAATAGTATAAGCTAATATTATGCTACTAATCAGCGGTTGCTTCATTGTTTTTCAGCACATATAATGATGAGCTGGGGTCGGTTAGACCCTACATAACAGACGAAGAAGTAGACAAGAAATGAGACATCATTTTCCTTCTTGGTTGAGTGCATATGTAAGAAGCTCGGTAACTATTTTTTTGTATGCACTTGCACAATAAATAACTTACTATCGCTACTTTGGTATTTAGGTCGATCATCTAATAACACCCGAGACTGAATCTATTAGAACTCTAGCCAAGGGACCAATTACTGTCTTCAAAATATGGCCAAGTTACTGTGTGAATGGGTTTAGGTTCAAGTCAATAAATGCTCCGATCAGAGACAACTTTATGGATCTTAATTCCATAAAAAATAGTTGTTTGTGTATTAAAGCTTTGAACTACAAAGACGTCGATCCAGGCAATAATTTCTTTGGTATCTTACGAGAGATTGTGGAGTTGACATATAATTATGGCACAGAACCTTCTAAGATCGTGATATTCAAGTGGGAATAGTTCGATCCGATTCAAGATCAAGGTTGAAAAATTGACAAGCATGGTCTTGTTGATATAAACTACAAGTGTAGATATCAAGGCTACGAACCATTTTTCCTATCAAGTCAGGCTCAGCTCGTGTACTTCACAACTTATCATAGACGGGGGACGGCGAGGTCAGATTGGTGGGCAGTATGCAAGACTAAAGCTAGAAATACCTTTGATGTTGACGAAATAGCTTATTAGGAGGATGGGCTACCTCTTGTAATAAATATTGTAGATGTGGACTCAACGGAAGTTACTTATTACATGACTAATTATGTAAAAGAGATAGAATTATCCGAAGAGGAAGACGAAGTAGATAAAAGTGAAGATGAAAAGGAAGAGGAAGAGGAAGAGGAGGACGAGGAAGGCGAACAAGATAAATTTTCTGAAGATGATTGAAAATAAAATAAATTCATTTGGACTTGTGACATGTATTATATTTTGACTGTAGAATATACTATCCATTTAGACTTGTGACACTACTAGTTATTTACTATGCAATTCTATTAATACTATGAGATATGCATAACATTTTGACTATAGAATGTATTATATATCTGTTTATTTATTCTATCATCATACGTTGTTATCAGGTATGACAGGACGACATGGAGCGTTCGGCAGGTCCCGAGGTAGACGGAGTTCTCCTCCGGTACTACCTATTGTTGGTTCTGGATCCTCGTTGCCAAGTACTCCAGTATATCGACCAGTCACATCTTCGACTGCGACGATGTTGCGTAGCAGCACTCGTGGGACGAGTAGTTCCAGGCCTGAGACTACTCCCTCATCCAACGTTCCTCTTGCTGACGGAACATAGAGACAAATGAGCATATGGCAGAGGCTGAGCCAACGTCGTCCCAGCATCAGCGAGATCCTCCATGCGCACCTCCGGACGAGACGAGGACAGGGATTTGGGCCGACGGTACAAAGTAAGTTAATTAGTTGGTTTATCATCATATATATCGTGTATTTCTTTATTCATCATATATTAACTTTTTCGATAAAAATAATTATCTCTGTATAGATATCGTCCATACAAAGATGCTTGGGCCACGTTCTGAGTTACAACTATGGTGGCCCTTGGATCAACTACTCTGATGCTCCGGATGAGAGAAAGGCGTTCTGGTTTGTGCACTTCAAGGTAAAAGTATAGTTGATTTTAATATCAATCATCTAATTTATGCATATTATATAATTTACTAAATTACTTATTGTAGAAAACGTATTTCTATCCACTGTACCGGGCCGCCGCCAAGCTGATCCGTGATGCTCTGGATGACCAGAAGGCTCGTGATTGCGAAGAAAAATCTATCCAAGGCTGGATCACGTCTGAGCAATGGACTTCGATGAGGGCTAGATTCGACGATCCAAGGTACAAGAAAATGTCTAAGAAGGCCAAGGCAGCTAGGAAGAAGGCAGCAAAGTGGTGTGTTATTCTGATGATGGAATATTTTTGTCGTTTGGTATATTTTTTATTTTATATATATTATTTTAATACAAGTACGATAAAATGGTAGTAGGATAAAATGTTTAATTTTAGTACTAAATAATATATTTTTAACAAGTACAGAGGGGTGAGGATGCTAACATGGTGACCGTCTTCCTGGCCACCCATTGAAAGGGCAGGAATCTCATTGATGAGAGGGCCTCGTAGACCTATGTAAGTATTATATTACTTTATGTTAATTTTAATATAACTTAGAAAATATGCAAATAAATATCCATGTATAAGTACCTTAGACATTAGCAATTATCGAGTATCCATATTTTTCTAGGCCGAGTATGTTAAACTGCGTGAGCGGGCGACTGCTAGTGCACCTACAACGGGAGAGGCTGGTACTTCCTCGCAGCCCTCTCCAGTTCCGTCAGTGGATGAGCTGTGGGTGACCGCCGCTGGTGGTCTCCAGAGGGGTACGTACTACGGTATGGGATCCTATGGCGCCCTTCCCCACAGTCCTCTAGGGCCTCCACTGCAAGTGCGCATTCCCCACAGTCCTCGCAGGCGTCGGCCCGAGTCCAGGAGATCGTTGACCGTCAAATTGCGTCTCTCTGTGACAAGTTGCTGCGAATGATGGAGAAGCAGCCCTTGTCCCAACCGCAGGCGAACGATGCGACGCTCATCGCAAGATTTGATACGCTCGAGCGCAGCATCCTGGAGCTCAGGGATATGACAACTAATCTTAGAGCGTCGACAGAGCACGACGTGACGGAGCTTCATGTATCTCAGTTGCATTCTTTACGACAAGATTTTCTTCAGACTCTGTTTGTAATTTCAATGTTTTATTTTTTCAAATTTTACTTTATTATTCATATTAAATGTATGTTAATTTATCGGTATTGGGTGTTCCACCGAAGGGGTCGGCAAACCCAGGGAATTCAACGGAGGGTTGCTCCGGGTCTATTTATATAAATTATGAATTCATAAACTGCAGAAATATTGGTTTGGAAGCCATTTTATATTCTATTTTTATATTTTTTTACTGGAAATTTAAGGACGTTTAGCGAATATTAGCGACGTTTAGCGACGTTTATATACGTCGCTAAATTCGTCGCTAAATATGTCGCTGAATGTCGATGTGCGGACATGGTAGTATTTGCCAGCACAACAAAACGTCGCTAAATGTGTTACAAAACGTCATTAAATAGAAAAATATTAGCGACGTTTAGCGACACACAATACATCGCTAATTTAGCTACGTTGCGTTGCTAAACGTCGCTAATATGAAAATATTAGCGGCGCAAATAAGTCGCTAGAAAACGTCGCTATAGCGGAGTTTTGCGACATGTTTCCTGTCAGCGACTAGCTTAAACGCGACTTCATTGAAACGTCGCTAATTACGTCGCTAATTACATCGCTAAATTTTTTAGCGACGTTTTAATGCCATTTAGCGACGTTTCCAGACGTCGCTAATTTGACTTATTCCGGTAGTGTACATGTTACTGTATTTTTGTTGGAGGCAATCTTGTATCTTGGCACAGCAATAAGCAAGATATAGTAGCTAGGTCTACAACTGAATCCGAGTACAGGGCTATGGCAGTTAGCCTGTGCGAGATGATGTGGGTAAAGGGCTTGTTGTCTGAGATGCGTTTGTTTAGAGGAGACTCCCTGCAACTTTGGTGTGACGACAAATCAGCAATAGATATTGCAAATAATACAGCTCAGCATGATCGCACCAAACATGTGGAAATTGATCAGTTCTTCATCAAGGTTAAGCTGAATAGAGAAATTTTGACTTTGAGCTATGTAAAATCAGCGGAGTAGTTAGCTGATTGTTTAACTAAAGGTTTAGGTCCTAGAGAGTTTGATACATTTTGTAACAAGATGTAACAAGATGGGGATGATTGATATCTATCGTCCATCTTGAGGGGAGGTGTTGAGTTATGGGGACTTATTTAGTCCCACATCGGATAGAAAATAAGGAGAAGGCTAGCCTCCTCCTATATATAAGTACTCTCTCTCTTGGAAATAAAGAAATCAAGTCTTTTCTACATTTATTAAGTGTAAAAAAATTACAGGAATTATTGTTTTCTTTTCCCAAAAATATAAAAAAAAAAGTTAAAGGACATTGTTCTTCTCAAATATTAAAATACTAAAAAAAATTATTATTTGTTCTTTCGAAGTACACATGAAGTGCATGTACAACTCACTTGTGTATATGCTAGTACAGAGCACAATTCAAACTTTTTTCAAATCAAATTTGAAACTAATAATAATAGTGAACATTACAGCAATTTGTCACATAGGAATAAGGATTGAACAAGATTAAGGTACTGAAAGCGGAGGAGTCGGCACGAAGAGGTGTCGGTAAGGCAGAGGTGGCGGGATTACATGATGGTTGCCCTCATGGTTTCTCCTTGGGGAAGGTGGTCCGAGGGGGGCTCTACCACCAAGCTTTCTCGACTTCACATCTATAGGGAAATAGAGATTGAGTTAATTCAAGTCGTATAGAATTTATACTTCCTACGCCTGTGGGCATCTAAAATATTATTATTTGTGGTTGCAGATGAAGTCGTGTTCGAGTAATAACAAATTGTGACAAAAAATGGTGCTATAAGTATACAAATTAAGCCGTAGGAAGTAAACTCACCTCCATAAACCAATCCAATTTGCATAGCATAAAAAGCAACGACGAGGAGCCAAAGAAGGACAGAAGCAAAGGATTTGGAAGCCATATATTTGTCTCTTCACCTTCTTCCTCTTATCTTCTCTACGTTTTAGTGGGTTCTTATAAAGCGTGTATCGACTAAAGAGTCAAAAAAGCGAGACCTTTCTCTCAAGTGTTATGCTTTTGTTGGGGAAAAAAAAATTACTATCTCATGGTAATGGGATTGGCCCAGAACCATAAGTCATCTTTTTTTTGTATACATTTTTATTTTTTGACCTAGACCATCAATAATAGGTAGAGCTCAACAATACATCTTGAAATTCGAATTTATAATAAAAAATATATATATATAGAATGGGTTGAAATTGTATGAGAATAATAATAAAAAGAAATTGAGGCTCAAATGAGATAAATGGATATAGACTCGTGTACTATCCTTCTTTCTTTTTCAATAAAATAAAATTTAGAATCTAGAAATTTGAGTTCCGAATTGAGCTTTACTATTCTAGAAAATGAGTTCCTACATTCTAAATGTAGAAATTCTGATACCCGAGTTACATCATGGAACACCAATTGAGTCTTACTATTCCACAAAATGAGATTTTACATTTTGAATATAGAATTTAGAAATTGGAATGAGCTTTACTATTGATGCTCTTAGAGCATCATTAGTAGATAGAGCTCAAAAATGCATCTTGAGACTCAAATTTAGACCAAAAAAGTAAATCTAGAATATGTTGGATTTGTATGGGAATAGTTGAAAATGATAAAAATGATCTTTGGTCTCAAATGTTGTGTGGTAAAAAAAAATGTAAAATCTAGAATATAGAAATTGGGGCTCAAAGTTGAGTCTTATTATTCTACAAAAGAGTTCCTACATTCTGAATGTAGAAATTAGAAGTCCAAACTATAGCTCTTGTGGGTGGGTGGATGGGTTGGGAGTCTTGGGACCATTATAAAACTCCAATTAAGCCTTACTATTCTCAAAAAAATGAACTCCTATATTCTGAATCGAGATCTAGAAATTGGTATGTGAGCCTTACTATTGATGATCTTACGATCTTAGGATTTAAATCGATGATCATCTCCGAGTAGCTTTTATGAGGTATACATCAACCTCAACAATTTGGGCTTTTTTTTTTTTTTTTTTTTGGGAGGAGGGTGGTCGGTCTTGGATTTAAGTCAGATTAGCGCAATCAAATAGAGGGATTGGCATGTCTTAGGTACTAGTTGTTCCAATATACAATTTAATTTTGGTATAAAAATCAGGTCTAACCGTCCGGTCTAATATGATCGGTTGGACCATAAACCACTATTGTAAGTGGTTGAGTTCAATCGGTTGGACGTTTGAGCGAATGATGGACCTCTATGAACTGTATTGACATGTTAAACAGTTCGAACGGGCTAGAGGTTGTAGTGGGTTCTAGCTCATTTCAATATTTTTTTTCTTTTTTTTCCATATATATTTTTATTTTATTTTCATATGAATCAGTCCATCCAAGTCCACTCTAACCCACTTGAACTCGACTTTCTATTTATGTCCTTGTTTTGAAGTGCCATACCCTAGTCCCAAAATACGTTGAACCATACCCCGTGGCAATAATCAACTACGTATTCAAGCGGACTCCAATCTGACTTGAATACGTATAAACTGTTCAGATGATATCACAATCCATATATGCAAAATAAACATCTCTATAATATTATGAACTATAAATAAAAATAATACGGTAGAGCAAATAAAAAGTCATTATCTGTAGATACCGGAAATCCCAACAAAATATCGTCAGTACTCATATGGCATATCTCAGCAATAAACTTGAAGGAAACGGGTCCTCAGATGAATATCCATGGACCCATATTCGGTTTTATCCTAAGATTTCTTTACATGTTGAGAACAAGTTTTCTTATACCAAGAAAATAACAATTGTTTGTTTTACATCGACCTCTGCAACATTACTTATTAGAACATTCTTGATATGCCGAATTTTTATACTTACAATTAGAATGATCAAGCTCGTTTAGCAATTTAAATATTTTGGCTAGATGATGAGGTATATATGGCTAGGGAAAGTGTTGATTGAGTAACTTTCTTATATATCCTTGTTGTTGCCATCTAATTATGATGATTGAAAAAGATTTAAGACTCTTATGTGATTGAGTAAATTATTTCTCTTAAGATTTACCACAGCCTCCTGAATCTCTATTACTATTTGCTTTAGAATCAGTCCTCTCAAATTACATGTTGTCAAATTAGCTGCCTATCTGATCAACTGTTTCTTGGTCCACAATTAAATTCATCATGGGGATACACATAGGTGTTGGTGTTGGGACCTTTTGGATTGGATTCTCATTATAGAGTGCGACCAATATCATTCATGTCAAATAAATTGTAAAAGTCGAAGGCGACGACGAAAATTGTTTTGAGTGCGTTCTAAAGCGTACAAAAGAGTATCAGACGCAACGACAATACCAATGACATTTGGTTTGTATGTAGTGTTAGTCCCGAAGTAAGATCAAAGAAGAAGAGGTAGCCACAAAGTAGAGACTCACACAAGAGTTCGTCTCTACTAACTCCAGAAGAGAAGTTGCTGCACTGAGATTCGCACAAGAGTTCCTCTTCAGTGACACACAACCCCACAGAAGCACTAAATCAGGAACATGTTACAAACTGACAACCCAAAGAAAATGTAAATACAACAAGAATCAGAAAATCGTTCTTCTCTATACGTTCACAGGCGCTACACCGAGAAGAAGGGGAACAAGAACATAAATACAAAGAAGGAAACTCCTGCTGGGGTGAACAAAACCACCAGAGCTCAAGGCAATATTCGCGCTATACAACGATCTACCCCCAGGATCCAGCAAGTCCACACGAGAACTTCTAGAACGCTCTTGGTCAGAAGACTCTTTTGGAATGATGCTAACTGCTGTCGCAGGTCCTGCTGGTGCTTTCGGTTTTCCTCTCTCTCTCAATTTTTTCAAATGATCAAAATAAAAGAGGAGAGCCTCTATTTAAAGAGGATTTTAGCTCCCATATGGCCTGAGAAAAAAATCAAGCCGCATGCGCCGCTGTACTTCACAGAGTAAACAGCGCCGTCAGGCGCCGAAAGTTGCAGCCGCGTGGCACAGAGAGCCACGAGCCGCCTGCGCGCTGTACTGCACAGAGTAGACAGTGCCGTCAGGCGCCGAAAGCTATAGCAGCATGGTACAGAGAACCACGTGCCGCCCGCGCCGCACAGAGCCGCCAACAGCAGTCCATGTCCCCTCCACACTAGACTTGCTCAAGCTAACTTGCTGGCCGCATAAATTCAGGCCACAAGGCCCCTAGACGCATGGACACCGGGCCGCATGAGCTCATGGCCGTATGTGCACCGGGCCGCATGGGAACCTGGCAGCATACGTCGCTGACCGCATACGCTGCTGGACGCATGTGCTCCAAGCCATATTGCTCCAAGAAGCATGCGTCCGAGCAAGTAACCGTGCATATAACTCCCGCATAAAAGGAGCACACGAGCGTCATGCGATGATGCTGACGTTCTAAGTGCAAAGTGCGCCAACAAAGTGCCACTTTGCGCCCTTGAGCCCGAGTTCGAGTCAGAGTTGCTAAGCCTCTTTGGGGCTTAGCTCCTAAGAGTAACTTCCCAAAGGTGGTGACAAAATAAAGATTGTCATAATGGGGTTCACACTTAATCCCTCTAGAAAAGTCAACCCACATGGGCCACCACCCCATGTGCATATACTATTACTAAGGAAAGCTATATATTGAGATATACACATTGGTGGTTTTTTAATGTGGGACTAAAACTTCCAAAGCAAAGTAAAAAATACCAACAATCTTCCACATATATCACAATATATGGTCTAGCGTTCCTCACAGTGACTGTCCATCATGTATTAGGATAGATGTCTCCCACGACTAAAATATTCCTGCATGGGTCAAACAACAGTACGATACAAGAATGGACTACGCCTAGAATTTTGAACCATAGCTGATATTTTTTCCACTCGCATAACATCAGCTGTGCCTCCGGTCGCACATTAAAGGCCCTGTGCTGACCTGGTATCGGTGTATATTTTTTGGGTGTCTACAAGTTTACCCTTAAGAGACGGCCTATATCTATATCCATACACTTAGATGAGTTCTTTTAAGAGATTTTAACTTTTCCCAGCATGAAGCCTTACGCTTCTATGCGTTGCTATATCGTTGTGACATGGCTCGCAGACGAGGTTAACTACCACTTATAGTGTCACCCACTGTAGCATGAGGTCACTAGCCTCTTAGTAGTGCTGTACTACAACCCAACATGAAGCCTTGCGCTTCCATACGATTCTACATCGCTGTGACATGGCTCACAGCCGAGGTTGACTATCTCATGTGGTGTCACCCACTGTAGCATGAGGTTACCGCCTCTTAGTAGTGTTGTGCTACAACTCTCTATCTTTTCAGCATTATGCTACATGCCTATTTGCGGTGCTACTGCCGCTGTGACATGGCTCGCAGCCGAGACTTTACATCTGTTACCTCATCGTGGTGTCAAACCACAGTAGCATGGGATACAAGTCCCTTGTAGTGCTAAACTACACGTGCTTTCTACAGCGCACGCCGGACATCCACTCTGTCCGAGAACTCATTAAGGCGTTGAAGCTAACCTTACACAGGAATTGTTCTATGGAACAAAATAGTAGACTATAGTGGTTCCGGGTACGTAACCCATATTGTCCATAAGGACTACCCACTGTACATGATATTTTTTCAGTCATTGGTCCTCCCTTGAACCAAAATCTAGATGCCTAGTAGATTTTACTTTAAACTAATAGCATAAAACTTAATGATAGGATTACAAAGACATAATATCAGAGGTCCTTCAAGCCCATTTTACTTGTTGTGTCTTCGACTAGCTGGCGCCTGAGACCTTTAGTGAACGAATCCGCCAGGTTCTCTTGACTCCGAACATCCACCACTGAAATGACACCAGTCTTGATGAGATTGTTCAGTATTCTGTGACGAAGTCACACAGTCCTCTTCTTACCATTGAAGAGATTGTTAGATGCTACTGCTGTAGCTGCCTGGTTGTCATAGTATATCGGTACAGCCAAAATCTGTGCACTAACCATTCGAAGATCGTACATGAACTCCTGAAACTATTCTGCTTCATCTGTTGCAGCTGCAAGTGCATAGAACTCAGACTCCAATGATGAGTGTCATGCTCCAGTCCCAAAATATCGAGGGACTAGACACGTGGCAATGGCCAGCAGCACACACCGATGGACAAACCCAATTTAATGGATCCATTGGGGCGTACTTAAGCTGTAATACAACAATAAGTAGGTCCAATGATACAAGTCATAGTCTAATCTAATCTCATCCACAACAGATAATCACAGATCAAATGCCAGAATAAATACAAATAAATATAAACTAATATATCTCAATAAAAGTGTCTCGGGGAACAACCCGAGAACAAGTCTGATACATCAATGCAATAGACAAGAAATAAAGTAACTAGAAGTAGAAATACTGAGTACAATAAGCCCATACTCAAGAGAAGTCCTCTGGCACGATCTCGTCCTCGGGTTCTTGGTTCTGCTCCGAGAAGTATGCACATGTTCCTGCTTCTGCTAATGCTCCGGTCCCGTATACCTCGGGATAGATCTCGTCAGCTAATCCTGGGGACATAATCCGGATCCAGGTCCTCAGGGGACATAGCAAGGTACAAATAACTCATGCCAAAATAAAATCAGTGCAGCAATAAATGAAACAATAGGGTAAGTATATAACCAGCTAAGTGATATGCAAGTGAGAGTTTTAGCCATACTCGGGCTGAGACTACTATAGGCTCTGTGTCGGGGAAACCCATAGCAGTATTCTCTCGAAGGGTCAGAACTTGTGCCAAAGCTCTGTGTTAGAGACTAAGACACCTCCATATGACAATATATATAATATAATCAGCCTTTGATATGGTAATACTCTCCCCATCCAATGTAATCTCACATCACAGTTCACGATGTACATGTCCATGTCACGCAAGACCATAACTAATGCAACAAGTCAGGATAAAATCTAAGCATGTAACTGTATATGTCATGAACCTGTATCCTACACAGAATTACCATGAATATCTCAGGAAGATTCTATCTCATGAATAGTGTCAAGTGTCCTGGGTATAATGTACTTGATAAGACAAGTACGAGAATGTAAAGGGGTCACGATATCCAACTCTAGGTGACACTACACAACTCCGCGTATAGTGTTGGCAACCGACTATAATCAGATGCTAAGTAAGTCACACGGTCCTAGATCAAGCATGTACAACAATATATAAACAAATCAAGAAAATATGTAACAAGAACTGCAATGTTGGCAATGTACACTTGCTTGTGGTTCTGGCTCCAATTGTAGCTCTGGTCTCAGTGTGATTTGCAGGTACTACTCCGGTTGCTGAAATAAATATCACCATTAGATTCAGAAAATATCAAATAGCTAGAAACGTCTATCCTTGAGTCCAATTTGGACACAGGGGCAAAAATGACAGTTTCTGGTCAAAGCGGGGTCCACATGTGTGCCGCTTTGCACCGAGAAACGTGTCAAAACCAATGGTCTCCAAATTCGTCAAACTTAGTGTTAACCAGTCCAGAACAATGATACGAACCCAACGGAACTTCCAGAATAGCATTTCGATGAGCCGATCACAAAATCGCCCATCAAATAGAGCCGTGGGGCCCACGATACGCGATTTTGTCAACGTTCTCAGAATCGAACCAAACTTGGGTCACAGGACCAGTGTATTGCTACGAGTCCGATGGTGCAAGTTTCGTCTCGATCCGACGTGTATACACAAAGTTACAACGTGTTCCAGAACTGGCGGATACGGAGCGTTGTCGGCGGATACGCGTTGATTCCGGTGTGCACGCACATCCAAATCAACTTCTGCGAAATCCCGCACGTCCGTATCGACAGCGCGCACCTTACGGAGAAGACCGCGCGCGACCAAGTCGTCCCGTTTGGCGGGGCATACTCAGTTCTGGGGGGAAATGGGGTAATGTTTTTCCTGTTTTTGGATCGCGGTTCGCGATCGCCACAGGACGCGACGCACCGAGCGGATTGTACGGGCATCGAGGGGGTCACACAGCCTACGCGTCACAACTGATGGAACAGGAAACGAAGCAACGAGGAGAGAGAACAGGTTACCTGAACGGGGCTCCGTAGAACGAGGATTCTCGTGTCCGGGTTCTGAGTTCTGCTGTGTCCAGGTCAGCCGTGTCCTGGTCAGAGCGCTGCTGTGTCGGAGTCAGGGTTCAGCCGTGTCCGGGGCTAGGGCAGCGGGTCGTCGAGTCAGGGCATTGCGGGTCGCTCAGGCGAAGCGGAGAGGGGCTGCTGCGGTGGTGGAGGGTCGGGCTCGAGGGTGCTGCGGGAGAGATGGTGGAGAGGGAAGGCGGTGCTGGAGGTTTCGTCGATGGCTAGGGCGGAGGACGACGAGGTTCTGGTCGGGGGTTCGAGTTCAGGCGGTGGATGATCGGGAGAGATGGTGGCGCTGGGAGTTCTGGTCGGGGTCGGGGGAGGATGGAACTGCCGGGTTAGTCTGGAGGAGGAAGTAGACGAGAGAGGAGGAGTTAGGGTTCAGGGCTAGGGCAGCCGAGGGTGACCGGTGCGGCTCTGGGCGGCGGAGAGATGAGAGAGGTAGGGTTTTTCGGCGGCGGAGCGTGGAGTTCGAGGAACTTTTATAGCCGTCGGAACAGTGTTTCGGGTAAGGATTAGGATTTAGGGTTTAGGCCGGGTTTCGGGTCGGGTCAGCGGGTAGCGGGTTAGACCCGGATCCATTAAGGTTTAGGTGCGGGTACGGGTAGTCGGGTTTCGGGTCGGGTTTAGATCTGACCCGACCCGCTAAGGGCTGGGTTTGGTTCGGTTCTGTTGAACCGGGTCTGGGTTTGTTTGGTTTGGTTTATTTCAAAATAAACCGGGTTTATTTCTAGGGTTTAATTCGGTTTATTTAAACTTAGTTTTTAGGGCTTTAAAAATGCTTCTGGGGTCCAATAAATTCCTGGAAAATTATCCTATGTCTAGTTTTTCATTTCACACCTAAAAATATTATTTTTATAATATTTTAATATTAATTAATAGCAATTAAAAATTATTTAATTACCAAATACCTAGGTTTTAATTAGTTAAAAATCCCAAAAAATTACAGAAAATTATGAAAAATCCAAATTAAAAATTCCTGAAAAATCAGGGGGTTTACAATGAGAATGAGAGCATAGTCTATTTCTTTGACTTCCACGATATAGCAGCTCCATCCATTGAGAAAATATATCCTCATGTGGATCTCTCCCTCCCTTCTTTTGTGTACCAGCTAGCATCACTGAAGCCTTCTACTACTGCTAGATCTCTGTTGTAGTAAAGTGCAAACTTCTGAGTCTTCTTGAGGTATCTCATCACCCTCTTCACAGCTTTTCAGTATTCAACACCTGGGTTACTCATGAATCTACTCAGCATTCCCACGGCAAAAGCAATGTCAGGCCTAGTGGCATTTGTAGCATATATTAAGCTCTCGATGTCGCTAGAATATTCCAACTGTCTGACACTTTTTTCTGGGTTAGGCTTCAGTTTCTTATCACATCTATATGGAGTATCGATCCCTGGAAGATCCTAATATCCATAGCATGTGAGCATCTTCTTCACGTAGTGAGCTTGTGATAGAGCAAGCCCAGCTTTCGTCCGGATTATCTTAATCTCAAGGATGACATCTGCATCTTTCATGTCCTTCATATTGAATTTAGACGAGAGAAACATCTTTATTCTAGTGACACATCTGTGTCCAGGATTAGCATGTCGTCCACATAGAGACAAACGATGATACCTCTATCGCCAGTGAACTTCGTGTACACACACTTATCAGTTTTACTAACCTTGTAGACATTTGATCTGATAACTTTTTCAAACTTCTCGTGCCACAATTTGGAAGCTTGCTTCAGACCAAACAGAGATTTCACCAGTTTGCATACTTTCTCTTCAAGACCTTTGACGATAAATCCTTCTGACTTTTGCATGTAAATCTCCTCAGTCAGTTCACCATTCAAAAATATTATCTTGACGTCCATATGATGAATCACCATTCTGTGAATAGCACCTAGAAAAATTAGCATCCTGATAGTAGTTATCCGTGCAACGGGAGCATAGGTGTCGAAGTAGTCAACCCCCTATATCTGAGAAAATTTCTTGACCACTAGCCTGGCCTTGAACTTGTCAACAGTTTCATCTTCTTTCATCTTCTTCTTAAAGATACACTTGCATTCGATGGGTTTAGCTCCTTCAGGTAGATCGACTAACTTCCAAGTATTATTAGATGTTATCGAGTCAAACTCGTCATGGATAGGCTCTTTCTAGAAAGCATATCTGGTCTTCACTGCCTCATCATAGGTAAGCAGATCAACTTCCATATGATAGGTAACAAAGTCTTCTCTGAAGTATTTCGGCCTCCAAACTCGCTTTGCTCTCGGCTAAGCGGGTTCTGGTTCAAATATTATCTTATCAACGATAACTTCTTCTTGGACTAGTTCTCTCTGAGAGTTACTTACCTCGTCTGTGCTAGCAGCATTCTCCGGGACATCCGCGAGAACAACATTCTTGTGGCTAGCAAACTTGCCTTCAAAAAATTCTGCGTCGCGAGATTCTATGATATGATTAGATTCGATATCAAGGAACCTCCGAGCATCACTCTTATTATCATAGCCCAAAAATATGGTCTTCGTAGTTCTCGTTTCCAGCTTCTGAATCATTAGGTTTGAAAGCTTCGCATACGTCAGAAACTCCCATACTCGAATGATATTCAAGTCGGGTCTGACCTTGAACCAGAGTTCATGAGGAGTAATATCAAATGTCGCGAATGGTACTCTATTCAGAATAAACGTAGCCGTAAGCGTTGCTTCTCCCAGAAGCACTTTGGAAGTTCTGCTGTCAGCAATATGGAGTTCATCATCTCTGTCAACGTCATGTTCTTCCTTTCTGCTACACCATTAGATTAGAGAGAATACGGAGTAGTAGTTTCATTGACAATTCCATATTTTTTACAAAACGATGCGAATTCCAAGAAACGATATTCTTCGTCTCGATCGCTTCTGAGTCTTTTGAGTTATAGACTTGTTGGACATTTTACTCCAGCCTTGAACTTCTCAAACGCTTCGTCTTTCGACTTGAGAAGATATACGAACGTGTACTTCAAAAAATCGTCAATGAAAGTGATAAAATACTTCATTCCGGCTTTTGTAGAGAATTGCTTAAAGTCACAGATATCTGAGTGTACCAACTCCAGAAGATCTGTGCTTCGGTTCACTCTTCTGAACGGCTTCCTGACGATCTTCGTCTGTGCACAGACTTCATATTTCTCTACCTCCTTATCCCCACATTTGGAGATAAAGCCTAGACTTGACATCCTATTAATGCATTTACTATGCACATGTCCTAATATATTATACCACAACTCAAGAGAATAACCAGAAGTAGAGACTGCATTAATACAAACAGAAGGATTTACAAGATAAAGTTTAAATATTCCTTCGGTACAGAATACTTTTTCAAAGTATGTTCCCTTGTAGGACATCACCATCTGACCTGCATTGATATCCATCCTCAGGCCCACCTTGTACAGCAGACTCCCAGAAACCAGATTCTTGGCGATCATTGGTACGTGCTTCACATTCTCTAGTGTAAGTGACTTTCCAGAAGTCAGCTTCAGCACTACCGTCCCAATCCCCAGTACTGCAACTTGAGACTTATCCGCCATCGAGACTTTCTCAGAGGTAGGCTCGTACTTGACGAACAGCTCCTTCTTAGAGCACACGTGGCAAGATGCACCAGTGTCCACCCACCAGTCAGTGTCCATGCCATGTGACTCAACCTACGCAATCATAGCAACTAGGTTAAGCTCACCTTGCTCTTTTGGTTTAGGTTTCGACCTGCAGTCGCTCTTGTAGTGACCATTCTTGTCACAGTTGTAGTACGTCACATCAGTCTTCGGCTTTGGCTTGAACTGAGCCGACTTCACCTTCAGCTGGTTGAAGTCCTTTTTCTTCTTCTTGTAAAAAATTTTTTGCTTCCTTTTAGAGTCACTAGCATGTACCATGTTGGCCTTAGCCAACTTCTAGGACAAGGAGTCCAACTTCAGTTGCCCCCTGGCTTCATCTTCAATGTGAATCCAGTGAAGAAGATCTTCGAGCTGATCTCCATCTTTTTACGGTACATGTCAGTCTTGAACTTGATTCATTCTGGAGGAATTTTGGTGACGATAGCCCCCATCATAAATTTATCTTCATGCTTCATGCCCTCTTCCTCCAATTTCTGCTGCATCTTTAGAAAATTCCTTAACTTGTGGGATATCACCTTCTCGTCCTCAAATTGTAAAGTGAAGAGCTTCTCGACGAGATGGATTTTAGACATTTTTTCGTCAGTTTGTAGTGCTTCTCAAGATATTCTCAGACATCTCTTTCCTTCTCCTTCTTATTATAGAACTCTGACATCGAGTCGTCCATAGCATTGAGAATCAATAACCCGCAGAGGTCGTTGTCTTCCTTCCACTTGGAGTGCGCGTCCTGCGCAACACCAACTGCAAGCTCTCCTCCATCTTCGGGAATGGTAGGTTCAGAATCAACCAACACATAAGCAACTTTGAAAAAATGAAGATTCAAGGAGATCTTCATCTTCCAAATATTGTAATGCTTTCCATCAAACTTCTCAAGATTATGAAAGCTAGTATCGAGAAGGTTTGAGCGGTTGTCCATTCTAACTCAGATCTTGCCTTGAGATTGTTAGTCCCGAAGTCAGATCAAAGAAGAAGAGGTAGCCACAAAGTAGAGACTCACACAAGAGTTCGTCTCTACTAATTCCAGAAGAGAAGTTTGTGCACTGAGATTCACACAAGAGTTCCTCTACAGTGACACAACCCCACAGAAGCACTAAACCAGTAACATGTTATAAACTGACAACCCAAAAAAAAATGTAAATAAAACAAGAATCAGAAAAATATTCTTCTCTTTACGTTCGCAGACGTTACACCTAGAAGAACGAAAACAAGAACAAAAATACAAAGAAGAGAACTCATGCGGGGGTGATCAAAACCACCAAAGCTCAAGGCAAGATACGCGCTATACAACGATATGCCCCCAGGATCCAGCAAGTCCACACGAGAACTTCTGGAACGCTCTCAGTCACCTTCGGATCACTCGGAAGACTCTTTTGGAAGGATGCTAACTGCTGCCAGAAGGGAGTCAGTATATTTTCTTAATCCATTAGTGAGCCTTTTTTTGGTTTGGACTACGATCGTCTCGTGTGTTTTATTTTTCATTAGAATTTTTCACATAAATATAGTTTGTGTTTGTATTGTGTTCATTTTCACGGATAGTGGTATTATGTGTTGGAAATAGTACCTTGATTTTCTGTAAACAAAAAATAAGAAAATTTAGTATTACCGGCCTCTAGGGGAAGTTGCGCACAACGTACTGCTCTAAGAGATTATTCATATGATTATTTTTACATGTCCTGAAAATTTTGATAATATCTGATCAACCATATGTTGATTCATTTTTTTTATTCAGTGTACCATGTCAGACTGAAATATTTATATTCAGCAATGCTAAACATTTTTCTAGTTGGTATTACATCTACATGGCTTTATATTGGAACCACATGTATACTCTGCTACCGTTTCTGATACTGCTTATAACATCTTTTAACACTCATCCTGGAGTGAGAAATCCATGTTGCTTTAGTTGTGTTCTGTTGCTTTTGCATGTCATAGGTAAAGTGCAAGGATCACAACACATATTAATAATTCCATGTATTCTATTCCCGGTGCATATCGAGGATTCTCTTCATTTAATTAGTTACTATTTAAGTAGCCAAATTTCAGGAAGTTTATTGGATAATGACATGAACTTTGGCAGAGGACTTTTATATGACCAGTTGTTAAAATGGTGATGGTACCGTAGCAACTTCAGCCATATATACATATAAATTTTGCTTCACTGTGATTTGTTGTTGGAATGTACTTTATAGATAAACAATAAATCTTTGATATACAAATAGTGCAAATTCTTCCGTTCTTATTCTTCGTTGCTACTTATACTAAGAGTTGTTATACAACAAAGTACAACTGTTTCAATATTCTTTTTGTTTGCTGGTAACAAAGTTGTACAACTTTTATATATATATATATAAAATAAGGACTAAGAAGTCCTCCATTTAGCTCAATTAAGTAGTTCTTCATGAACCTTATTAGATTGCTCCAAATGTTGATCTACTTATGACAGGGTATTCAACATGTTACCTGCAAATGTTGATGTATAGCACAATGTGTTGTCAGGTCCAATTTGATTTTTAGTTCAAACAATTAGTTTCCTTGATGTATTTCTTAATTTGTACATAAGGATGTGTATTGGTCGTCTTAATAGTTCATCATCGTCCACTAATATCGGTGTATTTCTTATATCAGCATAAACCAACATATCATGTCCAAATCGAATAATTCATACACTGATGTTACTAAATACTGGATGTGGATTATCATGGGATCGTTCCATGTCTAGAATCAAGTTGTGGAATGAAAGTAAATATTCCATTTTCCATGGGATCGTTCCATGTCTGCTTTAGTGTCTACTATCCTAACCTTACCTAGTTGGTATGGAATTGCACAGTATATGTATTCATTTATATTTGCTAGCTAACCAGGAGCTACAGTAAATTGATTACAAATGGATTGGATGTTGCTAGCATAGTAAAACAGGCAATATATATGACCAGTCTTAAAATTGGTCCATAGTGAGATTTGGTTATAAGTTTCATAACCAACGATCGAATAAAAATATTAAAAGGGAAAAAGGTTGTGACAGAAGTCTCATTATGAAATATTCACCAGTTGTTAATTTCTGTTTAGAGATATTTGATTCATTAGAAAATGTCCAAATTTCTTGTTAAATATTGTTTTGTTACAAATATTTAAATGTTACAAATTAGAATCTATTCTATTAATTTACAAGTTGAATAACAGTTTTATAATTGGTATGGATCCAAATTGTTTGTTTTTTTATTGTTAAAATCCTTCTTATTGTTGTTAACAAAATTCTTTGACAAAGAAATAGTTTTGCTAGTAATAATTTTTAAAAGTTGACATAAGAATACTTGTTGCTTTAGTCAAATATTATCTATTGCTTACTGTTAACAAGTTATACATGCTCCTATTACATTTGTGACATTATGAATCACTTTTTCAATCTAGGTTAAAGCAATATAGTTTAGAGATGTTGTGAATCCCTAAGTTTTAAAGTAGCAATTAGTTTGGGTACAAGCCGATATGGTCATTCTGTCAAAAATGGTGTAAATAGTCCTAAGCGACGCGGTATTTAAGTGTTTATGGACCACCGCTAGCTGAGAATCGGTCCCTACAGGTAATCCAAGTTGATCAACACTTTTAGCTAAAGATTTGTTAAGGTTGATTATCAAAATCATTTAAACTATTAATCTAGATCGTCATATTATTTAAATACATTGTTCGTGTAGAACATTTGTTGGTGTTTTCACTTTGCTTTGGGAGTTTTAGTCACACATTAGAAAACCACAAATGTGTATATCTCAATATATAGCTTAGCTTAGTATTGGTATATGCACATGGGGTGGTGGCCCATGTGGGTTGAATTTTCTAGAGGGATTAAGTGTGAACCCCATTATGACAGTCTTTATTTTGTCCCACCTTTGGAAAGTTTTTCTTAGGAGCTAAGCCCCAAAGGGACTTAACGACTCGGACTCAAGAGCGCAAAGTGGCGCTTTGTTGGCGCACTTTGCACTTAAAACGTCAGCATCGTCGCATGACGCTCGTGCGCTCCTTTTATGCGCGAGTTACATGCACGGTTGCTTGTTCGGAAGCATGTTTCGCGGAGCCATACGGCCAGGTGCCCATGTGGCCAGGTGCGCATGCGGCCAGGTGCCCATGCAGCCAGGAGCCCATTCGGCCAGGGGCCTTGCTGCCTTGATCAGGTGTCTATGCTCCCAAGAGCGCATGCGACCAGGGGCCTTGCGGCCTGGAGCTATGCGGCCAGCAAGTTAGCTTAAGCGAGTCAAGTATGGAGGGGACCGGGACAGCTGCTGGCAGCTCGGTGCGGCGCAGGCGACACATGGTTCTCTGTGCCACGCGGCTGCAAGCTTTCGGCTCCTGGCGGTGCTGTCTACTCTGTGCAGTACAGTGCGCAGGTGGCGCAGGCGGCTCGTGGCTCTCTGTGCCATGCGGATGCTACTTTCGGTACCTGACGGCGTTGTCTTCTCTGTGCAGTACAGCAGCGCATGCGGCCTGATTTTTTTCTCAGGCCGCATGGAAGCTGAAATCCTCTTTAAATAAAGGCTCTCCTCTTTCATTTAAAAAAAGTTGGAAAAATTGAGAGAGAGTGAGAAAAACCGATAGCACCAACAGGACCTGCGGTAGCAGTTAGCATCCTTCCAAAGAAATATTTCGAGTAATCCGAAGGTGACCAAGAGCGTTCCAGAAATTCTCTTCTGAACTTGCTGGATCATGGGTGCAGATCGTTGTATAGCGCGAATCTTGCCTTGAGCTCTGGTGGTTTTGATCACCCCAACAGGAGTTTCCTTCTTTGTATTTCTGTTCTTGTTCCCGTTCTTCTCGGTGTAGCGTCTGCGAACGTAAAAAGAAGAACAATTTTCTGATTCTTGTTGTATTTGTATTTTCTTTGCGTTGTCAGTTTATAACATGTTCCTTGTTTAGTGCTTCTGTGGGGTTGTGTGTCACTGTAGAAGAACTCTTGTGTGAATCTCAGTGCACCAACTTCTCTTCTGGAGTTTGTAGAGACGAACTCTTGTGTGAATCTCTACTTTGTGGCTACCTCTTCTTCTTTGATCTGATTTCGGGAATAACAACATTCACTTCAAAAATTGGTCCAATTAGTGACGTTATTAGCAACGTCAGAATAAAATATCGATAAATCCTAAGAATTTAGC
This sequence comes from Iris macrosiphon, assembly GCA_036927795.1. Classification (NCBI taxonomy): domain Eukaryota; kingdom Viridiplantae; phylum Streptophyta; class Magnoliopsida; order Asparagales; family Iridaceae; genus Iris; species Iris macrosiphon. Next base: position 24,128,395 of record JAYESA010000009.1, on the reverse strand, counting down.
GACGCCAACATAAAATGTCGCAATATGTCGCAGTTGGCGACGTCCAGCGACTAAACTTATTATTATGGAAATAGACGTCGGTAAAAGTTGTAGAACGTCACTAATATTTTTATTACATCTACGTATTTAGGGACGTTGTAACATTTACGTCGTAGTATATTCACGTTAAGCGACGCCTATTTGATACGTCGCTAAATTTTTAATATAGGGTTTTCATTTTTCCCATTCATTTTCATTCCCACATTTTTGAACCCCCCCCCCCCCCCGATTGAGACCTAGGCGACCGTGACCCCCTCCGGCTCCCCCTTCGGCTCCCTACCTCCATGACCCCCTCCGACTCCCCCTCCGGTGCGCAGGCCCCCTTTCCACCACTCTCGATCAGTCATCCCCCTCCTAGGTCAGGTAAACCCTAACCCTAATTCTCATGACACCGATGCGGACACACATACATTTTGACATGGACACACACACTAATTATTCTGATATTGACACGAAAACACTAACACTGACATGGAGTGTGTGTGTGTGTGTGTGTGTGTGTGTGTGTGTGTGTGTATGTGTGTGTGGTGACTGGTGCCAACACATTGACTAACACTAACACTAACATATTTATAGCTTATTCAAAATGACACTATCATGGACACATTGACCCTAACACTCACACGAACACACACTACAATAGGAGGTGAAGGCCTACGGGCCATATGCTTGTGCTACAAATTAGGGTTTGTGAACTTAAGAATCATTTATAGAGTTTGCTTGCTAGTTTTCTCTTTTCATATAGTGATTGTCATGATGTCTAGGTGCTGTTGGATTAGAAATTTGTAGTGTTAAATCCATTCAACTCATCGTATGGACTATAAATTTTTCTAGGTGTAGTAGGATTGGGGTTGGATATGATCATGTATTGCTCGTTCTATTATCCAAGTTAAATGACGTTCATATAGTGATTGTCAAGATGAAGCAAAATTAGACGATCACTCAAATGTTCACTAGATTTCTCGATATCGTCAATCCTCTATCTTCCCTTGGCAAGGAGTATAGTAATCATGAAAAGATTCGTAAAGTACTCAGGGGGCTCACCAAGAACTGGAATCCCAAGGCCACTGCAATCATAGAAGGGAATGATCTTACTACGATGACCCTCGAGACGCTCATGGGTAAGTTGATGACTCATGAGCTGGATCTCAAGGAATTTAAAGAACCCACTCCCAAGGAGAAGACGGTTGCTCTTAAGGCACATCACAAAAAGGTCACCAACTATAACTCCGACGATAATGAGTCTCAAGAAGAGGAAGTTGCCCTGATCACAATAAACTTCAGGAAATTTCTAAAACTTGAGAGATCAAAGAAGAAGGAGCCAACTGACAACAATGATAAAGAGCCTATATGCTACAACTGTAAAAAGATAAGGCATATAAAGAAAGATTGTCCAACCCTAAAAAAGTAAATTGCCACAATCACTTATCTAGAAGAACATCATTACGGAAATATACAAATACTAGTATCTGGCACAAAAGTAAAGCTAGTGAATCCGGAGAAGAGAATCCTTGAGAAGCAGCAAACATATGCTTCGTGGCGTTAGCTTATCAGGTAATGAATAAAAACTCTTATGATGATTTTACTTTTGATAAACTAGGTAATGCTTTTAGTGATCTTCTTGATGATTTTAGAAAACTAGAAATAAGTACAAGCATGCTAAGAAAGATGTTCAAGAATATCATACTGAAATAGAAAGACCAACATCTCTACTAAGTGAAGTAAATAATACCTCGAACGATTCAGACAAAAATTCTAGACTTAAGCTTAACCTCTATGAGGTACTTGCCAGTCTTGACAATAGCTCTCAGGAGAACGCTAAACTTAAGGAAGAACTCAAATCTGAAAAGAAGAAGTTTTCCATTGTTGCACGTAGAATAGATGCTCTCGCTGCTAAATATGATGAAGTATATGCTACCTCTAAAATATTAGAGATTATATTGGGTAAACAGGTCGAACATACCTCTAACCAACCTAACACGTGACACGTAGCAAAACAAAAGAACACTCACAGCTATGCTCCTACCTACATGTATAATAGTTCATGCAATCATATGTTCAGAACACATCATACACATAGAACTAAACATAATTATGCATTCTATTATAGATATCCACGAAGACCACAAAGAAATATCCCACACAATCATGCATTCTATCCACATAGACCACAAAGAACTACTTTACACAATCATATCTATCATGCTGCACCAAGCACCAACCACACAGCTATATGTCACTACTGTGGTAAGAAAGGACATATATCTAGATTCTGTAGAAGAGGAAGTTAGTAGATATGATTGTTTATGCATGGGTACCAAAAACTAACACAGCGGAACCCTCAAAGAAATGGGTACCAAGGGTCATATCTATAACTTATTTTGTAGGTGGACCAACCCTCTCATGCTAGAAGCAAGTGGATTCTCGATAGTGGTTGCTCACGACACATGACTGGTGATGCTAAACTATTTGCAATGTTATTGATGAAGAAAGAAGGTTATGTCTCCTTCGGCAATAACCTCATAGGATATATTATTAGAAATAGTAATATAGGTTCTCCTCCTTATGTTGTCATTAAAGACGTTTGTCTAATAACAGAATTAAAATATAACCTACTCAGCATCAGTCATCTAGCTGACCATGGTTATGGTGTTAACTTCATTAAAAACAAATGCTCTATTTATAAAAGATCCACAGGTAAAGTTATCTTTGAAGGGATCAGGGATGACAATATTTTTTTTTTCTATCTTGCAAAAGACACTAACAATGCAGAAAAATATCTATACGCCAACAAAGATAACAGCTACCTATGACATATGCGTCTAGGACACACAAACATGGACACTATTACAAGACTATCCACAAAGAAACTCGTAAGAGGCTTACCAGAGATTACTTTCTAGAAAGATATGGTATGTGCTGACTGTGAAAAGAATAAAGCTACTAAATATTTTTTTAAATCAATCAACTCTGTAAGTACCTCTAGACCTCTATAACTCTTGCATATGGACTTGTTTGGACCCAGTAGAGTCGTCAGTCTTGGCGGTAAGCTTTATGTTTATGTTATTGTTGATGATTTTTCTAGATACACATGGTTTTATTTTCTTGCAAACAAAAATGAAGTATTCTCTGAATTTGTCACTTTTTGCAAAAAGGTTCAAAACGAAAAAGGTTTCATGATTACTCGTATCCGAAGTGATCATGAAGGCGAATTCGAAAATAGTAATTTTAAAAGATTTTGCAATAAAAATAGTTTTTCTCATGAATTCTCTTGTCTTATAACTCCTCAATAAAATGGTGTTGTAGAGCAGAAGAATAGAACTCTTGGCGATATGGCTAGAGTTATGCATGTTAAATCAGTATAACCTTCCGAAATATTTTTGGGCTGAAGCTGTAAGTACTTCATGCCATGTTTTAAATAGGGTGCTTATTCGACCTATATCGAAGAAAATCCCCATATGAACTTTGGTTTGGTAGAATCCCCACAATTAGTTACTTTAAAGTGTTTAGATGCAAATGTTTTATTTCTTAATACCAAAGATAATCTAGGAAAGTTTTACTCCAAGGCCGATAAAGGTATTTTTCTAGGTTATGCCGCCAAAAGTAAAGGATTAAGGGTATTCAACAAGAACTCATTGATTGTTGAAAAATCAATCAATGTTATATTTAATGAACACAACACTCAAGTACTAAACGATATCGACGATAAAGGTAGTCAACCCGCAACCAACAAGACATCTGAAGATACAAACTGTGCAGGTCATCCGGAAAGTCTGCCAAAGAGACTAAAGTTATCCACAGATCATCCTGAGGACTTGGTAATAGGTGATGTATCGAAAGGTGTAAGTACACATTCCTCAAATAGAGATATCATTGCAAATATTGCTTTTATTTCTCAAATAGAACTTAAAAATACTAATGAAGCTTTTGCTGATGAATTTTAGATTTCTGCTATGCAAGAGGAACTCAACCAATTTAAACGTAATCAAGTTTGGGAACTCGTTCCTAAACCTAATGATTATCCGATCATTGGTACTAAATGGGTTTTCCAAAATAAATTAAATGAGGATGGTTCAGTTACACGTAATAAAGCACGTCTCGTAGCTCAAGGATACAACTAAGAGGAAGGTATTGACTATGATGAGACCTATGCTCCTGTTGCTAGACTTGAATCTATCTGAATGCTTTACGCTTTTGCTAGTTTTCATAACTTTAAACTTTTTCAAATGGATGTTAAAAGTGCTTTTCTAATGGAGTTATCAAATAAGATATTTTTGTCAAAAAAACCCACTGGCTTTGAAGATTTTAAAAACCCTGACCACGTATTCAAGTTAAGAAAGGCTCTATACGGACTCAAAGAAGTCCCACGTGCTTGGTATGGACGTCTTAGCTTCTTTCTACTTGGAAACGGTTTTTCAAAAGGAAAAATTGATACTACCATTTTTATAAAATCTTCTGCTGATTCTTTGTTATTAGTGCAAATATATGTTGATGATATCATATTTTGATCCACTAATGAGACGCTATGTAACGAGTTTGCTAAGTGTATGCAGAGTGAATTTGAGATGAGCATGATGGAAGAACTGACATTCTTTCTAGGATTGCAAATCAAGCAAGATTCATAAGGAACCTTTATCCATCAGGCTAAGTACACGAAGGATTTGCTCAAAAAGTTCGACATGAACAATGCAAAGCCTATTGGAACTCCAATGGAAATATCCACTAAACTTGACCTTAATGAAAGCAGTAAACCAACAGACATACGTAAGTATCGAGGTATGATTGCTACTTTGTTATATCTAACTGCTAGTCATCCAGATATTGTGTTTGTTGTATGCCTTTGTGCTAGATATCAGGCTAATCCTAAGGAATCACATTTGTGCGCAGTTAAGCGTATCTTTAGTTTCCTTAAAGGAATTTTGTCGACAAGCTTTTGGTATCCCAAAATTATGTCCTTTGACCTTGCTGGTTACTCGGATGCTGATTTTGCTGGAAGCAAAGTCGATCGAAAAAGCACCAACAGCACCTGTCATTTCCTAGGAAAGTCTCTAGTCTCCTGGTTTAGCAAGAAACAAAATTCTGTTGTATTATCAACAACTGAGGCAGAGTATATCACTGCATAGAAATTCGTCATCATTTTTTAAGGGATCATCAATTAAACAGAGATATTTGTTTAGAATATGTGGACACGGAACATCAATTAGTAGACATCTTTACTAAACCTTTAGTTGAAGATCGATTCAACTTTATCCGTCGAGAATTAGGTCTTTTGGATTCTGATAAAATATAAGAATCATAAGATACTTTATAAAAAAATTGTTACATTTTTTCAAAATATTTTAAAAATTTTGGATACAAGCCGAAATGGCCATTCTATCAAAAAGGTATAAATAACCTTAAGCGACATGGTATTTAAGTGTCTTTGGACCACCGCTAGCTGGGATCCGGCCCCTATAGCATCTCCGAGATGATTTAAACTCTTAAAAATGTACGATTTAAGTTTAGTGCTTATTATTCTGTATTTATATCAAGTCAAGAAATGCATAATATTGATTAAAGTTATATTGAGATTCTGGAAATAAATGTCAACAGAGATCGGACCGAACTCGGGCCGAGATCGGACCGAACTCGGGCCGAGATCGGACCGAACTCGGGCCGAGATCGGACCGAACTCGGTTAGTTTAATTCCAGAATATGCTGTCATTAATCTTTTTCTTAATTTAGGTTTATGCTACTCTATTTATACATCTTTTCGTGGCTCATTCATTCAAACCAACAAAAATTATCCTATCCTCCACAAATAAACATAGTTTTTCCTACTACATCCTTTTCCAATGGCCCCTAAAAGGAAAATAGAATCATTTTTCGACTCTCTTTTTTGTCCTATTATGCCAAACATAGGAGAATTTGACGTTTTCACTTTTCCAAGCCTCAAAATTTTAAATGATTGGTTTAATGACTTCTCTAAGAGACACATCTGTCTTGGCCGTCATATTAATTTTTCTTCCCAACACAATGACTATCTACCTATTCTTCAAAAACTTCAAGTTGAAGAACTTGTTAAGACCCGTACCAATATTTACACAAATGCTATTCAAATGTTCTATTGCAACTTAGTATATGAACATAATACTATTTCATCTAGAGTTCGTGGTATTCCAATTGAATTTGATGCGGACGACTTGGGTAAAATCCTACGCATTCCCGCTATTGGACAAACCCTTGTCAACATCACGCAAGTTCAATTAGACCATGGCTTAACTCTAGACACTTTCAAAAATATCCTTTGTCACCCTCTTGAATGTCCACCTGGAAAATTTTATGCTAGATACTTGAATGGTCACTTCTTTGAAATGAATCGTATTATCTTTTCAACTTTTCTACCTAAGAAGACTTACTTTGATGAATTCTCTTATCTAGAAATGTCAGCTTTATATCACTTGAATTTCGACATTAACTTCAATGTTTCCAGACCATCTTATCTCAAACAGTTCAATGTCGTAAGCAATGGCATCCACTACTATACGTCATGTACTTGTCAACCATATTCAGATATTTGATATTCTATTGGATACTTGTCCATATTTTGAGGAACCTTTATCCCTCAATAGAGTTTGGAGAATTGAGCAAACTATGCTTCTACCTTATAACTCATCATCAAACTCCAACACTCATCATGTTGATTCCGTCCCTCATGTTGATGAACAACCACAAACCTTAAAGTCTATTTTTAATCTATTGTGTGATCGCTTCCACAAAGAAGATATATGTAATCGTTCTACTAATCATCTCTAAACTCTGCAGACTCAGGCTCTTGGCAACACTTTGATAGACATCCAGTACACCCTATCGAAGCACCCAGTCGGACCTTTTTTGATTCTCTGAAATCTGAATCAACAAGAACTTTGCATTGATCCCCCCTAAGTTCAAAAATATTTGGATCCAGTTGGTGCCTTCTTCGATCCAAATAGAATAGTTGAACCTGATGATGAAGTTGAAGAAAATGATAACTAGTTACTCAATGGATTTGAACATTTAAAAAGTTTACTTTTAGATGCTCTACTATGATGTTTCCACTACACATATGTTTTTGTATATTTTCTTTTGAAATGAATAAAGTTTAAAGCAATTTTCTTTTGTCATTATATGTTATCCTGTATACACTTTACTCTCTTGTTTTTCTTATCATTTCACCGATTTTGAGGGAGCATGCCATTTTGATCAAATGACAACGGGGGAGAAAGACATATATAATAATAGCATACAAGATGATACTTGATAGACGTTGCCTTCAGCATATCAACTACTCCACAGTTATGGGGGAGCCTTGCATATCAAAGACTTGCAGTATCATTCATAGTTTGTCAATTATCAAAATGGGGGAGATTGTTGGTCCATCCGGTCCCAGTCAACTTGATTTTGATAGTTAACTAAACCTTGCATTAATATGTCACAATCTGAAGCCTCAACACTGCTATTATATGTCTGTATTGCGTCTCTTCAAATATAATATTTTATTTATTTGAGTCTAGGATTGATGTAAGCTGAGTCGCACTGACAAATCAAAGTACATATACCCAAATACCTAGTCCAATCAAATAAACCAAAGAACATATCCACCAAATTAGGCCACATTCATTAATAAAGTCTATCATACTTAGAAATCAAACTCGGGACAAATTCATGCCGAACTTGGACCGAACTCGGTTACCCTTTTGGTATAAAATCAACCAGTTCAATAAGCTCCTGATTTCTTGGCCCAATGGTTAAAATTTTTGAATTAAATCTCATCCGAATTTTGGCCGAATTCTGTTTTCCAACACACTATATATAGGATTAGATTTCTACATTCCTACTCACTCAACTATTCATAAATCTTCTATCATATTGTGAGCAAACATCTAAGCCTTAACATTCCCATCTCTAAGAGCAACTCCTTAGCCTTCCTAGTGCCAAGTGCAGTCTCGGTCTAGAAGACTACAAAGTTGTAATAGCTTTGTTCCATCAGTTACTCTCTCTCTCTCTCTCTTGTTGTGAAGTTGCGAGACTTCGGATCAAACCTCATGGTATAAAGAAGTGGCAAGCCTTCGGATCAAAGCTTGTGATTCACTATTGGTGATTTTAGTGGATAAAACTCTGAGCTTGAGTTCCCGGGACTGGACTAGCCCTCTCAGAGGGAAACCAGTATACATCTTGGTATTTGTGTTTGCTTTCTCTCTCTACTTTATTGCTTTACTTTACTGTCTTTATATACACTGTTAGTTAGCAACTACCTTCATTCTGATAATCTTAAATTGGGTAGATTATTCTGCTGCACTCTATTCACCCCCCTAGAGTTGCTTTATAGTCCTTCAGGTCCTATGCGTCCAAGAAGGAGGCTGCATAATACTGTCCATACGGCATCAACTCACATTCTCAGGCAGACAGTCGCATGCGGCTCTGACAACAACAGAATTTTTGTTTTTGACCGTATCTCATTCGGCGCAGATCCTATGCGACCTACTGAGAGTGGTAAAAATCCAAATCTGGACTCTTCTTATTGAAGATGCCTAGGGCAGTACGATCTCGTCAAGCTCAAGCAACTGCTCATGCGACTGACTGCCAACATGCATCGTTAACTATTACGCGGACCTCTGACAGAAAGTTATACAGAACTGACCCATGCGTCCAACCCACAGGGACCAATGAACAGGGCCAGTCTCAAAAGTCTTCCGCCGATACGTCGGGGCAATTTCGTGTACGAACCCCAGGCCAGGAAGCAAATACAACACCTGGGCATCCGTGTGTCCGGGATACCCAGACTCACAAAGAGGATGCAAAGGTAAAATATCCTTCGCATGATTTGCGTGACGTGATTACTCACAAGCGCAAAGCAAGGGAATCAACTATGGCGTGCGATGTGCCCTCTCTAAGGCACTGTTACGCCAACATCATTATCAACTATTGCTGCAATAAAGCGGCAGTTCCCACAGACAGGCAGTCGGACTTCCAGTGACTGCACCAGTAAATACCTATCTGGCAACAACCCGGAGATCAGGTACAAGTAACATAGGAGGACCCGGAGATCAGGTGCAAGTACCAGAGGAGGAGGAGTTGCCCTTCACCTCATGCTACTCAACTGGAAAGCTTCCCGCCACCAAGGGAAGAAAGAAGTCAAATGCCTCCAGTCCGGCGCTCTCTACTACTGCATCACAAATGCGACTACCTGGAGGGCTGACGATGGCACCTGCGGAAGGCATCTTCTAAGGCACCCGCTTAAAGAAGAAGCTGTCAGCCCCTGGGGGTAATTATTCCTCAGAATCTCTAGGGGTGGCCCAAGCTGGGGGTAGTGTCCCCCTGGACATACGCAATAACCCAACGTTCCGTAAAGATAGTAAATCTTAAGGGAGAGATGTCGAGTTCTTTGTGGGTAATCACCCTCATCAAGAAGACGCATCTTCCAAAACTGGGGGAAACATTCCCTCCGAGTCTGAATAAGATGTAGTACTTTCAGCTTTTCCTGCGTACAATGATTCCGAGGAAGCTAACAACAACATGCCTAGGGTTAATGTAGCATCTAAGGCTGGGGGTAGCAATCCTCCGGAATCGGAAGACGGTGCGATGATGCCTACCTCGACTGCAACTCCCTAGGAACATACAATGACAGGCTGGGGTGTAGTCACCCTCGAATAGTTAGAGCATCATCTAATGATGGGGGTAGCATCTCCTTTGAGTTTAAAGATGATGCAACAATGTCCGTCTTCCCTGAGGACAGGGCGACTCAGGAACCCAAGGCAGAAGGGCTCAACGATCGCCAACGACTCGATGCTCTTGAGGCAATGCTGCATACCATGAGTGCCATAATGCAAACTCTAGCCCAGGCAATACTGGAGATCAAGGCAAACATGGTCCTGCCACCCTCAGGGCCTACGGTAACTCTGTAAGACGGGATTAGCAATCTCCTGGTGATCCATACCAACCCGTCATGCCGTGAGTACAGTGATTCCCAAGAACCAGACAATGACATATCTGGGGGAAGTCTCCCTCGACAAGACAGAGCTGCATCCAAAGCTGGGGGTAAAATTTCCTCTGAGTCCGAAAATGATGCAAAAGTTCCAGTCTTCCCGGAGGACCATACGACTCAGGTATTGGAAGCCCCAAAGATAAAGGAGACTTTTTCTTTCAATGACGAAGACATCATTGAAATCTTTAATATACTGATGAAGGGAAACAAACTTCGGCTACCCAACATCAGATGCCCTGAAGAGGCTGACAAGGTCGATGACCCAAAATATTGCCTCTTTTATCGGTACATTCATCATCCAACCAGAGACTGCCCTATTTTGAAGAGATGTATCCAGCAATTGATCGATGCCAATGAGCTCACCCTCAACTTCAAGGAAAAGACAGTCATTACGAACACAGTGTCCCTCCAACTAGGCGACTTCCCAGTGACGGAAGCCCAGGCAACCAGGGAGGTCGTCACCCTCCCGCCGGCTCACAGCCGAGTAGCAGGCTTGGTATCACTTACAACCCCAAGAGGTGAGCCCATTGCTCAAAAACTGGCATAACAAATGGCACCTTCAACGACCAGGTCAAAGGAAAAGCAATGCAGGCCAGGCCGCAAGATCCTTTCCTTGGAAAACATAAATTGTAGACTTCATGTGATCAGCGTAGCTCAACAAGTCTTCTTATGCATAAAATCTAAGTCTCGCATGACTCATCAGCAATGGTGCATGATATGCAGCATTCCATTGTACGCATCCGAGCAAGTCTTCAGTACTTCTTGTCGTAACAAATCCTTATGGAAAACAGGAAGTATTCCCCTGCACGATATACAAAAATGCGTAGCAAGCGATGGTCCTTGACCTAGTAGACAATCGTGCGCACGCGGCAGTGATCCTACGTGCACAACTCAGCCAACTCTGTCATGTATACATGGCAGTGTTCCTATGCACAGAACTTATTATTCGACGCGGGATAAGTCATCAATAGTATTCAACGCAACAAATAATGAGCTACCCTAGTTCCATCATTACAGCCAAAAATTACTCTATCTCATGTCGAATATGGGACACAACCTCGAAAAAGCTGAAGGTCTGAACTTTGGTAAAGGACGGCGTACTCCATTACAATCCGACAGTTATTACAACAGTACTCGCAGATGGCTAGAATATGGAGATGCTTGTATGCGCCATGACTCACAAGATGGCCGACAAATCCTAACCTAAAGGGGAGGGCCCGTTCATTGTAGAAACCGTGTTTCCCAACGGCGCATTCCGACTAGTGAAATCCAACGGCAACTTGCTCATGATGCCTATCAACGATAAGTTCCTAAAATAAAGTACTACGTCTAAATTAGACTTGTACTCCCCTCATCCCCAGCGGGTTAATCTAGATATACAAATTAACTCTTGGTTCTTCATCCCCGACAAGTGCCCATGTGCAACATTCTTCCATTCTTTACATATTATCGTAAAACCCATCATCTGTATCCTGGAACCCTGGATGCGCAATGGATGATGAGTCCCCAAAGTCTCCCAAGCGGAGCGGTCCTCAGGTCCTGTCACGCCCCAGTCCCAAAATACCGAGGGACCAGACGCGTGTCAATGGCCAGCAGTACGCACCGATGGACCAACTCAATATAATGGATCCATCAGGGCATACTTAAGCTGTAAAACAAGTCTACGACAATCATGGCACAACTAATCTTATCCACACAAGATATAAAATATGATCCACATAATAAATAAGGAATGTAAATCATCAGCAAGTCTCACAAAGTACTTCGGGGAACAACCCGATAAATATCTAGTACAATGGTTCTACAGACCAGAAAAGAAAAGACTGAAAGAAATACTAAAAGCTGAGCATAAACATGGATGCTCAAGAGAAGTCTTCAGCTAAGACCTCGTCCTCGGATGGTGGTACAGCTCCTGGATCAGCTCCTGCTCCGGTCCCGTAAACCTCGAGATAAACCACGTCTGCAAAATCTGGGGACAAAATCCATATCCAGGTCCTCAGGGGACATAGCAAGGTACAGAAAATAATACAAGCCAGAATATAAACAGTGCAGCAAATAATAAGATAAGCAGGGTAAGTATGTAACATCTGTATAAAATACAAGAGAGAATATCAACAGTACTCAGGTTGGAACTACTACAAGCTCTGTGAAGGGGAGCCGGTAGCAAGGGTGTCAAGAGGTGGTCTAGCTCAGCGGGAGACTGAGTAGCCGGCATAACATAATCAACCTGTAGCCTGTGGGTATCTCCAGCAATAGATGGAACAATAAGGGAATACTAAAATAACCAGCTAAGTGATATGCAAGATGAGAGCAGCACTAGAACTCAGGCTGAAGCATACTACAAGCTCTGTGTAGGGGAGCCGGTAGCAGCAGTAGTAATGAGTAATGGGCCAAGCTCGGCTATAGAGTCTTGTGCCTCACAATAATAGGGGTGTATATATATGATCAGCCTGTAGTCTGTGTGTCTCTCCCACCCAATGTAACCACACAAATTATGAACATAACGTCTCACGTCCATGTCAGCGGGGTCATAACTAATGCACAAGTCATAATGTATCTAGATTATAGTATCTCTATATGTCCTGCATCCTATACAGGATCACCACGAATATCTCGGGAAGATCCTGTCTCATGATCAGTGTCCAGTGTCCTGGGTCAAGTGTACTTGGTATGACAAGTACGAGAAGATAAAGTGTCACGTATGTCCATATCTAGATGACATTACCCAACACCGCGTACGATGTTGGCACCCGACTGATAATCGGACGCTAAGTATGTCAAACGGCCCTAGGTTGAGCATGCACAGTAATATAATGAGATAAGAAAATAGATAACAAACTGCAGAGTTGGCAAGGTACACTTGCCTGATGGTTGAATATCAACTGTCGTCCTGGTATCGGTGGATCCGGTAGGTACTACTCCAAAAGCTGTAATAAACATCACCAACAGTCTCAGAAGATGTCAAATAGCTGAAAATGCTTGTCCTTACGTCCAATTTAGACACAGGGGCAAAAAGGTCATTTTTGGGCCAAAGCGGGTTCCACATGTGGGCCACTTAGCACCGAAAAACGTGTCAGGGTCAAAGGGCTCCAAATTCCGCAAACTCAGTGTCTACAAGTCAGGAACGATGATACGAACCCAACAGAACTTCCAGAATTGGATTCCGATGAGCCGGTCATAAAATCACCCGTCAAGTGGAGCCGGTGGGGCCCACGATACGCGATTTTGTCAACGTTCTCAGAATCGAACCAAACTTGGCTCACAGGACCAGCGTATTGCTACGGGTCTGATGGCGTAAGTTTCGTCTCGATCCGACGTGTGTACACGAAGTTAGAGCGTGTTCCAGAAAGGACGGATACGGGGTGTCGTCGGCGGATACGCGTTGATTCCGGGGTGCACGCACCTCCAAATCGACTTCTGCAAAATCCTACACGACCGTATCAATGTCGCACATAGTTTGGTAAAGACCGCGTGCGACCAAGTCGTCCCGATTGGCAGGGCAGACTCAGTTCCGGGGTGAAACAGGGCGTTGTTTTTTTTCTATTTTGGATCGCGGTGTACGATCACCACAGGACGCGATGCACCGAGCGAGTTGCACGGGCACCGATAGGGTTATACAGTCTACTCATAGCAATTTACAGAATCGAAATCGGAGTGGCGAGGTGAAAGAAATCGGTACCTGAACAGGGCTCCGTGAATGCTGAATTTCACGTGTCCGGGTGTCTGTTTTGTGTCCTGGTTCGAATCTGCTGTGTCCGGTCTGAGGCTGCTAATGACGGGGTCCCGGTCCCGCGCCCAAGTCCTCAGGTTCCGCAGTACTAGTGAAGGGTCTGCGAGCTTGCAATATGTGGAACCCACGCATCTCACCATATCTTCAGAAAATCCGGCAGTCCACCCTTTGCATTAACAGTTGTCAAGAGATTTATATTGTCCATGTACCAGAACTTGACTACAAACTCATCTCCAGCGGCTAAGAATCTGTTCTTATTTGTACCAAACTATACAACCCTGACTGAGCTCTTCCAGAGAGCGAGAAGAACCATGATAGCTCAAGCAAATATCAACAGCCCTCCTCCTTTGAAAAAACACTCCTTTGCATGTTTTGCTTTTTAAATCACTTCTATCAAGGTTGATTAAAGGGGCAAGTACCAAGGCTTTTGCTCTTGAAGGTCCTCATGATGCGCCATCTCTTTACAGTGCTCACAAAAATCCACCACGGAACATCTGCAACCAGCATCCAGTCTCCATCTTTGTCTTCGTACCTCAATGAAACTCTGATGTTCCATCTAGGAACTATATGGCACTTAAGTCATCTAACACCATGAATATTAATAGTATATAACAAACGTATACAGAAGGTGGCTTCGCGTGCAGCTTCATATTTCAACATGGATTTGAGAGTGGAAGCAAGTTTCTCATAGGAGCAGTGATACTCACGATCCACCTTCCTCCCTATGGGTCTCCGTCCATGTACACCTTGACGAGTAGATATTTCCTCGAAGGACCCCCTCCGCCGAGTCCATTGCTGATCCATATTTCTCGAGAGGACTCGAACAAGAAAGAAGGTGAGAGAGAGATCTGGGAATGAGGGTTCGTGGTAGGCTCTGTTCGGTTGCTGCTAGAGTTAGGTTTTTCTTAGGGAAAAATAAATTATAAGGAAAAGGGAAGGAAGAGGTGTTTATATACATGTAGGATTTTGGTTTGGGTTGACCTAGGAATTAGGGCTTGGTCCACATTCCTTGGGCTAGGCTTTAGCTCTCATGGGGATGTTGGGTGTTTGGCACGGGTTTAATTCGGTTTAAATGTAAATTAGTTTTAGGGCTTTAAAAAATGATTCCGGAGTCCAATAAATTCACAAAAAATTACCCTGTGTCCGGTTTCCATTTTACACAATAAAATATTATTTCCATAATATTTTAATATTAATTAATAACATTTAAAATTCTTTTATTCACAAAATCCCTTAGTTTTATTTCTAGAAAAATACAGAAAAGAAAATTGGATAAATGTTTTAAAATAAAATGAAAAATCAGGGGGCTTACAGGTCCACTCGCACAATCCCGCAGTGACCACTCAAAAACAAATCTCTTTAGATGCTAGCCATGTCCATATCACCTCTGAGCTATCGTCCCATCAATCTCCCTAACGGAGCAATCCTCATGTCTATCCTCATTTTCGGATAGACCACACTCAGCAAATTACTCCTCCGCGAGTTTTTTTTGGATATTGGTTCACGTCCATATTACCTCTGAACAGTTGTCCTAACATTTCTCTCCGGCTGAGTTTGCCATGTCCAAGTGACCTCTGAGCAAACCTTTCAGGTTTTGGCTATCGATCATCATGTTCATATTACCTCTGATATTGATTATCTTCCAACTTATCATCCGTACCCAATCCGGAGTATGCCAGCAGTGATAAGTCCACAAAAACTGTCATGTCCATATTACCTCTGGCAGGGCTTGTCTCAAACATATTACTTGTACTAACGTGCGCAAAAAGTAGTGGGTCCACAAAATCTATCACGTCCATATTACCTCTGATAGAGTTTATTTTTGAATCTATTACTCGTACCCCAATTACGCAAAAGGGTAATAGGTCCACCAAAATCCTCCAGCGGGATGTCCATTATCCCCACAAAATTATATCTTACCATATCCACATTACCTCTGAGTAAGATATTTCTAGAACTTTTCTATGTCCACATTACCTCTGAGTAAAGTTTTGCTCTTTGAATTTTCTGCCATCACGTTCACATAACCCCTGATAGTACTAGTCATTTCAGCTTATTATCCATACTTAAAGTACGTCATGGGTAATAAGTCCATAACCAAAGAGTCTGCCATATCCATATTACCTCTGAGCAAAATTTCTGGCCTTGACCATCAATCATTACGTCCATATTACCTCTAATATCGATTATCTTCCAACTTATCACCCGTACCTAATCCGGAGTATGCCCGCGGTGTTAAGTCCACAAAAACTGTCACGTCCATATTACCTCTGGCAGGGCTTGTCTAAAACCTATTACTTGCACTAACGTGTGCAAAAAGATAATGGATCCACAAAACCTATCACGTCCATATTACCTCTAGTAGGGTTTCTTTCTGAATCTATTACTCGTACCCCAAAGTGTACAACATGGTAATAGGTCTACCAAAAATCCCCCAGTAGGATGTCCTCAGGACCGTACCTAACCTCTAGGTATGGCCATTGATCAGCTCAAGTCTACGTCACCTCTGAGCTATCGTCCCCACATGCGTCAACCTGACGAACTTAGCAGAAGGAGGCGGACAGTGAATACGTGCCGATATTATGCTTCTTATTCAAAGTATTCCAGACTTAGCCAAGTCTAAAAACTTTGAAGAGGGGCTTGTAGAAGCATGAAAAATCTCTCTATGCGCTCTAGTTTATAGTCAACAAATAAGCAAGAGACGCATAACAGGGGGGGACGCATAACACCCTCGGATACATGAGGTTCCGAGACTCATGCCGTCCTTTGACTCATCGTATCTACAGTCATATCAGAATATTTATGACTGTGACAAAACAGACAGTCATCCTGACCACCTCGAATCCTGTACCGAGGATTGGAATCCGGGCTAACGGCTTCGTCATGATTAGTTTTGGCAATATACAGCTGTTCAAATGACACAAATGCAGAAGACAAAAAAATCCCACTCGTCTCTGGCCCATTGCGTTCCAGACTCCATGCGTTTCATGCGTCTCTGGCCTAATGCATTCCAGACTCCATGCGTTCCATGTGTCTCTGGCCCAATGCGTTCCAGTCTCCATGTATTCCATGCGTCTCTGGCCCAATGCAATTGTACTTGTACAATTAGTAGTAAGAACAATGTCCAGGAAATTATATATACTTGTAACCAACCAACTTGTGATTGGAGATTATATGCTAAACACATTGGTAACGGGGGAATATTTCAAATTAGTATATATTAGAAAGCCAACATTCTTGTTTAGGTGGACTTATAACGGGATCTCATTCATTAGCTACCAGTCCAAGGATCAGAAACAAGATAATTAATATAATTAGGGATAACCAGTTCTACAGTGCATCACAAGTTGTAAGAGATATACATAGAGAACATTGGATACATATTTCTTATACCAAAGTTTGGAAAGCCCGAGAGATGGTATTAGCTGAAATAAATCGTAGTTATTTTGATGCATATGCTAGTCTTGAAGAGTATACTTTTAGAATAATCGAGTCAAATCCAGGTAGCCAATAATTTCTAAAGACTACTAAAAATAATAGCTTTCAAAATTTTCTATTTATTTCAAAGCATGCATGGACGATTTTTGGAGGGGTTGTTTACCAATCATTAGTACCGATGCTACTTTTATTTTATCTAGATACCGAGGTATTTTATTTATTGCTTATGCTCATGATCCTAACTATCAACTATATCCACTTGCTTATGCTATTGCGGAAGGTGAAAACACCAATTCCAGGACATTGTTTTTAAACAATTTAAGAATATCTTTTGAAAATATTTTTAATGAATGGAGAAGAATTTTATTTATATCGGATAAACAAAAAGTGATTGATAAATGCTATGCATGTCATTTTTTCAACATCACAAATTTTTTTTTATTAAGCATTTTAAACAAAATTTGAAATCTCAAGTTACCAAGACTAGAAAATTTCAACAATTGCTAGACTCTCTTGCATGATCATACAATAAAACGGACTCTGATTATTGGTTAGAAATAATTAAAGCCGAAAACATGGACATGTTTAACTGGCTTATTGGAGTAAATAATGCAACCCATAATTTTGCATATTGGATAACTGCTTCTCCTCCTTGTCCTAGATTAGATATTAACACTTCTAATCTTGCAAAATGCTTTAATAACTGGGTTAAACATTTACGTGATAAACCAATAACAACACTACTTTACGGTATTAGAGCTAATATTATATCGTTTCAAGTCAAGAATAGACAAATTGCTAAAAATCTAGAAGTAGAATTTTGTACGAGAATGTCTCGCATAAATAGAGAAAAACACTACATACAAATGTTGCATATTGATAGTTTTTTGTTTGAAATTTTAGATCACGCAACAAGTAGAATGTATGTAGTACGCATAATGAAAGTTATTGTTCATGTTTAAGGTAGTATCTTATGCTTATACCATGTGTACATGCATGCTACACGTGTAAGTATTGCAATATTAGTATGGATGATTTTTATTTTTTAACATTTTCTACTTACAAGTTAAAAAGTGTGTATGAGACACATTTGGAACCAATTCGACTGTCCTACGATCTTTAAAGTGCTTTGGCTAGAGGACAAATTGGAGTACCATGTATAAAACACAAATCTGAAAGACCAAAGAAGAACCGCATCTCATCGAAGGATGAACCTAAAAGTGATTTTTGTTGTAGTAACTATGGTGGACTTGGACACAACAAAAAAAAAATGTACTAGCTCAGCCATACATCATTCAAGAGAGTAAAATTATGTACTGGTCAGTGAAGATTTGTGATGTTGCAGTTATTCTCAAGTTGATAATAAAATAAATTTTGTGTTATAATTTTTCTTGATGACATTACAAGTAGCAAAAATTAATAAAAGACAATACAATTTTCTAGAAGACATTATAAGTAGCGTAAATTAATAAAAGACAATACAATATTCTAGATGTCTATATAGATTTTCGGTGCTATAAGAAGACTCCCATGCCAATCTTTTTCCACAATGGATGCATCGAACATGAGTTGCATTCGAGAGTCTTCTTTCGCCTTTATGTTCTTTGTTATAAACTATGCTAAAGTGTACCCATACAATCGACAAATTCACCGGACGATAAAATTGTCGTAGACGACATATTCTTTCTCCGTTGTTATGTCTTTTTTCTCCGCTGTCGTGTTCATTTTTCTTGGCGGTTGCAGAAATAATTGAGTTAGCCAATGTGAATGAAATAGCCACCCACCTTCTCCTTTATGGCCTTAAAATTTACAATAGTTAAAAATCAGATTGTTTTAATTAAAACCATAAAAAAATAACCATTATAAAAAATATATATTATAGTGGGACTCCACTCTAAAAAATATTTGACCCATTTTTAACGTGAGACGTCATTAGTAGTGGCGGTCATTTCTTTACTTATAATTTTGGTAAAATTGTTATATTTGTTGTAAATTGAGTAAAATTCTTCCCTCTACGTAATTTGCTGTTTAATTCCAAAGAATACAACAATTCAAAATCCAAACCGATTCTTCCCTCAAATAACCAATTTATCAAGTTAAAATATTGATTCCGTTCTTTATAACAACATTTAAACATCTTCAAATCTCTTGGGTAACGCTCAGCTATTATATTCCCTTTGGTCATTCCTGTAGGACCCACCGGTTCTCCCTCACCCTCAGACGGCCACGGACAAAATTGGCCCAATCCGACGGCTGGCAGAAACTCGCACGCATGCGCTCGGACGCCACAAACTGAATCTCATCCATACACGTGTCAAAATTCTCGCGGGAACTCCTCCTCTTTTCTCTCACTGTACAAATACCGAAACTTCCAGGAACTAAACTGCGAATATAATTTGCTTTTTCCTTTTTCGGATTATTTTGTTTCCGATCCAACGGCCGCCAACTGATATCCCCTTCTCTATGAATTGTGACCGCAGGATCAGTAGAATTAATCTCCGCACTGCGATCCACTTGTCCTCTCGATCTAACCTTCAATTTTACAATTTTGATTTCAAAAAAGCAGAGGGGGAGAGAGAGCAAGAATAGAGCTTCTCCTTAATTCTTCGTCCCCAAATATTTTTCTTCTGAGTTCTCAATCATTTAAAATTTAAATATCCAATCCCTTATTCCTCTCCGATCGCTACAAAGAAAATCGACGGCTCCTATGGACCAAGGGGTCCGGTCCTCTTCGTCGGCGCCGTCGGATTTCCCGCCCAAGAAGCTGGTCCGTCAGCTGGACTTCAACTCGACGACGTCTTACTCCGGTGGCGGTACTCCGGCTCTTCTGCATCCGGCGGCGCCACTGGCGCACGATACGAAGCCGGCGCCAGCACCAGCGCCGCCGGTGTCCGGTCTCCCGTTTCTTTGGCCTCCTCCTATAGCAGTGTGAGTCTCGTAGTGTTGATTCAGAAAGTTTAGAATTTTTTTTTTTTTTTTTTGGGGGGGGGTGGGGGCGGCGGGGTGGGAATAATCGGAATCGGGAGTTGAGGGTTTTGTGATATGGAATTTTGGTTCAAGTTTGATTTTTTTTTTTTTTTGGGGGGGTTCCCTAACTGATTGTGATTCTTGATCCGGAATTCTTCACCAAATTCAAATTTGTACTGTGTTCATGTACACAAAATTTCCATCCAATTTTAGGGAGTTTTTTTTATTGCTTCCGACGGGGGAAAAAAAATACTGCAATTGGTAGGTTTTGACGAGGAGTTTTTTAATATTAAGATTCAATATATGGTGTCTTTCTGCGAAAAAAGAAAATCTAGTTTGAGCATTTCTTGTGATATAATTTCTTATTTTTATTACTTTTTAAATCAGTAAAGATAGAAAATAATATTTTATTTTAAACTCTTGATTTTTTGTTCCTTACATATTTAGTAGTAGTTGAAGGAGTGTTTTTATTGCTTCCGACCGGGAAAAAAATACTGCATTTGGTAGGTTTTGACGAGGAGTTTTTTCATATTAAGAATGTCTTTGTGCGAAAAAAGAAAATCTAGTTTGATCATTTCTTGTGATATAATTTCTTATTTTATTACTTTTTAAATCAGTAAAGATACAAAAGAAGATTTTATTTTAACTTTTGATTGTTAGTTCCTTACATATTTAGTAGTAGTTGAAGGAGTGTACGTGACCAAATTTATTTGTAAGCTATTTTATACAATTCGTTCTTCTTAATATTCTTAGCAGGCGCCTCAGTTCTTGCACAGTAAGCTTTATACTGTAGAATTTCTTCCTTATTATCCGCTTTGCCCGTTATCCCCATGCAGGAAGCAGGAGTCCCCAAAATCACGCCCAAGGCCTGTTTTTGAAGTGAAAGATGGTACTCCGACGAGAAAAAAGAATTGTAACTGCAAGCACTCGAGATGCCTCAAGTTGTAAGTGTAACTCTTGTTTCTCTACCGATTCCAGTAGTCTTTTAGTGATTTGATGTTATTGTTAGCTTGATTATTTCCCTACATTGTCACTTGTCAGCATATGTATTTTGCTATTGATACGATTTTCGTTAATGTTAAGAGGGTACCACCAAGGTTCTAAATGGCGGTAAGAGGGTGTGGGGCGGAGAGGGTCCGCCTACCGCCTAGGTGTTTGATGCATTTTGGATTTTTTTTACTATTTTACCACTGTTTTTTGTGTGCATAATATGGCAATATATATTTTTTTGGGTGTTTTATACATAACTAAGTTGTAGAACAAATATTTTATTAAATTTCAGTCTTGTAAAAGTGGACCATATGTCATAATGCTGCAAAACTGTCTTGTAAAACATCTAGTCAGATATTATTTCATCTAGGCACCCTCTTACGCCACCAAATTACCGCCAGCCGTCTACTCCACCGCCAAGACAAAAGCGGTGCGGAGAGTGACCCCTAGGCTGCCGCCTCGACCGCCATTTAGAACATTGGTACTACCCTTACGGAGCTGCATGGAAGAAAATCTTCAAATAACCGACCACAAAATGTGATTGTGTGTTAATTGTGTATGAGTAATAACATGATGTCAATACAGTGAATCACCTGCATACTTAAGATGACCTATCGTTACCTGGAGATATTCGGTAGGAGATGATTGAAGCGAAATTGCTATACTGAAAACGAGAGGTATGTGGAGAAGGTATAAGTTAGTGTTAGCGTGCATTGACTATATATTTCTTCTCCCATATTCAAGTTGTTGGTGTTTTTGCCTTTGGACTAGTAAAGATAGTCCCACATTGTCTACAACACCAAGTGGGTATCTCAATATAATATTTTGTATGAGTTGAGGTGTGCACATGGGATGTGGTGGGGCACATGGATGCCATGTGGGGGTATTTTCCTAGAAGAAAAAATGATTAACTCCTCATGAAAGCATTTATGTTTTTTTTCATGCTCTTGGAATTATTTCCATAGGAGCTAAGCCCCAAAGCGACTCAGACTCCGGCTCAAGGGTGCAAAGTGGCGCTTTGTTGTCGCACTTTGCACTTAGCACGTCAGCATCGACACTTATGTGCATTTGATGCGTGCGTTGCATGAACGGGCCGCATGAGCGGGCGCATGGGCTGCCGCATGAGCTGCTGCATGCGCGGCTGTTGTGCTGCTGTATGAACGGCCGCATGGGCGGTTGCTCGCATGGCCGCTGCTATCGGATATATTTGAACGGTTATGGAAAGATATGCTCAGTTATTCAGATCCGTTTTTTGTGGAATTTGAATTAATTCGTTCCTATCTTTGTGATATTCGAATTAAAGTTGTTCCTATCATTCCGTAACTAATGGGCGGCCAGGCTCCTCTATAAATATTATCTTCGTTCCTCCATTGAGGACTTACTTCGATATAGAGGAGACGAAGAGAGTTGTTGTTGCCGCGGCCATTGGAGTCCAGGGAGACTGTACGAGTCCAGACAGAGGTGACAGCCAGCGTTCCAGAAGTTATTCGTGAACTTGCTGGTTCCTGGAAGCAGATCGTGTGGGGACGAATCTTGCTTTGAGCAACGGTGATCTTTATCACCCCAGCAAGCAAAGTCTGTACTTCTTCTTCTTTCTCCTCTCTTCTGTGAGTTGTAACTCTGTTCTGTCCGTCTGCAACTGTAATTACAAGGAAGAACGAGAGGTTCTTTTTCTAATTATTGTTATTGTAACAACAAGTTGTAATCTGGATCTTTATATATATAGTTCTTCGTGGATATCGAGAATAGTCAGATAGGGAACTTTTGTGTGAACCTCTGATCTCGACCATGTGTTTTCATCTTTGATAGCCTCGGGAATAACAATCTCAAAGCAAGATCCGAGAAAGATAGAAAACAACCGTGCGAAACTTCTCGACACTAGTTTTAACAAACTTGAGAAGTTTGACGGGATCATTAACAACGCTTGGAAGAGGAAGATCTGCATTAATCTTCAACTCGCAGGAGTGGACTATGTTTTGACAGAACCAGAGTCGGTTGTTCCAGACGGTGATGATGCTGCTGTTCGGACAGTTTCTACTACAACTGTTAAGCAGAACAAGTGGAGAAGAGACAACAACCTTTGCAAGCTGCTGATTTTGAACTCCATGGAGGATACTCTGGCGGAGTCATACAGCAAAACGGACCATGCTAAGGTCGTATGGGAGTCTCTAGACAAGCATTACAAGGCGGATGAGTACCGTAACAAGATTCATGTGACTGAAAAGGTTTGGAACATGCGATTTGAGGACGACAAGACAATGTTGTTCAAGTCAAGGAGTTTCTCAAGTTACATAAAAAACTTGAGGATGATGTTATGCCCTTAATCGACGCCTTTGTCGTGGGGGGTATTGTGGCCAAGTTTCCGCCAGGATGGAGCAATTTTATCTCGGACATGCACTGGAAGAAGATGCAAGTTAGTCTTGATCAACTACTGCACAACATCCATGTTGAAGATGAGTTGAGGGCTCAAAAAAAAGTGGACACATTGTCCAAGCTGTTGGCAAAAGCCAACTTGGTGCATGCGGGCGACTCTAAGGGGAAGCAAAAGGCTTCTCACTACAAGAAGGACCTCAACCATCTCAAGGTGAAGTCGGCTTCGTTCAAGTCGAAGCCAAAGTCCAAGTCAGATGTGACTTGCTTTAACTGTGGCAAGAAGGGCCACTATCGGAGAGACTGCAGATCTAAGCCCAAACAGACAGCAAGGTGAGCCTAACAAGGTTGCTATGATTGCGCAGGTTGTGACGGCTGGTGTTGACACTGACTGGTGGGTGGACACTGGCGCATCTTGCCATGTTTGCTTGAAGGAGTTGTTTACCATCTACAAGCCTACATCTGAGAAGGTTATGATGGAAAACCAGACACAAGCTGAAGTACTTGGGACCGGAACGGTGGTACTAAATCTGACTTCGGGGAAGTCACTGACGCGTTAGGATGTGAAGCACGCACCGGTAATAGCAAAAAATCTGGTCTCGGAAAGTCTGCTCTGCAACGCAGGCTTGAGGATGGACATCAATACTGGATAAATGGTGATGTCGTACAAAGGAACATACTTCAGAAAAGTATTTTGTACCGAAGGGATGTTCAAACTTCAGCTTGTAATTCCTACAAACAATATTAATGCAGTCTTTTCTTCTGGTTACTCTCTTGAGCTATGGCACAATAAACTAGGACATGTTCACTGTAAACGGATAAACAAGACGTCTAGTCTAGGGCTTATTTTCAAATGTGGGGTAAGGAGGTGAAGTATGAGGTCTGTGCGCAGATAAAGATCACAAGAAAATCGTTCAAACGGGTTAACCGAAGCACAGATCTTCTGGAGTTGGTGCGCTCAGATATATGTGACTTCAAACAATTCTCCACAAAGGCCAGGATAAAGTATTTTATTATATTCATCGACGACTACTCGAGTATGCGTTCGTCTATCTGCTCAAGTCAAAAGACGAAGCGTTCGAGAATTTCAAGGAGTTCAGGGTTGAGGCTGAACGTCAAACTGGACAACAACTCAAGAGATTCAGAAGTGATTGATGCGGAGAGTATAAGTCTATTGAATTCGCATTGTTCTGCAAAGAACATGGAATTGTCAATGAGACAACTGCTCCGTATTCTCTTCAATCAAATGGAGTAGCTGAGAGGAAGAACATGACGTTGACAGAGATGATGAACTCAATGATGTTAACTGCGGGTCTTCCAAACTGCTTCTGAGGAGAAACTGCGCTTACGGCTACGTTCATTCTGAACAGTGTCGTACGCAACTTCCGATGTCACTCCTCATGAACTCTGGGTCAAAGTCAGACCCAACTTGAATATCATTCGAGTGTGAGGGTGCCTGGCGTATGTGAAGCATCCGGATTAGAACATTCAGAAGCTGGGTACGAGGACTACCAAGACCATTTTCCTGAGATATGCATAAAATAGTGATGTTCGGAGGTTTCTTGATATTGAGTCAAATCATATCATCGAATCTCGCGACGCAGAATTCTTTGAAGATAAGTTTGCAAGGCACAAGAATATTGTTTTCGCAGATATTTCGGAGAATAGTGTGAGTGCACAGGAGGGCAACACTTCCAATAAAGATGTAGTCCAAGAAGAAGTCATTCCAAAGATAACGTTCGAACCAGAACTCGCTGAGCCGGTGTCTAAGCGAGTAAGGAGACACAAGGACTTCGGAGATGATTTTGTCACCTATCATGTGGAAGCAGATCCGCTTACCTATGATGATGCGATGAAGACCAGAGATGCTGTCTTCTGGAAGGAGGCTATTAAT
Source organism: Iris macrosiphon (assembly GCA_036927795.1). Taxonomy (NCBI): domain Eukaryota; kingdom Viridiplantae; phylum Streptophyta; class Magnoliopsida; order Asparagales; family Iridaceae; genus Iris; species Iris macrosiphon. Next base: position 24,102,964 of record JAYESA010000009.1, on the reverse strand, counting down.
GATGAGTATGATTCAATAACCTCCAACAACACTTGTGTTGGTCGATCTACCTGAAGGAGCAAAACCGATCGGATGCAAGTGGATCTTCAAGAAGAAGATGAAGGTCGATGGGACTGTTGACAAGTTCAAGGCAAGACTGGTAGCCAAGGAATTTTCTCAAAAGCAGGGGATCGACTACTTCGACACATATGCTCTAGTAGTGCGGATGACGTCCATCAGGATGTTTATTGCCCTAAGTGCAATCACAAGCTAGTCATTCATCAGATGGATGTTAAGACAACATTTCTGAATGGATAATTGACCGTAGTGACAGGTATATTGCTTTTCAATAATATTCCTGCACGAGTACTATTTGATTCTGATATCACACAGTTTTGTATCGGCGAACTTCGCTAGGGAACACGAACTCATTCAGACACCGTTAGGCCTAAAGCTTAGCGTCAGTACCCCGTCGGGCATGGACTTGTCTGTTAACTCAGTTTGTCGCGACGACTACATTTGCATCGGAGGAAGTAAATTGTCACTTGATGCGATAGTTCTAGACATCAGGGACTACGACATCATTCTGGGATGGATTGGCTCGGCGCTTGTTCGACTACTATTGATTGTGCGGAAAAGAAAGTCGTGTTTCGTCTACCTGGCGACACCGAATTTTGCTATGCGTGCAGTCCATCGTCGAGAGCGTCAAACGTCTGCATGGTGATTTCTGCAATGTCTGCTCGGCGGATGATACATTCCGGCTGTAAATGGTACTTGGCATCTTTTCGGGACACTCAGCGAGAATGCGCAAACGTAGAGTCTACTTCCGTTGTGGTGGAATTTTCTGATGTGTTTCCAGAAGAGTTGCCTGGCATGTCGTCCGACCGAGAGAGAGTTCACTATAGATATATTTTCAGATACTCGGTCGATTTCCAAATCGTCGTATCGAATGGTCCCTGCCGAACTGAAGGAGCTGAAGGTCCAACTACAAGAACTGTTCGATCGTCGGTACATCCGTCCGAGTGTATCTCCATGGGGCGGCGTACCAGTACTATTTGTGAAGAAAAAAGATGGTTTGATGCGGCTCTGCATAGACTACCGAGAGTTGAATAAATTCACCATCCGAAACAAGTACCCCCTTTCCAGAATCGATGACCTCTTTGATCAACTACAAGGCGCGATGGTGTTTTCAAAAAATGATCTTCGCTCGGGTTATCATCAGCTCAAGATCAAGCCGGACGACGTGCCGAAGTCAACCATTCGCACTCGCTACGGCCACTATGAGTTTATGGTAATGCCATTCGGACTGACCAATGCCCCTGCCGCCTTCATGGATTTGATGAATCAAGTGTTCCGGTCGTGCCTTGACAAGTTTGTAGTAGTGTTCATTGATGATATCTTGGTGTATTCAAGGACCAAGGAGGAACATGAGGAGCACTTGCGACCGTGCTTCAGACTCTTCGGGACAGCAAGCTATACGCAAAACTAAGTGCGAGTTTTGGCTAAGCAGTGTATGTTTTCTCGGGCATATCATTTCCGCGGGAGGCATCTCAGTCGATCCAAAGAAAGTTAAAACAATTGTCGAGTGGAAGCAACCTGCATCAGTCAGCGAAATTCGAAGCTTTCTCGGGATAGCGGACTACTACAGACGGTTCGTGAAAGACTTCTAAAATTGCTTCGCCCTTGACTCGCCTCACTCAGAAAGGATTCGCATTTAAGTGGTCTGCCGACTGTGAGGCTTCGTTTCAGGAATCAAAGCAGTGTTTCGTCTCTGCTCCGATACTTGCATTGCCGAACGAGAATATGGGATTCCAAATATTTAGCGACGTCTCAGGCCAGGGCTTGGGAGCTGTGCTTATGCAACAAAACAAGGTGATAACTTTTGCTTCAAGACAATTGAAGCCGCATGAGCGCAACTATCCGACACATGATCTAGAACTCGCGGTGATCGTGTTTGCACTGAAGTTGTGGCGACACTATCTTTATGGTACGACTTGCCAAATTTTCACTGATCACCATAGCCTCAAGTATCTTTTCACTCAGTCGGACCTAAACCTACGACAAAGGCGTTGGCTAGAACTGATCAAAGACTACGACTGTCGATCAACTACATTCCAGGCAAAGAAAATGTTGTAGCGGACGCGCTGAGTCGAGTATTTGCGGGATCTCTATCCGTTAACCACATGCTACAAAAAGAATTAGAGAGTATAGGCATTGAGCTGCTAATTAGATATCGAGGCGGACCGATTGAGGGATTTCTAGCTCAGCCTGATAGAAAAGGTCAAGTCCGCTCAGACGAACGACCCATTCTTGTTGAAGACGCGCGGGCATATTTCAGCAGGAAAGACGACCGACTTTGCAGTGGATGAAAGCGGAACGTTGCGGGTAAGAGGAAGACTATGCGTGCCTATGTATCGCATCCAGGAAGTACGAAGATGTATCAGGACCTCCACACGATCTTCTGGTTTTACGGCATGAAGAAAGATGTGGCGCTCTTCGTGTCACGATGCTTGTCTTGTCAGAGAGTAAAGGCCGAGCACCAGAGGTCGGGCAGAGAGATGCAGAACCTTGCTATCCCGGAGTGGAAATGAGATCATATTACGATGGACTTTATTGTTGGCTTGCCAAAGAAGCAACGGGAAAACGTCGCCGTCTGGGTCATCGTCGACCGATTAACCAAGTCAGCGCACTTCATTGCCATCAAAGTTACTTGAAGTATCGATCGCCTGGCTCAGATATACCTTGATGAGATAGTTCGAGTACACGACGTGCTAGTATCTATTCTTTCAGAGCGGGACGGACGGTTCTTATCACGTTTCTGGGAAAGTCTTCAGTCAGCTATGGGACCAAGTTGAAGTTCAGTTCAGCGTACCATCCTCAGACCGACGACCAAACGGAGCGGGTGAACCTGGTCCTTAAAGATATGCTACGCCTCTGTTCGATCGACCCGAAATCAAGTTGGGACGTCCATCTACCGTTGGCAGAATTTGCATACAACAATAGTTACTAGTCCAACATTCTGATGGCTCCGTACGAGGCTTTGTATGGGCGGAAGTGCAGATCGCCTATCTGTTGGGATGGCGAGCGACATTCTCGGCCCAGAGCTAGTAGAACAGATCGTTCAGAAGGTTCGGCTGATCCGAGAGCGATTAAAGGTGGCGCAAAGCAGACAAAAGAGTTATGCGGACATCCACAAACTACCCCTTGAATTTACAGCTAGTGATCACGTTTTTCTCAAGGTCACGTCGATGCGAGGAGTTACGAGATTTGGAGTAAAGGGGAAGCTAAGTCCTCAATTTGTTGGTCCGTTTGAGATTCTCGGGTGAGTCGTCCCAGTTGCATATCAAATTTTTCTACCACCGAGCCTATCATATGTGCATGATGTCTTTCATGTGTCACAGCTGCGGAAGTACGTGCATGATCCGAGTCACGTGGTAGATTTTGGTCAGTTGGGTTTGCAAGCAGACTTGTCCTATATAGAGGAACCTGTGCAGATCATCGATCGAAAGGATAAGCAGCTCCAAAATCGTTCAGTCCCGCTCGTGCGCGTACTCTAGCGGAAACACGCGGTCGAGGAGTTGAGTTGGGAACTCGAATCAGACATGAAAGAAAAGTTTTCTTCATTGTTTTCTTAGGGGTAGGTTCCATTCCTTAGTTTCGAGGACGAAACTTTTTATTAGTTGGTTAAGATATAGTGCCCCGTTACCCATGTTCGGGGAACGCGGCTAAGAAATACTTGGTATCGTTTGATCTGAACAGATTGAATCAAGATCATTTTCTCGTTATTGATTGGTTTCTTCGGAATCAAGTCCCACATTTAGCGGATCGTGCCTCGAGGAAGGACTCGACGCCAGAGTCAAGAGGGGCCTTTCCGTTGCGCTGGTTTCTTTGTCCGCTTTCGATGTCGCTTGGTTGCTTTCTTGTTGGTTTTGTGACTTGCGTTTTCTTGAACGATTTTGATAAATTTTATTGTCTTCGTTATTTGAACATCGTATTTTGTATCAAACTCTAGGAGACCGAGGCAGGAGATATTGATCATCTGTTGGTGCGTGCAGGTGATCGCGTAGGCGACGCGCAAACGGAGTCTTGAAGATCTCCCCTCCTCCGATTCACCAACTTTTGAGTGGCCTTACTTTCGATTAGCTCATTTCTTCCAAGTCTTCACTCTTAACAATCTGACTCGTTTGTGCGTTCCGATCAGCGATACCATATTAATAATAACTGAGTCAAGATAGAAAGAAGTAAACTTGGAACACTTATGCTTGTCTTGGAACACTTATGCTTGTCACACCACTTCACCGTATGATCTTATTGTTGCGTGCTTGTTCGCTGTGCATATATCTATTTTATCATTTCAGTTGTAGCTAGAACTTATTCATCTATAACCGGTTCAATGTGTAGTACATAATTGCAATGTGATCGCTTGAGCAGATAGACTATGCCATCATACTGTGCCTAGGTATTTATGTTCCATCCTGATGTCTTGAAATGCTTGGTATGATAACTTAGTATAGAGACGTCTTATGGTCATGGGCAACTTGTGCACAAGGTATAGGAGTTCCTGCGAACGGTCACCGGGGCACTGGAACCGCTTCGTCTTAGGCGAAACATCAAGGTAGCTGCGTTAGCATCTCGCCCGACTATTTCATTTTGCGTCCCTTTTGTAACTCCGCTCGGCACCCCTTTACTTTTGAGTCAAGAGTTTGTAACAAAGATGTATATTATCACTAAAGAGAACTTTTTTTCGTGTCAATGTGTGTTCTTTAGCTGTGTGTTCTTTAGCTTCCGCACTCTTCTGTTGTTTATATATATATATATATATATATATATATATATATATATATATCATTATGCTAGGTCTTGTGCGGACGCGACTTACGCTCGCACGACATCACGCTCGGGGGACGAATAGCGATTAGGCAGAATCGGGGCGTGACAACGATCTCTCCTTGATTATGCGTCTTGAAATTGCAATAACACTTGATTAGCATCCTTCGATCTCTTTCTCTTACGATTCGAAATGAACGTGCAAGCGAGGAAAACGAACTACGAAAACCAAACCATCGAAAGCAACACAAAAACACAATCAACACAAAACCAAGCAGCGAAAACAACCAAGAAAAGCTCTTGGACTCATTTCAATAGATGCCGTTCCATCAGTTTGAAGGGTTCATTGCATTTCGTCCATGATCGATTGTGTGGTAAGGTTTTCCCGATACTCAGTTTTCAACCGAGTCAAGGTCGTAGGCATTACGTTAGTGAATCGCTGGAAGCGGGACACTACACACTACATCTACTGACTAACTAAAAAATGTCCGTGGAGAGAAATCATGAATATACAATAACAGAAATATCAAGATCAGGTAGCACCTCAGTGCATAATATAATCGAGTAGCACCTCGGTGCGGTATCAGGAAGTATCGACACGGATACAAGTAGTTAAGTCAGGATCTATGATCAATCAGTTAATCTAGTAAAATCATCTACTCACATCGTAGAATGTATATCATGTCAGGGATACAGTCATGATTTCTACTATAATAATCATTCTAGTCCTAGTTGAACCTGCAATTCCATCATAGGGTACAACAAGCAATAATCATCTATCCAGTCACATTTTGAGCCCACAACTATAATCTTGAACGCCTCAAGCTATGATTATTATCAAAGATAATTGGAAACAATTAATAATCTATCAAGTCACTAGTTAACCTATAAAGCTATCATACGACACATCAAGCAATATTATCATCCAGATAAATGAGAACAACAATAAGTTCTAATTCTAGAATTTCATACAAAATTGCAAGATTATGCTAAAAAATCAAAACAGTTGAAGAAAATAGCAAAAAGGGTCAAAAATAGCTTCTACACATCAAAACGGTCAAAAAGAGTATATATATACACCCAAAAGAGAGCTAAAACGGTCAAAAATAGCAAAAAAATAGTCTTTCTGCACACTGTTTGGGTCAAAAACAGCTTTTGCGCACTTTTTGGGTTAAAAACAGGATTTATACGCAAAAAATACGCACAAAAATGAGATTCTGTGCAAAAAGTGCGCAGAAACGGACCTTATGTGCAAAAAGTGCACAAAATATTGTTCTTCTTCCCGAAGACGACATGAAAAAGCTCAAAACTTGTTTTAATCATAAAATCTTCATTTTAACTCGAAATTCAACATTTCAAAAGCCAAACTCGTATGAAATTGAATTCCCTACAACATGGGATAATTAGTTTTCATAAATTTTGAAAATAAATAGATCAATTCCATGAAAAACCTATAAGTACCATTTTTGAAACTTAGATCTACTCAAAATCATTCACCAAAACAAAAAATATCAAATACTAAAGATGAAGAGAATACAAAGTTAAACATTTTTTATCGAACACATTTTTAATTTACTAATAATGAAAAATAATTTCAAAAATCATGGCTTCTCCACTTGAGCAAGCTGTACTTGCCTAAGTGCTAGATAACCCTAGCTCTAATCTCTTCCAAAGAGAAGAAGGAAAACTAAAACTCCTAAGCTTGATCTAGGATTTGTGGGAGAAGGAAAGAAGAAGAAGGAAGAAGGAAAGAAAGAAAAATGAGAGAATGAGAAAGAGGAGAGAGAAAAAGGGATATATATATATATATATATATATATATATATATATATATATAGGGGAATAGAGTAACTTAACCATGTCATGAACCCATGACCTCCCCAAGCCATCTCAACCATCCAAGAAAATAAAGGGGTTCAACTAGGATGAACCGGGTTAGGTATCCATTCTACGCATGGGTCCTAATACGGATCTATGACAATTGCCAATGAGTTTCTACTGGTCCATGGTAGTCTCTCATAATAAAATAAAATTCCAAACACGAAAATACAATAAATATGACACAATAAAATATAGAACATATTGTAAATACATTTCAGGAAAAAATTTAAATACCAAAAATTCAGAAATATGAAATCCGGGAATGAACGTGACAACCAAGATTCAGAAGTTAGGGAGAAGGACCACAAAGATGATCTTTTTGGGCTATGTCGAGAAGAGTGATGTTCGGATATTCCATGATCTTGAATCTAAAAAGACGATTGAGTCTCGCGATGTTGAATTCTTCGAGGACAAGTTTGTCAGAGACAAGAATATAATGCTTGTGGATTTACCCGAGAATATAGCCACCTTCGAGGAAGATAGTGCTCCTAAACTAAAGAAGTTATGCTCCCGGGGGTTGTGATTGTACCTGAAGATACAATTACAGAACCGGAACTCGCCGAGCCACCTTCAAAACGAGTGAGAAAACCGAAAGACTTCGTCATCTCTATCATATGAGAGCAAACCCGCTTACTTATGATGAAGTGATGAAGACCGAAGACGATATTTTCTAGGAAGCAACAGTTAATAATGAGATTGACTCTATAATATGCAATAATACTTGGGTATTGGTCAATCTATCCGAATGAGCAAAACATTATTGGAACTAAATAGATCTTCAAGAAAAAATAAGGACCGATGAAACTGTAGACAAGTTCAAGGTCAAATTAATAGTAAAAGGGTTTTCTCATAAATAAGAAATCGACTACTTCGATACCTATGCTCTAGTTTGGCGAATGATAATTATAAACATGTTGATATCACTAGTTGCAATTACCAAGATGGTGGTTCACCAGATGGATATGAAGACAACATTCCTGAATGGAGATTCGACTGAAAAAATTTACATGAAACAAACAAAAGGATTTGTCGTCAAATGGCTTGAAGACAATGTATGCAAATTGGTGAAATCTCTGTATGGTATAAAGAAGACTCCCAAGAAGTTTCATAAAGTCATTAGATCAAACGACTACAGGATCAGCAAGAGTGATAGGCGCGTCTACACTAAGTTCGATGATGGCAGAAATGTAATAATATCTTTGTGTGGACAATATGTTAATCCTTGGCTCGGATCTAGATAGCGTCACAGAGACCAAGAAGTTTATCTCGTCCAAGTTTAGTATGAAGGTTTTTAGAGATGCTCATGTTATCCTTGGATATAGATCATCCGGACATAAGCTGGCTTTGCTTTGTCACAAACTCACTATGTCGAGAAGATGTTCACATGATGTAGATATCATAATCTTCTAGGGATCAATACTCCATATATGTTTCACCAGAAGCTGAAACCAAACTCATAAAAGATTTCCAAACGTGGACTATTCAAGCATTATTTGTAGTTTGATGTTCGCAATGAGCTATAATAAACATAATATTGCTTTCGCTGTGGGGATGCCGAGTCTGTTCACGAGCAATCCGGATATGGAACACTGAAAGATGTAAAGAGAGTTATGAGATATCTCAAAAGAATTCAGAAGTTTGTACTAAACTACAATAGTTTCGATTGTAGTGGAAGGCTTTAATGATGCTAGTTGGTGCTCAGAAAAGGAGAGCAAAAAGTCCACATGAGTATTTGTCTTCTCCATGGATAGAGCTGTTATATCGTGAAAGTCGAAGAAGCAGACTTTACTCTCACATTCATCAATGGAGTCTGAGTTCTATGCACTAGCTACACCGACGGATAAAGCATAATGGCATTGGGAGCTCATGTGTGATCTTCTTCCGGTTGGTGCAAAATTTCTGACTATACTGATATACTGTGACAACTAGACGATTGGAACAATGACATTAAATGCTCTCTAAGAAGATAATTATGAGACTTTGTAATGAACGCATCTTAGATTGCATCATACAATAGTTGGTGTTAGGAGCTAGGAGAATCTGGCGGATCCATTCACCAAGAGCCTCAAACGCTAATTTGTCGAGGACACAACAAAGAAAATGGACTTTATGGAATTTTAATGTAGTCTTTGTAATTATACCGTAAAATATTTTTCTATTAGTTCAAAGAGTAATTTAATAGGCATCTCATTTTTTGTTCGAAGAATGATCATGAATTGAGATACATAAGGTACAGAGGTCCGTCTATGGTGGCATTAGTGAGATTATATTCTAGAACCTGTGGTCTACTATTTGCTCCTTTAGCAAGTCCTGTGGTAGGTTGACTTGGAGCCTTAATTAGTTTTTTAGCATTTGGAATACTTGGTGTGTTTTACAGGAAGAACGAGTAGTTCAACACTACAAAGGAGATAGAATTCCATGTTATAGTTTGGTACCACATGAGGTAGGACCTCGACTTTGGGTCATATTGTAGCAGCATAGCACCACAAAGAGACATGTTGCCTCATCCTGAGATTGAGAGAGTAGTTGTACAACACTACAAGAGGCCAGAACCTCATGCTAAGGTAGCTTAATACCACATGAGGCAGGTAGACCTCGATTGTGGACGTCATAGCGACGTAGCATTGAAAAGAGGCAAGTAGCCTCATTCTAAGAAAGTTAAAACTTTGGAAAAGAAACCCACCTATGTGTGAACAGAGATTGAGGATAAACTTGTAGACACCTAAGATACATATACAAAAATCAGGTTAATATGCAACCAGAAACATAGTTGATGTAATTGTGTGAGTGGAGAGAATTGTAGCTATGATACTGTATTCAAGGCTTAATCCTGTATCGTACTATAGATTGATCCATGCTTGAATATTCAAGTTGACAAGTCATAAGCGGCATCTATCATAATACATGATGTACAGTCATTGGCGGGAATGCTCATTCACATATTAAATAAGTGGGAGATTGTTGGAGTTTATTGAATATTGCCACTAGTGATTCGGTCACACCGTTGCATGTTAAGGCAAATCCCAAGTTTGTGTATTTCAATATTTGAGCTATCATTTATTGTCTTGTATACATGAAATGTGTTTGCTCAAATGGTTTGAAAGGTAATTTTTTTTATAGTAGGCAAGGTTTAAATCCCTCAACAAACATTTGTTTTATAACTAATTCCTTAGAGGAATCCCTTTTGGAGCTAGGCTCCAAAGAGACCTAGCTTGGACTCGGACGTGGACGAATGACGTAAAGTAAAGCTTTGTCGAAGCACTTTCTACTTTGCACGCACGCGTCGAATGCAGTGATGACGCGCTTTCGCGAGAAAGCTAGAGGTAACACCGTGGAAGCTACACAGCAACCCGCTGGTAACTCCGTGATAGTCTGTTGATTGCTCCGCGACAGTTCTCCTTGGTTACTCCGCAATAGCCTTTTTCAAGATTGTCCAGTATAATAGGGAGTTACTGCCAGTAACTGCCCTGTTGAATATGGAATTACTCCATAGTCTTCCATCCACGTTGTTAGTGGACTATTATCGCTGCTCAGGAGATTGCTCCCCTATATATTGTGTATTCGAGCACTTAATGATCACATGAGAGAAGAGAGGATAATTCTCTACAACAGTCGAGTGCCTTTTAGCTCCGAGTGCCATTATTACAATACGTTAGTGCTCTATTTGACGGGGGATGGTGACTTTCAAGAGTGTTCCTGAAGTTCCTAAGAACTTGCTTGTTCCTGAGTGCGGATCAACAGAGACGGCCGAGTCTTGCTTTTAGCAATGGTGATCTTTATTACCCTAGCAAATGGTTGTGCTACTCGTTAGCATATTTTAGCAGTTTCACTTCTATTATTTAGAGCTCTGCTCTAGGGGAGCAATCCCCTGATCAACGGTAATCGTCCACCAAAATGTTAGCACTTACTGCTCACACGAGAGAAGAGAGGAAAATCCTCTATTACAGTCGAGTGCCATTGTTACAATACGTTAGTGCTCTATTCGACGGAGGATGATGACTTTCAAGAGCGTTTTTGAAGTTCCTCAGAACTTTTTTTGTTTCTTTGTTTCTGAGAGCGGATCAACGGAGACGGTTGAATCTTTGCTTTGAGCAACGATGATCTCTATCAACCTAACAAGCGGTTGTGCTAATTCGTTAGCATATTTTAGCAATTTTTACTGCTATCATTTAGAGCTACGCTATGTCAACATCAATTTCGTTGCTATCTTTTCAACAGCTTCATAACTTGCTATTAGTGGTTTTTATCTCTGTTAGAACTTTTAACAAGTTTTACCACTTTTGGTTCAGTCTTTCACAGACTTATTCAGATATTTCTGACTTTCCACAACAAATAGTGCTTTGACTCTCCATACTAAAGGAAGCTGTTTGTGCAGTTGTATAATCTAGAACTTCATAGTCTATGTTTTAATCCTCATTTTATCCTTTGTCATAGTCTCACTTTCATGATGTATGAATAGGTACTGCGAGTGTTTTGCATCTGGGGTTTACTGTGATGGGTGCAATTGTGCAAAATGTTGCAACAATGTAGAGAATGAAGCTGCTAGGCAGGAGGCTGTCGTAGCTACTCTAGAGCGCAACCCTAATGCCTTTAGGCCTAAGATTGGTAGTAGCCCACATGCAATCCGGGTTAGCAGGGTACGCATCCACCATGTGAAATTTGAAGTACACTTGCGTGCAATGTTGTTCCCAAGGAACTATGTTCATTTGCTAGAAAATGATAGATCTATATTCTTTGTATGTTTTTTTTACCTTATTGTCTCTGTTACTTATGTTATAGTGCTATATCTTTTACACAACATTCTGATGGTGATGGTATGCTAGTTTGCGTCGTATACACTTACTATAGAATCATAATGCGGTTGTCACATTGTCTGTGCACTATCAGTGCAGTGAAAATAGTATAAATTACACAGATTTTGTTGCATATTACATGATGCAATTCATGGTGTTCTCTTACCCATTATGGGCTTATAGTCTACGACTGCTAGAACACTTCTGCTTACCAATATTCATTGTTTCCATCCTTGTTCACAACGACACATTTCTAGGGCGCATGTATCTATAAAGTAAAAAATATTAAATATTGGTAAGATGAAGAGTATTTTGCCCCTATTGAGCAAATACTATAACATTTCAATGTACTTGTCACTTTTGTACTTATGAAGTTTCTTAATATCCAAACACAAACACAGTCAATATACGAACATTCTAGGAAGCACGGATACTTAAAAGTGGGCGATGAGCTGGTATCCTAACATATGGGATATGTGATACGTGCTCGATACGTCAGTGATACGTGTTTTTGAGTATCCTGAATTTTAATTAACTTTTTTTAATTTTGGATATGTATTGAATACGCATTGATACGTATCTATGAATAGAAAAAGGAAAAAAGTCGGACCGGCTATTCATTACAGTACAAACCTGCAAAACTAAGTTAACAAAAATGCAAAAACCATAGAGAAATCCGGCACACCTTTTTACATATTGCAAAGAGTCTTAGACATAATTATATATCTATATAATAAAGCGAAATTGTGTTTCCCGATGAAACATAAAAGAATAAAGAAAGGTCACGACTAAAAGATATGAAGTATATCAAATTGCTACGAATATGCAAGGTTCTAAACGGCGGTAGGCGGGTGCGTGGCAGAAAGAGTCCGCCTATCGCCTAGGCGGTTGATACATTTTGAATATATTTTACTATTTTACCACAATATTTTTGCATTATATACATATTTTAAGGATGTTTCATACATAACTATGTTGTAGAACAAAGATTTATTAAGTTCCGTCTAGGCGCCGCCTAGGCGGTCGATGCGGCCGCCATTTAGAACACTGTGATTATGACACGAATATACGTCAATAAAAAACCTTAAAACTAATTAAATATATTATTAAACGATATAAATGAGAAGTAATTTCAAAAGTCGAATTATCAAGGAGTGCCCCCCCCCCCAACACACACACACACACACACACACACACACACACACACATATATATATATATATATATATATATATATATATATATATATATATATATATATATCGTATCTGTATCCTAAAATTTCAAAATCTGCGTATCACGTATCTTGTGTCGTGTCGTATCATGTGTTATGTATCGTCCAGGTTCTTCCTAGTGAATATTCATGTTAAATATGTGAAAAGTTACAAAGATACCATATGTAGTGTGTCATGTCTAGATTTTAAGAGCTGCGGTGTCATACATCATAAAGCTCCTGCTCATGTCAAAGTGGGGAACCTGTGTTCTTGTCCACCAATCATAGATTATAATGGAACCATAGGGTGGTGCCCTTATTGAATTCTAAAGAGATTTTCTCTGTCTACTTGATCATGTATGTGCCTACGTGGCCTCTTGTGGGACAAAGTGTTTTTTCATGCCGCTTGAATGAGATGTTGGTGGCATAGGTTTGCAGAGAATTTGATTTCTCAAAGGCATATTGAAGGTCCCAAGCATATGTAAAGGAAGTTCCTGAGTGGAATATCGAGGAGTGCAACAATATCTTGATACTTCCCCATTATTAGCTATTTTAGCTATTTGTAAATTCTTCTGCTTGCTATGATTACTAACACAGTTAGGAAAGCATAATAAGTTGTTTGCAAGGAATATTTTTCACATACAGTTTGCTATATTTTAGGATAACATGAAAACAACCACCACCACAACAAATAACAAAGACTTTATACTGAAATTATGGTTCAGCTACATGAGTACATTTCCTCCTTTCTGCTCAAGTGAGATCTGTCTCCTAAGTTCCATAGCAAGCCCTGTATGCTTTTTAACAGCTTGAAGCCATGCTCATTTTAGGTTAAAGAAGATGGTCTCGATAAATCCAAGATAAACTGTTCCTGCACCTACTTAAACTTATGTTGGGCAGTGGTTTATTTCTAAGATGTGTACATGCTGATAGTTTATTTCGAAGATGTGATGTGTACATGTGAATAGTTTATTTCTGAGATGCAAACGTGCTTAGTACATGATAATGGGAAATTTTACATGGACTCCTAGTTTTTCCATTAACACTTTCCAAATTTAGGAATGCCAACCTTTGTGATGAGGAACCTTTTCTAAAATTCCATTTTAGCATACTAATGACTGCATCGTCATCAACCTAATCTCTTTACCATGAAATGGGATGGTTATGGAGCGCAACTCAGTATTGAAAGCCCCACATCAGAACTAGTCAAGATCTTGTACCCAGTTATCAAATTGACATCAATTTTCTTAGTTTGTAAAATATAACTAGAAGAGGTATCTCTATGAAAAAGGCTTTGTTGTTGTTGTTGTTGTTGTTGTTGTAGGCATCTCCATGAAAGAGAAGGTGTAGGCTGCACTAGCAACAACCTTAGCTTAGAGCAGGCTAGTAGTTTATTCTAACTTTATACCCCTCTTGACTTTCATCAAGTTATCCAACTTATTGTTTTGTTGAATAAAAGGTGCCTATTTACTAATATTTCCTATCATATATTAAAAACCTTTTTGAGGATACCAGGGGAAAAGTAGAAGGAGACTTTACTGAGATGGAGAAAAGAAAATCAATTACACAAATCGCTCCTTTTAAAGCTAAGCATTTTATTATATAACAACGGCTCACTAATTTCAAAATATAGCAAATGTTTCTTCTAATGAGGAGGGCCTCCTCTTACCATTTGAATTGTTACTGCATTTTGTGCACAGAGTGCCTTTACTGTTGTTCAACTTCATTAACATTCGCTTAATTCTGATGTCTTGGTGTATACCAGGAAGAATCAGGTGAACTTGCTTTGGTTGGTAAACACAACAAAGGATGCCATTGTAAGAAGTCAGGCTGTCTGAAGAAGTACTGCGAGTGCTTCCAAGCTAACATTCTCTGCTCTGAAAATTGTAAATGTATGGATTGCAAAAACTTTGAAGGGAATGAAGAGAGGAGAGCTCTTTTTCATGGTGACCATGGGAATACCATAAGTTACGTGCAACAGGCAGCAAATGCTGTCGTAAGAGGAGCAATGGGACCTGCTGGCTATGGTTCTCCTTCAGCATCAAAGAGGAAACACCAGGAGCTCGTCTTTGGTACATCAGTAAAAGATCAACCTATTCAGAGGCTTGCTCAATTCCAGCAGGTATTCTTCTTTCTTTCCACACTCCTCTAGAGGTCCAATTGTGATATCCAGATAACTTTTTGAGTTTTAATACCAGCTAAGGAATTTCTACATAGAACAGATTTCAATACTTAACATTCTTGGCCATGTCAGCTTCTGCACCTATTTAGAAAGTTGGCAATAAAACTTAATAAATGTATTAACAATCTGTAATCTCATTGCAGTCATTTTTTATAATTTTTATGTGGATCGTATGTACGCAGTTATATTCCTGTCTATGCTTGTTACCAAATGTATTCTTGAGCAAAGTGCGACATTTCTTTTCTTTCTTCCTTTTAGCTAACAATCTCTTTGTTTATTAGCCTAGTCATCTGAAGCCCCCAGGACTTGCTGCTTTTGTTTCTTCGATTCCTTTTGGCCGTACTATTAATCCTGCTCCGCTAGGGTTTTCAAAAGTCACATACAGGTATAGATCCATCTTGGATAATGTTTGCCAATAAAGTTGTTACATTTGATATCTAAGCAGTATTTTGCATCAAGCAACATCTTTTTTATCTTTTCTGAAAGGTAAATGTTACTATTTATCATGAAGGTCCCCTCTGGCTGACCTTGTCCAAAATGAGGATGCAAAGAAACTCTGCAGGCAGCTGGTGTTGGCATCAGGAGCAGCTGCCAAATCATTTTCTGGTAACACCTGGCTGTAGAATAGGTTTTTCAGTACCTTATATTTTTCCTTTACCTATTTGTCAACCTTTAGACATATGAAGCTACCCCCCTTAGGTTAACCAAACAGCATTCTGGCGCCTGATCTTCAAACCATATTTTTTCCTTGTCCTAGTTTTTTCAATTTGATAGCTGATAAGTAGTGCCATTTTAATATCTAGCACAAATCATGAAGGTGATCCTCCTTGGTACAAGTCTATCCAATGTGTGACTAAACATATATTACATAGACCTACGTGCTCAAGTACACCCACTAGATCTAACAATAGCCTTCTCCCATCAGAATGGGGTCATCTATTGAGCATATGCAAACTCAATAAAAGAATTGACAAAGTTTTTATGACTGTTATCAACTCGACGTCGACCTTGTATGTTGGTGCCAAATTTGTACTAAGTTCCTAGCCAAGGAAGCTATAAGAAGACGTGGGTATGCCGTAAAACCTAGACGATCAGTTGGAGGGATGATAGACCTAACTTTTGGCTATGCAATTTAAGCTCATGCAACCAAGGATGAAGGAGCACCATCCATTCTTCCTCGACTATAAAGAGTCTAGACGAAAAGGTAAAAATATGATACAGTTTGCAATAGGGAATTGCATCCATCTCTATGACAAAACGCATGACATTCCTATTTATGCATAATTGAATGAATAATCAAAATACAAGCATTTCTCTATAGATGTCAATCAAAATATGTTGGTAATACATATTCATCTTTGTTGTCATACAAGTCTTCTCATAAGAATTGGGTCCACTATGGAACACAAGAAAACTCCATGCAAGATTCTCAAACTTTAATTGGCCAGCTGTCAACGTGACATGCGCCCTCTTTGTTGGTAACAAATTTCTTAGCCAAGGTAATCATGAGCAAGAGAGGCATTGTCATAGCTAGAGTAGCTATCTTTACCTTGTTGCTCGTTTAAACTCATGCAACCAAGGAGCAGAATTCATACATACTCAAATCTCACGATTACTTGCACTATTTTACCATAATCCTTACCAAAGTTATTCTTAGTAAATAATTCAACTTCTAAGGCTGGACTATTTCTTATGTTTAATCTCCAACTTTATTTCTAATAATTGCTAGATAGAAAAGCTAAAGAGGAGAAGCTAGCAGAAACTAATCATATGGATAGCTCCCTTGCATCGTCGAGCCATGTCAAGGATGAGAGCCACAAAGAGCCAGATGTTCAGAAAATATCAGCTAATGACCGATCAAGCAGGCCATTTTCTGACAACAAGAGCACCGAAGAGTCAGGTTCTGACTGTGCTGATGTGCAGAAATTTAATAGGCCTATGTCACCTGGAACAATGGCACTAATGTGCGATGAGCAAGAGACGGTTTTCATATCATCACAAAACCCCAGTGGATCTCAGATGCTGCCAGACAATCAGAGAATATCAGAGGTGTATGTAGAGCAGGAGAGGGCTGTTCTGAAGGCATTTAGGGATTCTCTCCTTAAGCTTATCAACTGTGGAAGAGAGAAAGGTATACATGTTTCTCCATTAATGTTCACAAGATATTGATTATTAATTTGTTGTATATTTGTTAACCAATGTTCCCAAAAGCTTGATCTGTTAGGAACGTGCCAACATATATATTATATCTTTAACCCCACCCACCACGTGGATGAGTCTAGAGTGTGCTTGGGCTAAAGCCCGGAGAAAGGAGGATCACGCATGGAATGCCAATAAAAACCATTACATTTTGCTTTGATACCATGTTGGTTAACCAATGTTCCCAAAAGCTCTTGGGAATATTGATTAACTAACATTATCAACTATTAAACCGTGATCAACTCATCATTGTTTTATATCTTTGTAACTATTGAAGGAGACTTTCATTTTCAAGCCTATTAACTTTCTTGACCTATTAACTTTCTTGCATATTTGATTATACTAAAACTTTTAATACATATTCACCATTTGATAAATTCATTTTGTAGTTTGTTTCCCTATTAGATTAATATCAACACATCCAACAATCATTATTGTTGGTATATTAGAATGTATTAGGAAGTTTTATGTAAGATGGAGGATTGTAAGGCTATATATATATATATATATATATAGCCAAGAGATTATTAATAAAAAATAGAACTCCAAAATATTCTACATGGTATCAGAGCACAAACCCTAACTGCCACAAACTCTAGCCGCCACTACCGTTGTCGCGCCACCACCGTCGTCTACCACCGTCGCCGTCGCCGCCGCCGCGAAGCCGCGACTCCTGCGGAGCCTGCAGGAGCCTTCTGTCGCGGTTTCCGGCATCTCCTGCGGGTCGTTCCGGACGTTGACATCGAAGGCCTAGATCCGATTGGGGAGAGGCATGATCGGGACTAGGAGAGAATGAACGTGAATCGTGGGACGGGTGTGAGGTGATTGGAGAAGAGAAGAATCGATAGAGGAGATCATCAAGAAGTTGGATCCTGCGGAGATCGCAACGTTGATGAAGCTGATGAAACTGTCGGCTGGTGAGCGCGACACGAATACTGACGAAGTTGGAGCTTCCCTCCATCGATTTGAAGCTTGATGGACCGACCACCTACCTGAGTTGGTCACGACGGGTGAGGAGAACCCTTACACGGAAGAACCTGGAGGATTTCTTGTCAGGAGAGAAGACAGAGCCGGATGAGGGCTCGGCAGGACGCGATGAGTGGAAATCTACTCATATGGTGATATACATTTGGCTCCTCAATTCTTTAGTCCAGTCGATCTCCGCCACAGTGGATGACCTTGAGATGGTAAAGGACGTGTGGGAGAAGTTGGGGAGGACCTATGATGGTGTGAGAAATAACTTGAGGGTTTTCCAGATCAAGGGGGAGATCGACGACACCGTACAGGGAGAGAAGACGGTGCAGGAGTATGCCACGGAGTTGGAGCGTCTGTGGTTGGATTATGATCACTTCTCAGATCGGATGAGCTGCGAGGACCCGAAGTGTAAGGAGAGACATGTATGTCTGCAGGAGAGGACGATGAAGTTTCTTAAGGGGCTGGCCGCAGTGTTTGCTCATAGGGCAGCACTACTTCTAGCCCAACCGAAGATCCCTACACTTGAGGAGGCTATCTCGGCTATGATCCAGTAGGAGACTCGCATCAAGCTGCAGGTAGGGACATGTGGTCCTCCTGAAGTGAAGTCAGCACTGGCGGTTGCCAATTCAGGCAGCACAAGACCTAAGGGAGACCACCGGCAATACTACAACTGCAGGAAGGTGGGCCATCTGTGGTATGCTTGCACCAAACCATCCAAGGAGAGATTTAGGTGGTGGACGTGGACAATTTGGAGGACGTGGCCGTGGTCTTGGGAGTCGACGGGGTGGTCGAGGAGGTTATCGGACGAACCTGCTGGTAGCAGAAGGCGAGGAGGGAACTGATGGTGCCTATACTGAGGAGAATCAGGCACTGCTGGGCATGCTGGAGGTACTCAGGAGAAAGCAGAGAGCATCAAGCAATGGAGACAGGAGGAGTGGGACTGAGGAGGCGTCCACCTCAGTCTTCGCCAGAGGCAAATCTGCCATGTATGTCCATCTATCGAAAGGTACTGACGACTCACTCACCCTTGCATTTATGTCTTCCCTTAGATCGTCGGACTGGATTGTCGATTCGGGTGCGTCTCGACACGTGACAAGGAATGCTAGTGAGTTCTCTTCCTACACCCATCTAGCATCGGCGGATAGCATTCAAACAACCGGTGATACTTTTCAGCCAATGGTCGGTAAGGATACTGTCGATTGTACAGGTTCAGTAAAATTATCCAATGTTTTGCATGCTCCTTCTTTTCCAGTCAGTCTTTTGTCCATTAGTTCTATAATCCTCCAACTAAAATGCATTGGCTCTTTTGATATTCTTAAGGTGATCTTCCAGGAGAAGGAGACGGGACGAAGACTTGGGACTGGCACTTGGCATGATGGACTGTGTTACCTGGATCGGGAAGGGATAGATTCGGCATTGGTGTCTGTGGCAGAGGGCAGGAATGGGAGGACCGAAGATGAGTGTCGATGATACACTGATACTCCACCACAGGCGGTTGGGGCACTCCTCTTTTGATATTTTGAGTAGGTTGTATTTATCTATTTATAAGAAAACAAATAAGGAGAAACTAGTATGTGATACATGTGATTTAGGCAAACTTACTAAGAGCTCATATGTTAGTGCGGGCCATAGGAGCTCTTCTGTTTTTGATATTATGCATTCTGATGTTTGGGGGCCGTGCGCCAAAATTACTATGAATGGTTACAAGTATTTCGTTTCTTTTATTGATTGTTCATCTCGTGTCACCTGGCTGTATTTGATGAAGAATAAGAGTGATGCCTTTGTCTGTTTTCGGGACTTTCATAAACATGTTCAGACTCAGTACTGAGCAGTGGTGAAGGTACTAAGGTCTCACATTGGGACAGAGTATACCAACAAATCACTTGAGGAATATTTGTCAGCCCAAGGGATACGGCATCAGACCACCTGTGCATAAACACCAGCACAGAATGGAGTGGCAGAAAGGAAGAACAGACACCTTTTGGAGGTGTCAAGGAGCATGATGATCGTCACGAATGTCCCACAGAGTCTGTAGGGGCATGCAGTGTTGACAGCAACTCAATTGATCAACAGGATGCCCTCGAAAGTACTGCGATAGAAGTCTCCATGTGAGATATTGCAAGAAAATAATAGTGGGATACTCCCGCTGAAGGTATTTGGCTGCGTATGTTTTGTGAAGGACAACAGACCGTCTGTTGGAAAACTTAACCCTAGAGCAGGCAAGTGTCTTCGTGTGCTATTTGGCGACTCAGAAGAGGTACGCGTGTTGGAGCCCTATAGAGATAAAGAGGTTTGTGAGCATGGATGTTCACTTCAGGGAGCTTGATCCATACTACTGTCAAGAGGGAACCTTATCCATGGACAACTCACCTAACACTGAGAGTATGAGGCGAGAGAGGGAGATTGGTGAGAGTTTGGTGACCGATTTAGGAGTATGGCATGGAGGAATGGTTGAGGAGAAGAGTGAAGAGGAATAGGGGGAGGAGATGAGAGGTGTTAGGCCCACGGCTCAGGGGAGTTACTTACCTACAGCAGGAAAGGGAAGTAAACTGCAGAACCAGTACCTATAGTGCCAGTGCCAAGTCCCTTGCCTGCGTCCGTTTCGACTCCTGAGACACCTACACCACCACCACCAGATTTTCCTTCAGGTGATATCATTCTTCCTACCCCTCCCACACCATTATCAGTACGGAGGACCACTCGCAGCAATGCGGAAAATTCTCCTGATAGATATGGTTAGGACCTTGCTCAGTTTGTTTCATATGATAACATCTCTTCTTCTCATGGAGCATTCATTGCCTCTTTGGATAGTATTACTGTATCTAATAATTGGTAGGTTGTCAAGAACGATCCAAAGTGAAAAGCGGCGATGCACGAGGAGTTATGGGCTCTTAGAAGAACCACACTTGGAAACTGGTAAAACTGTCAGAGGGGAAGAGGATAGTCGGATGCAAGTGGGTCTTTACTGTGAAGCAGAACCCAGATGGACAGGTTGAGCGCTACAAGGCTCGACTGGTGGCAAAAGGATACAGTCAGGCGTACGACATTGACTACGACGGGACTTTTGCACCAGTGGTGAAGATGAGCACCGTCAGGACCACGATTTCTTTGGCAGCGAATGGTGGATGAAAGCTACACCAACTGGATGTGAAGAATACATTTCTTCATGGGAATCTAGTGGAGGAGGTGTACATAGAGATACCACCAGGATTCTGCACTGATAAGACAGTGGACAAGGTCTGCAGGTTGAAAAAATCCCTCTATGGACTGAAACGTCTCCTCGAGCGTGGTTTGACAGATTCAGGAGGGCGATGATAGGGATGGGATATCGGCATATCAACACTGATCACACTGTATTTTTTCGTCGGAGTGGAGGCCACATCACCATGCTTGCGGTGTATGTAGACGATATGATTATCACAGGAGATGATGAGCAGGAGATTGTCCGACTCAAGGGAAAGCTTGGCAAGGAGTTCGAGGTGAAGGACCTTGACCTTCTTCGGTACTTCCTTGGGATTGAGATTGCTCGAGAAGCATAGATGATTGTTCTTTCTCAGAGGAAGTATGCGCTGGACCTTCTTACAGAGACATGGATGTTGGGATGCAAACATGCAGCGACACCGATCAATCAGAGGTTCAAGCTGTGTGCTAAGGTTGGAGAACTAGTTGACCGGGACAGATATCAGAGACTGGTGGGCAAGCTGATCTATTTGAGCCACACACGTCCTGATATCTTCTTTGCAGTGAGTGTGGTGAGCCGCTACATACATGACCCAAGGAAGGATCATATGGACGCAGTGTACCAGATTCTGAGATACTTGAAGGGTGTCATCGGAAAGGGACTGATATTTAGGAAGAATGATCACGTGAGCATCGAGGGCTACTGTGACTCTGACTGGGCTAGCTGTGCTGATGACAGGAGGTCTACCTCGGGCTATTGCATATTTGTAGGAGGCAACTTGATCTCTTGGAGGAGTAAGAAGCAGTCAGTGGTGGCCAGATCGACAGCTGAAGCGGAGTACAAAGCTATTGCCTTGCGAGTTGCAGAGCTGCTATGACTGAAGAGTATGCTGGTGGAGTTAAAGCTGGATCAAGGAGCCAAGTTGAAGCTGTGGTGTGACAACCAGTCAGCCATCAGTATCGCCAACAATTCAGTGTAGCATGACAGGACCAAACACATCGAGATCGATAGCTTCTTCATCAAGGAGAAGTTGGACAGTGGACTACTGGAGCTAGACCACGTTCCAACCAAGGATCAGTTAGCAGACAGTCTGACCAAGGGACTTAGTTCTGTAGATATGATAAGAGAATGTGACAAGATGGGCTTAGTGAATATCTGTTGTCCATCTTGAGGAGCAGTGTTGGTATATTAGAATGTATTAGAAGATTTTATGTAAGATGGAGGGTTGTAAGACTATATATATATATATATATATATATATATATATATATATATATATAGTCGAGAGATTATTAATAAAAAATAGAACTCCAAAATATTCTACAATAACCTTGAATTTTTTCAAGTTTTTTTTTCTTCTCTAACCTTATCTACAATCCAAATTGGACATACTTTAGAAGCTAATGTGACTTGAAGTATAATGCAGTTAGTTTCACATTTGACACTAATTTTTTTATTGATGACTTTGATCTTAATTTGTCTCATCTACTGGTGAACCCTGTTATGAATGTATGTGGTGGACTCCTAAGTCTGTGACTAGATCTGTTCTTTCATGTGTATCCTTATTTTCTATCCTTGCAAAATATCACTTTTATTGTGATTAGCTTATTATGTTAATGGATGAGTTAAAGGAGTTTGATACTTTGGGTCCATTTGGATATGTTTTCTGAAATTTAGTTTTGAAAACAGTTTCATGAGAGTAAATTATAAAGTTGTTTTCTGAGTATAGAGATTTTGACGTTGCGTTTGGTTACTTTAATCTGAAAATGGTTTTAAAAAACAAATTTTGAATATTTTTTTGGCAAAATATTTTTAGAAAATAATTTTTTAACTGTTTCCACAGCTGTTCGTGTCCAACTGTGCCCCTCCCAAACGTATCCAACAGTGTTCCTCCCAAACGTGGATCCGAACATCTCCGAGGATCCGGCCATTGTCGGCTTCCGCTGGAGCCACGCCCAGTCGTGGGCGGCGACGTGGTCCTTCCTCCTCGGCCGATGTGACCCGTTCCGTCTTGACCAGCGAGGCCACCACCGTGTCCCTAAATCCTAACCCTAACCCGGCAGTCGAGGTCGTCGTTGACGACGTTGTTGTCGGAGACCCAGCCTCCCGGAGGTCATCATGAACCGCTCCGTCGAGGCGGTGGAGATCGTCGGCGAGGATGAGGCAGTCGAGGTCGTCGTCCTTGTCGACTTCGTTTTCGAAGTTCGAAGGGCCGGGCTCCGAAGGGTCGTCGTCCTCGTCGAGGCGGTCGAGGTCGTCATCCTCATCGAGGCGGTCGAACTTCATCCAGGGTTATCGAACTTCGTCCAGGATCGTCGAGGCGGTTGAACTTCGGCCAATATCAGGCTCCGAAGGGTCGTCGAGGCGGTCGAACTTCGTCAGAGTCGGGTCTCGAGATTTATATGGGGAGGGAGAAAAGTTAGCAGAGGAAGGGAAAGGGAGGAGAGAGAACGTTGGAAGAGGGTTTAGAACTAAGCAATGAGAAAAGGAGAAAAACAAACTCTGAAATGAGGTTTGAGCTACTCTCTGAAAGCTGCTTTAAAACTTCACAACTGCCAAAAGAAATTTGGGAGTGTCAACTTAGAACTTGTCTTGTCCAAACAGCTTTTTACCCCTTTTCTGAGTTAAAACTCAGAAAACTGCGTTATATTGTGTAACCAAACGCACCATGTTAAACAGAAGCCTTTTAAATGGGGTGAGGTGCTTCTTTCTTGGGTTTCTTTTTTTTGAATTTAACTGTAGATTTTGAAAACTTGCAGGCGCTGTACATTTCAAAAGTTTAATACCAGAAAAATGTATTTTACTTATAAATAGACATCAAGTTAGGAGTCCACCAAAAAAAAAAAAATTATTTATCAACCGCGCTACACAGACCGCGCGGGGGACCGAAAGGGCCAAACCGAGGCCATACGTCGGCCCCCCATATTAGAAAATAAGTGGTGAATGTTTCATATTTTATTCTTCAGCCCCAAGGTCGGTTTAAATAGAAGAAATACAATCAATGTCCATCCTTGAATCAAGAAGAACCTTAAGGAAAAAGAAAACTAAATGAAAACAAAAAATCTTCTCTAATAATGACTAATAACAAGAGGAGAGAGAATCACGGGATTCTCCAACACTCCCCTCCCCCTCAAGTTGGTGCATAGATATCTATTATGCCCAACTTGCTTACCAAATGCTCAAAGACGTGTCTTGTCAAGCTTTTGGTTAAGATGTCCGCAGTTTGCTGACTAGAGGTCACAAATGGTAGACATATGATTCCAGCATCTAATTTTTCTTTTATGAAGTGACGGTCAATCCCAATATGTTTGGTTCTATCATGCTGAACCGGGTTGTGGGCTATGCTTATGGCAGCTTTACTGTCAGAATATAACTTTAATGGAAGCTCAATTTTCATCTTAAGTTCCTCCAGGCTCCAAGACTCTTTGAATCCATAGTCATTCACAAATACCCTGAGCCATAGCTCTAAACTCGGCTTCTGCACTGCTTCTTGCTACAACTCCTTATTTTTTGCTTTTCCATGTCACAAGATTATCCCATACATTGGTACACTATTCAGAGGTTGATCTTCTGTCTGTGACTGAACCTGCCCAATCTGCATCAGTGAAGATAGACACATTCCTTTCACTAGTCTTCTTAAAAAATAAACCCTTTCCGAGATTGGCCTTCAAGTATCTTAGTATCCTATAAACTGCCTCAAGATGTTCCTCATAAGGAGAATGTATAAACTGACTCACTACACTGACTGAGAAGGTGATGTCAGGTCTAGTGTGAGACAAGTAAATTAGCTTACCCACCAACCTCTGGTATCTTCCGGTGTCAACAGGAACATTTCCTTCTCCCCAAAGTTTTGTATTAGAATCCATGGGGGTGTCGGCTGGTCGACAACTAGTCATTCTTGTTTCTCGCAATAGATCGAGAATGTATTTCTGCTGTGAAACCACAATTACTTTCTTCGATCGAGCAACCTCCATACCAAGAAAGTATCTCAAGGATCCTAAGTCCTTGATTTCAAAGTCTGTAGCAAGTCTCTCTTTTACTCTTCTTATTTCAACTGTATCATCTCCAGTTAGGACAATATCATCTACATAA
This sequence comes from Iris macrosiphon, assembly GCA_036927795.1. Classification (NCBI taxonomy): domain Eukaryota; kingdom Viridiplantae; phylum Streptophyta; class Magnoliopsida; order Asparagales; family Iridaceae; genus Iris; species Iris macrosiphon. The sequence continues at coordinate 24,077,642 of JAYESA010000009.1, read as the reverse complement.
ACAATCAAGGTAGCAAATTTTCCATCAGAGGAGAATTTAGTGAATAAAGTGTGATTAGCTTGTCCTTGAGTGTACCCTTGGTTCTTCATAGACTGAGTAAATCTTTCAAACCAAGCTCTCGGAGATTGCTTTAAGCCATAAAGAGACTTCTTCAACTTGCATACATTTGATCCGAATTTGTCTTCAAAGCCAGGAGGACTATCCATGTATACTTCTTCTTCTAGATCACCATTGAGGAAGGCATTTTTAACATCCAACTGATGTAGAGGCCAATCCAGGTTAGCCGTAAGAGATAAAAGTATTCTGACAGTGTTCAATTTTGCAACAGGAGCAAATGTCTTTGAGTAATCTATGCCATAGATTTGAGTGAAACCCTTAGCCACCAAGCGAGCCTTATATCTTTCAAATGACCCATCTGAATTGTACTTCACAATAAACACTCACATCCCACGGTCTTCTTACCAACTGGTAGTGTCATGATGTTACGCCCCAGTCCCAAAATACCAAGGGACTAGCCACATGGCAATGGCCAGCAGCACAGCTCCAATGGGCAAACCCAATTTAATGGACCCGTTAGAGTGTACTTAAACTGTAATAAGTATAAATATAAGTCTACATTATTTATCTTAGTATAATTCTAATCTCATCCACAGACAACAATCACAATACAATATGATAGACCAGTCATGATACTAGATAACAGAAAGTAGTCCATCATCAAGTCCAAATAAGTAGTGTCTCGGGGAACAACCCGTCACAATAAAGAAAAAAAACACCAAATACATATGTCCAGAAGTCCAAATATAAAATAGTACTAAGCATGAATAAACTAAATAGATAACTGAGTACTCAGGAGAAGTCCTCTGGCACAACATCGTCCTCTGGTGCAAGTATCGCTCCAACGTTCGCTCATGTCCGTAAACCTCGGGGTAACTCTTCTCTGTTACACCTGGAAACATAATCCGGATCCAGGTCCTCAGGAGACATAGCAAAGTACAATAAACATTCAAGCCAAATGAAATACAGTAAGTAAAAATAGATCCTCAGGACAAGCTATGTAACAAGCTAAGTGAAATGCAAATGAGAGCATCACTAATACTCAGGCTGAGACAACTAAAGGCTCTGTGTCGGGGAGCCCATAGCAGCAAGTAGTATCTCGTAGGGCCAGTAAATGTGCCAAGCTCTGATACAGAGACTAAAGCACCTCCAGTAACATAGTATATATATATATATATATATAATCAGCATGTAGCATATGTCTCTCCCCACCCACTGTAACCTCACGTCTCATGTCCACAACGTCTCATGTCCATAACACGCAAAATTATGACCTCTAGCTAGTACAACGAGTCATAATGATATCTCTATATATGCAAGTCTCATATCACGAATCCTGTAAGTCTATACAGAATCACCATGAATAACTCAAGAAAGATTCTGTCACATGAAATAGTGTCAAGTGTTCTACAGTCTGACGTACTTGGTATAGCAAGCACGTAAAAAAAAATAGGATCGTGAAATCAACTCTCTAAGTGACGTTACACAACTCCGCGTACTGCGTTGGCACCCGAATCTTGTTCGGACGCTAAACAACGTCTTGTGGTCCTAGGTTGAACAAGTACATCACAAGAATATATATATATATGGAAGAAACACAAGCAGATAATATAACAGGATCTACTGCAAGTTTGGCAAAGTACACTTGCATGGGTTCTGAACTCCGTCAACTGCTCCTGAAAAAGTTGACTCCGGATGTTGAAACAAAAATCACCAATATTTTCAGAATACATGAAATAGTTAGGATTGACTACCCATAAGTCCAATTTGGATACAGGGACAAAATTGACAGTTTTGGGTCAAAGCGGGGTACACATGTGGCCCACTTCGCACCAAAAATGTGTCAAAGTCAAAGTACTCCAAATTTATCAAACTTAGTGTCTACTAGTCTGGAACGTTGATACGAACCCAACGGAACATTCAGAACTAGATTCCGATGAGCCGATCACGAAATCGCTCGTCATATAGACCTGTGGGGCCCACGAAACGGTGTTTCGTCAACGTTCTCAGATTTGAACCAAACTTGGGTCACAGGACCAGCGTAACGTTGCGAATCCAATGGCACAAGTTTCGTTACGAACCGACGAGTACACACGAAGTTATGACGATGTGTCAGAATAGGCCGATACGGTGTTTTTCAGCGGATACACGTTGATTCCGGCGTGCACACGTCTGAATCAAGTTTCGCAAAAATCTACGTCCGCGTTTATGTTACGCACCATTCGGTGAAATCCGCACGCGACGACGTGGCCTCGTTTGGCGGGATGTACCCCGTATCGAGAATTTTGGGTTTCCCGAAATCAAGTTTTTGACAGTTTTCTATACTGAATTAATCACAGAACGACACCTAATAAAATAAAGTATTTAAAGGGTTTAAAACTTGGTTAGGTTGTTTTCACACAGGAAAAAGAATCACTCGATTCGGCATCACAGTTTGGGAGTTATTGATCTCGAAACATGGGCATTTGGGCTGTTTTGAAACTGTCGCGAAGTCAGTTTTTCGTCTTACTTTCGGGTTGACTTTCTCCGATTATAAATTACTTCAAATCAAAACTCTTGAAGGGGTTTGAGGTCCTTCATATTGTGAATGTATACGGACAAGAAGCTCGTGAAATGATCAAGCAAGGAGGTCGTGCTCATACCTCGAAGTGTGCCTCACGAAATGCTGCTGCTACTGCCCGTGCTCGCGGTGGCTGCGGTGGCTCCGGTGGTCGCGGTGGCTTCGTTGAGGTGGAGAAAGGGATGATCGAGTGGGGGAGGGAAGAGGGAGATGGAGGTTCGGTTGGGTTGGAGTTGGTTGAATGGGGGTTACACCTCCTGAGGAGTATAATAGTTATAGGTAGTAATGAATGGAAGGGGAGGTGAAAGATTGGGGTTTGTTAAAAAAAATCAAGGGTCATATGTAACTCCCCCTAGAACCCAATTCCTCTTACTCGGCTGCGGTCGTCCCCCCCCCTCAATTTGAGTGAGCACATGGTACAAGTTAGTTAAGATGGTCCAAGGATTATGCTATTAATAGGTTTATGCTGAAATTAAAATAAAAGTAGCTAAAAAAGTGGGATTTGGTGTGAGAAAAAATGGTGTTTGATGAGTAGGAAGGTAGGGGTTGGGTGTATGGTGTTGTGCATGAGTTAGACATGTTGGTTTGAGTGTTCAAGTTGGGGTTTCGGGCTCGGTCATGTGCAATTAATCAAAATGGTCATTTTTGACTAATTAAAATGTACGGTGTTTCTATATTAATTTTTTAGAGCCTACGGGGACTCAAATAAATGTGACACTAATGACATGTGCATAGTTGGTCATGTTAGGCTAGGTGTTATAAAAGTCAGTGTCAAAATTTGGGTTCATGTTGCTCGTCTAAATTGACCGCAACGAAAAAGTGTCCAAATGTCATATTTTTGAGTCAAAAAGTATCGCGGTTGTTGTGCGAGTAAGACATACATGCCATGAGCCTAATTTGGCTCAGCTAAGCCTATTATGCAAAATTGGTTAGAAAGAAAAAACTAGTATTGTATTCCTCGCATAAGACTACACTAAAGGGTTTCTAAATTATAGAAATTATTTTAATGATTATAATTATAATAAAATTACTAAAATAACCTTAACTAAATTTCAGGGGGTTTACACATGACTCTCCAAGTTTTGTTTTTTTCAAGAGCTTTCATCTCCTCAAATACAGCTTCCCTCCACTTTGGAACTTCTAGAGCATCATGTACATTCTTTGAAATCTCTACACTAGACAATTGGGAGGTGAAGACAGAAAAAGATGAAGACAAGTTTGAATATGATATAAAATCAGGAATAGGATATTTAGGGTAAGATCTAACATGTTTTTTAACAGCTATGGGATCATCTATATCAGGATACCTGATACGACTCTCAGAAACAGAGATAGATTTACATTTTCTTTACTTAGGAGGTTGATTATTCTCCGGTTCAGATTCATGGCAGTGTTGAGATGTGGACACATCCCCTTCTTTATGGTTCTTCCTCACAAACACATTTTCTTTCCAAGTCTTGTTTCCTACTTCGAACATGTTCTTTTTAGATGACTCATCATTTTGTGGCATTTCAATTGGTTCATCATTATTATCATTGTAACGCCCCGCTCCGCGCCGGCGTTATATATCAAGGTGAGTGGACAGAACTTCGTTCTCTGATTCTTGCACGCCTTAATAATAACCTGAGTTTTTGCTTGCAATGTTTTCTTAAGAGAATGATAGAACCTGCCTTGCATGTTAATGAACGAACTCACCTAGCTTGTCTTTGAATCAAGTCTGCTTAACGAGAATCCTGAATCGCCTGCTTAGAGTGCATGAACATGTTCACTATCGTCTATGCTTCGAGAGAACCATACTGTGCCTGAACGTGTTCAAGTGATAAGTCGGATTGCCCCGCAACAACGAGTGTATTCTGATGGTTCCTCTCGTCTGCATACTAGAGTTTATTTGATAGTGTTCCATGCATTCGCACGCGGTCGGACAATGGCTTTTGGTGGAAAGCTGAACTGCATGCGTTCAACCCACCATGGGTCACAGCTGCCATTAGCATCAGAGAAATGAGTCATTGGTATGCTGGACTAACCGCTACCGATCCTGAGATACTCGGGGACCGTCCTGCATATAGCTAAGTCATTGTGTTGGCTTGGATAGTGACTGCCCCTAAGATTGTGCATCGTGTGTCTAGCCTTGCATCAGACCCTCGAGTCGCACGAGACACGCCGCGCACACCCTGAAACATGAACGGCTTGCTTGCTTGCATATTCAATATGAAACTCTGTTTCCAAACATGTTTCCAAACAAGTAATATGACTCTGCTAGAACTGCATGAAACGAACCTAGGTAAAACTAGAAAGATCACTAGTAATGTAATGTTTTATAACATGATTACTTAGTGCCTGTTTGAGTGAATGTTTGTTTCTGTTCAGTTGTTTTATCTCACCAGTACTTGTATAAAGTGTTGACCCACCAACAGTTTACTTGCTTGCAGGTACTGGATCGTCCGAGGGAGCGATAGGCGTGCCACAGTCCCGAAGACCCGGCATCCTGGTTTCGATTGTTGCCCCGAGAATGCTATCGTATAAGGGGGCATAATGTATGGAACGAACGTGTGCCTTTGCTAAAGGAAACCCAAGTTGCCTCGATTGTCCCGAACACTCAGTTGGCTAAATGCATTGCATTGCAACAAGTCCCTTTCCGCTGCTAACTCGATTGATGCGATGATAGCCAACTATCAACTTAAACGATTGGCCTTGCACGGGCGCAACCCCAGGCCCGTGCGGCATCACGTCCCCCGAAAGCTCGACTCGGGCCATTCGATTAGCTTCCCTTCCTCCCTCGCGGGACGGGCGCGGTGATTCGCGTCCGGCGCGCCGAGGCACGGTGATTCGTGCCCGGTTCGTTAGATCCTGGCCGCACGGGGCGGGGCGGGGCGGAGCGGCGGCCCGGACGGGACCGGGGCGTGACAATCATCTTCAAGATTCTCATTGTTTTTTTCATGAGAAAGTTAGGTTCGGATTCGTCGAGTTCCTTACTTATAGCAGGAGTAGGTTCAGATAATGAATCATGGCCATTTTCTGTTGGTGCAAAAGTACAAGTTTTAGAATTTTGTGATATAGGCATGTGCAAGTTATTTAAAAAACTTATGTTCTCAGTTTGAAACGAGTCTTCCTTTAAGTTTTCCCCCGAAGATGAGTATCATCAAAAAAATGTTTGTTTTCAAAGAATGTGACATCCATAGTGACAAACATTTTGCTTGTTTTTTGGATCAAAACATTCATAACCCTTCTGGGTTGGAGAGTACCCTACAAAAACACATTTTATAGCACGTGGTTCGAGTTTGCCAATATTCTTATGTTCATGAACAAATGTTGTGCAACCAAAAATTTTTAATGTCAAATCAGTTGAAACACGAGTAACAGGAAAACATTCTTTGAAAATATTGGAGTTTGAAAATTGATAACTTTGGAGGGCATTCTGTTAATTAAATATGCAGCAGTTAAAATTGTTTCACCCCACAAATAATTTGGTACTTTATTTGAGAAGAGTAAAGCTCAAGACACCTCTAATAAGTGTTTATTTTTTCTTTCTGCAACTCTATTTTGTTGGGGAGTATTACGACGTAAGCTTTGATGCACAATTCCATTTTGAAAAAAAATCACCCAAGATTGTGTTAAAGTATTCCTCGCCATTGTCACTTCTAAAGACTTTGAATAGTCGTCTGAAATTGATTTTGCACCATTTTAGAAGTCCTTTACAGCCTGACAAATATCGGATTTTCTCTTTAATAAGTACATCCAACATACCTTGAATGGTCATCTATAAATGTGATAAACCATATTTTTGTGAGAAAGTGTACTTGTACGGTTAGGGCCCCAAACATCACTATAAATAATAGAAAAATGTTTTGATGGTTTATAAGGCTGTATTGGAAAATGGGAACGATGATGTTTTACAAATTCACATGCTTCACATTTAAACAAAGACATCTTTATTACAAAATAACTTAGGAAACAAGTATTTTAAATAACGAAAATTAGGATACCCTAATCGTAAATGCCATAATATAATGTTGTCATCATTATTCGAAACAAAAAAAGACTCAAAGCAGAAACTTATCGATTTGGAAGGTAGTTGTGATTTATGTCTAATGTCGAAGTAGCAGAGTCCTCCATTCTCCTTAGCACTGCCAATCATCTTCCCCGAGTTCAAATCCTGAAAGACACAGTGAGAACGAAAGAAGTTAGTTTGACAAATTTTTTCTTAGGCTAATTTACTGACACTAGGCTACAAGATAGGTTTGGAACATGAAGGACATATTTAAGAGTCAACATCGGAGACAACACAACTGAACCTTTACCTGCAATGGCTGAAAAAGAGCCATCTGTGACTTATTTTTTGATTCCCTGCACAGGGACTATATGAAGAAAACAGAGTAGATTCACTTGTCATGTGATCGGTTACACCTGAATCTACTATCCAAGTGTGGTTGTGACTGACACTAAGAAGAGCAGAATGACCTTTTGTGCTATAGAGCAAGGAGTTTGAGATTCGAGAAGTTTGAACAGTTTGTCTAGTTGTTCCGTCGTGAGTGAAAGTTGAGTTAAAGAAGATTGCTGCCCTTGAACTAATTTACTAGCCTGGAATGCACGACCCTCATTACCACCTTTCTTCCAGTTCAAAGGCTTGCCATGAAGCTTCCAACATGTTTCACGCGTATGCCATGCGCGTTTGCAGTGATCACACCAAGGTTTGTCCGACTTCTTACTTTCGTTGAAGTTCCTAGTGGCCAGAGCCGAACCTTCAGATTCTGAACTTTGAGGTACCTTACCCATCATGATTCCTTGTCGTGCCTCCTCCCTTCTTATTTCTGAAAAAGTTTCACGAAGAGTTGGCAGTGGTATCTTTCTCAAAATTCGGCCTCTTACTTCACAAAGGTCTTTATTCAACCCAGCTAAAAACATAAAGACACGATCATTCTCTTGCCTCTTGAGGAACATAACACTATCTTCTGCACACCTCCAACTGTCATCATAACAGAGATCCAACTCTTGCCACAGAGCCAACATCTCATTATAATAAGTAGTTACATCCCTGTCTTCTTGTTTAGCATGCCACAACTTTGACTTTAAGCCAAAGATCTGGGAGGAGTTTTGGATATCAGAGTATATTTCTTTGATAGCTTCCTACACTGCTTTTGCAGAAGGTAAAAACATGTATGGCTTGCCTATTGCGGTTTCCATAGAGTTCACTAACCAGGCAATAATCAAGGAGTTTTTAGACTTTCATTGTTTGAAAAAAGGGTCTTCTATTGTCGGTTCTGCTATTGCTCCCGTAAAAAAATCAAGCTTTCTTTTGTCTTTCAATACCAAACGAACGGTTTGGGCCCATTCATTATAATTTTTTTCATTCATCTTAGGAACATTGACCTTGAGGGAGTTTGAGGATCCCTCCTGATCATTGAAACCTATGTTGAAGTCGTTGTCTTCGAAAGAACTTCCGTCTCCATTGCCGCCGCCATCGCCACGGCCAGTATCACCATCAGCACCGCGACAAGCGCCCCCGCCAGTGTCGCGACCAGCACCTACGTCAGTGCCAGTGCCGCGACCAACATCTCCGCCAGTGCCGCGACCAGCACCTCTGCCAGTGCCAGCACCGCGACCAGCACCACCACCATCGCCACGGCCTGCTCCGTCTTCTGTTGTGGAGGAGTCGTCGTTGTTTGTTGAGCCGGTGAGGCCTTGCAGCCATCTATTGGAATCAACCATTGAGAGCCTAACATAGTTGGAGAAATGGGTTTAGAAAAAAAATCTTACAAACCCTAGGTTATGGAACTTGGCTCTAATACCATATTAGAAAACAAGTGGTGAATCTTCATATTTTATTCTTCAGCCCCAAGGCTGGTTTAAATAGAAGAAATACAATCAATGTCCATACTTGAATCAAGGAGAACATTAAAGGAAAAGAAATACAATCAATGTTCATCCTTGAATCAAGGAGAACCTTAAGGAAAAAAGAAAACTAAATGAAAACAGAAAATCTTCTCTAATAATGACTAATAACAAGAGGAGAGAGAATCACGGGATTCTCCAACACCCCATTGGTCGGCGGTGGGGCCCATGCAAATAGGGGGAGGGGGCACTTCAGCCGCGGGCTGCTGTTCGGTCCCCTCCGCGGTTTGTTAAGTGTTTTTGTTTATTTATACCAGACTTTCTTGTTGGACTCCTGAACTGTCTGATTCCTTAGCAGCAGTTTGCCAGTCATGTGCTTGTTTGTGACACTATTTGAATTGTAATCACAAATACTTCATGAAGATGGGCTTTAGTGAGCGGAAGGAACACAAAAATGGTTGAAAGTTTGTCTTATAAGCTGACCCATCCATAATTTATCTGCTTTTGAATCATATAATATTATCTGAGCCATAAATGTTTTATCTGCTTATATATATAAGCTACTCGTAGTAGATGTTTAAATTAGTCAGTGTTTGAGTACTTATGTATCTTCTTGTTCATGTTCTCACAGAAGCGGAGTCATCATCGATGGTGGCGATGAAATCTGACTTGCCCAATGGCCCCAATCTTCAGGAACCAGTCATTAATAGTATTGTTAGACCACGTTTGCAAAGTAATGCACAGGTATCTAAGACTGTAAATACTATCCCTGCTGCTTCAAATAACCATCGTTCTCCTCAATCAGGGCAATAAAGTGTAGAGAATGGTTGGATAAAGCCAAATGGTGATAATACATACATGTAGAGAAAATATACCAATTTTCTTGGAGGACCTTATTTCTGTAAGATTCCAACAGCCTCTCTGCGAACACAAACTTATTGTCCTGGAGCTTTTCCATGATTGTGAAAAATTGATTCAATATTAGTTACACCCCCCCCCCCCCCCCCCCCTCTCCAATTTCTATTTATTAAATGTAATTTATATATATAACTTTATCATAATGTAGTAATGTTATAGTACTTCTCTTGTTACTTGATTGTACCTTGATAGATTTATTCCTCTGTCAAGTGGGTGGTGTTGATCAAGAAATGAAGACATTGAGATTTCGTATGAGCTGTGAACAACTTAGCTACATTACAATTCTCTTAATGGTCCTTTCGGCAGAAACTACAGGTAATAGAACATGAGGAACAAAGTTTTAAGCCTCTTTCCATCAGAAGTCATTGATTCACTTAAAGAACGTGCTTCTTGCAGCCTCTTTCCATCAGAAGTCATTGATTCATGTTTCTCATTTCTCATTTCTCATGTTATTTGTGCTGCTTCAGAAGCCAAAGTTCTTTTGGAATCCAAGAACAAGAGCATCATAGTTGTTTTCTTCGAGGAGAACATTCCAAGTTTATCGTTTTAAATGTTACACACACATTTAAGGGCGAAATTTCTTCTGTCCTGGAAAATGTCAACTTTTTCTTGGTAGCATACCTGGTCCATATTGTTTCAACTCTTCCCAGGTGTGCTTTCGGTTTGAAATTGTATTATCAAATGGATTTTGCTAACAGTTTTCTTATCTACATTACTGTATAATAGCAAAAGTTCAACTTTATCGTAAATTTTTTTTTAAATATATCCTTGTATATATTTACCAATTAAAATTATTCATTAAAGTTAATAGAGACAACTAGGTAATTATTGATGCTTTTTTATCTTTCTAAGTACATAAGTTAATTAAAGACAGTTAAAATACGTGCAACGTACATGCATATATATTGATCATAGTAAAAACCATAAGATAGTAGAGGCAACTCTCTTCCTTATTTTGGAAATGAAGGTTACAAAAGTGTTTGACAAATTAAAAATATCAAATGTGTATACAGGTTTTATCTGGTGAAATGTTGGGGTTTAGTGTTGGGAACGAGAGTACGGAAACCGTTCTCCAAACCAGAGAGTACCTGCGAGAGAACCGAGCAAAACGTACAAACCAAAAACGCTAAACACAAATCGTAGACACAGAGATTTTTGACGTAGAAAACTCTTGCGGAAAAAATCATGGGACGATCGGAGTCCAACTCTGAAAAGCTTCAACTAATGGAATAAGAAATATACCGACTCTTTACAAACTTTTCACCGATCCAAACGGATCACCACAACTCTTTTGGAACAGAAAATAGATTATAACCACGAAGAAGAAAGACAACGAGAAATACCCAAAACTGGTATCCTTCTTCGAACGGCCTCCAATCATTTTTTCTTCTTTCCAATGTTGCAATGACACTCTTGTCTCATTTTTTCTCCTTGTTGCTATATTTTTTTTTCTGTTTTTTTTAGAGAGAGATATATTTTAGGGCCAGGAGACACCTATATATAGCCTCAAACCCACAACTAGCATTCCTATTATAGATAGGAATATCCAATCCAAATTCAAATCCAAATCCATTTGTCCCATGTGACATTTCCTATCTCTGGAAACGAGTATCCTCAAGAAAGGGGAACTCTGATCTCAGCCCAAGGAGAACGAATGTTGCTGAGTATGATCAGTGGGGAACCCCTAACATACATAGATGGGACTGAGTATAAGAAACCAGCTTTCTTATTCGGGGACGTTATTGATAAGCAGTCTCAGACCAAACCCAAGAAGGAAGATTGGGTATTTTCTGCTGATGGCACGATCATGTATCTGCCAAAGATGCCCAGAGATTATCCAATCTCTGCATTCTTCCATGCCACCCATCCCAGAAAGATGGCGTGGACTCTGACTCCCGATCTTCACGGCCAGCCGGGGAAGATCTTTTATAAGCAAGGATTGAACCGAGGGTCCTTTGTGAGCAGTCCTTCAGGCCCTGTCATGCCTTTCAGAGGATTACTGCCGGGCAGCGTCCCGAGTGAAGACACTTCACTGATCCAGCCGATTCAAATAGCGACTTTCTGCAATGACTTTATAGGGCAGGGGGGGTATACCCCAAGGTTAACCCTCGCACCAGTGGATGGCTTAGCCCCCAGAATCTTCGATGGGCCAGTTTAACTGCATGGGCCCTGAAGCACTTTCAGGTGGAGCTGGAAAGTATTGGCTTGTTTGCTGCTGTGAGTGCTACTACTGTTGGGCTGCCTCTCAACCCCAATTTGTTCTTAGCTTTGATGGAGCGATATAACTCGCTCACTGGGACTTTCGCCACTCCGATAGGTGAGTTGGGACTGGCACTTCATGAGATGGCAGACATCTCAAAGCTGCCAATGGGCGACACTCCTTATGAAGAGTACGTTCCGATAAACAGGGAGCTGAGGGATACAAACCCTCGAGCAGTGGCAGTGTACCAGGAGCTGATGAGCCACTATCTTGCATGCACCACCTTCTACAAAAAGCCCTCTGATTTGGCCCATATCAACAAATGGGTATCCTACCTCTTCTTCCATCAGGCCAGAAATGCCAAGCAGGACAAGGTTGTAGAAGCAGAGATAAACCCTTGAACCTTCTAAGCATGCTTAGTGCCAACATAGTCGATGATCTTATTGAAGATGCGGGGGCTCAAGATTATGTTCTCAATGAAGAGATAGGGGACTATCCTGCAGGAACCAAAGCCCACAGTTATATGAGGCATTGCCGAAAGCCTCTGTCAAGGGAAGCTCAACTGGCTGGCTTCCTTTCTATCTGGCTACGCCGATGGGTGGTTCCTGGCATCGCGTCTGCGGATCGCATTCATCGCAACACCTTATGGCCCGCAGTGCGTTTGGTGTTTGGAGCAAGATTAGGCATGCTCCCTGCCATGGTGTGCAGGATTCAAGCTGGCCTGAGGGCCATTACTGAAGGGCTGCTGGCTGATGATACACAGCGTGAAGGATATCCCAGAGTGGAATTACTATTCTTATATCTGATGGGATGGTTAATCCTTCACAACACCAGAGTGATGTCTCCCGGATCTGCCGGTGGTTCGGGCAATAACTTCCTGTTGAATTATAGGAATTCTTCTTGGAATGTGGCTAGCGTCATTGATTGTCGACTAGCACTAAATTTTGCCCATAGTTGTAAGTTCTTCTGCACCGTCCCCCATGTACATATCAATCAACAGGGGATGAAACTTCAAGATGCGGGTCAGGGGAAGACTATTCTTTCTCCTGAAGACTTTTACTGGTTGGTCTGTATTAGACCTTCCCACCTGCTGTACAGAAGTGGGGACCACTGCTACTTGGAGCCTTATCTGCCTAGCCGTTTTGCTAGGCAATTTGGATATGATCAGTTGCACGTGGGGAATCCCATCACCAGCTTCAAGTTCAAAGGCGGACTTATTGATGGAGCTAGAGGATGGCGGTACTTCATAATTGGTTGTACTAGGGCAACCTTTGCTGTGCCCGTGACTTCTCTCTCCACGGAGCTACGCATTCTTCACTCGTACGTGCAGTTTTATGTGTCCATCAATACCTTCCATCGTGATTTTGATGTTCATGGAAGTTTCAGGATGCCCTCACATAGGTCCACTGGGAGAGAGGAGATACCATCTGTCTCCTCTGATGAAGGTGATGAAACCACCGGTGCTGATGATTATTTGTTGATTGTACCGAGAAGCATAATAGCTCCGCCAGCAGAGCCTCTCATAATCCCCAGTAAACGAAAGGCTTCCACTCTAAAAGAGCCTTCCCCCCGCAAGAAGAAGCTGACTACCGGAGGTCCTAAAAGGACTTCCACCAAGGGGGGCTCTAGGGGTGAGCCTATGGTTTCCCCTGTTGGGGACGATTCTTTGATCAGGGGTCCTTCGCCTTTTAGAGAGGGAACCTCCACAGTTCCAGCTGCCAGTTGTGGAGATTCTTTGCCTGCGATTGCTGTCGCTACCGCCGTTACTGGTAGTGCTTCGAGATCGCCTTCGAGGCCGAGCATAATAAGAATCAATATACCTTTATCCAGACAAATAATGGACCTAGTCCCTCCTTCGTCTGTAAGTATCTCAAGCGAGATTCCACCCGATGAACCTCGAGTGGATCTGGTGACGACTGAGATGACTACCCTCAAACGTCAGTTGGTGCACCCTCTTCTCCAGGTATGATAGCTTGTTTAGCATCATTAAGAAATGATTTAGCTATACAGGCTGCAGACGCAACATACATACCATCGACCATGGGTAAATATTGTCTTCACGCTTTCTTCAGGAAAATTAACATCAAATTAATATTAACTTTCTCTTATCTTATTTTCAAGCGAAGACGTCTCTGGGGAGGGCAGAGTTGACACAACTTCTGATTTTGTTGCGGATCCAGCTAATGAAACGGCGGCATCTGACGTCGACGAAGCATACTTTGAAACTGTCGATCTTTCATCCGCAACATTCTCGGGTGTCCTCCCGCCAGTGGCAGTTCAAATAACATCAGAGGAGGATGAACCCACCATATCGACCGTGCCTCCTTCGTCGAGCATACCAGCAACTTCAACTATTATTGGTGTCTCTTTCTTTGTCTCTCCATCTGTTGAAGCGACGACTGTGGCAACATCCTCTACAGTTATTCCGGATAGGAGATTTACCGATATGGCGGCCACTCCCAGCGTACATTCGATCTTTGCTACGCTAGTTGAGCAATATACTAGCATATTCTACCGCACTTTGAAAGAATTGATATCCATGGTGCTGGAGAAGAATCTAGGCTTTGATGCTCTGAAGATATCCTCCAAGCTCACTATAGCGCCGATTAGAAATTTCAATGACGCTGAAAGAGCTGATGTGCTAGAGCAAATAGTTAATGGTTTAGAACAACCCATTAACGAGTATTTGTAATTATCTCGATGCAACATCGATGACTTGGTTCAAGCTGAGTATGACTCTCTAACTGCGGAACTTGCTCAGCAGATTGAATCTTTAAACAAATCCATCCAGGAACAACAATAAGAGATGGAGAAAGAGCAGGCAGTGTTGGTGGAGAGTATTCCTCAGCTGACTCAGTGCAGTGTCGAATGTGAGGGATATAAAGTGAGGGTTCGAGAATTGGAAGTTGAACTTGCTTAGACAAGGGAGAGGCTTCTCAAGGCATCGGCAGTTCATGATGTATTTGAGGGCCAAGTGAAGACAGCTCAGCAGAACTTGACACATGTGGGTGTCATCCACGCAAGTTTTGTTGATTCCCTGTCCGAACTTTCTCGCTTGAACAATGACGAAGCAAGGCTGGAGCTGGCTCGCACTAACATTTTAAACTTCAGGAATGAGATGATGGCTGCTTTGGCGCAACAGATTAGGGATTTAACTGCTCCTCCCCAATGATGTACTTTTTTGTTTCTCCTGTAATTTCTCAGAGATAATAAGATACATTTTCTGACTTTATGGACCCATCACTTTAGAATATAAATGATAGGCTAAGATGAAAGTGATATCAGAGTTATCATGAATATGACATACTTTCGTTAAAGTTTTGCTGAATGTAAATCTATTCAGAAGTAATATGAACCGGATAGAATATAATCCAACTAAATTTGTATACTACACACTATCAGAGGTAATATGAACATGATAGGTTTACAAATTAGTTAAGCATATCCATTAAGAGGTCATATGAATCTGATAGAATATGATCTAGCTAACCTTTGTGTGTGGTATCGTCAGAATAAGATCTTTATCATACTCCGTTAAGTAAAGGAGATCAAGTATAGTACTTCTTCAGGAATTTATCGTTTGATAGGAGCCATTACCAATTTTCATTAGGTTTGGCTAATCTGTAAGCGCCATTTGCAATCATATCAGGGCCCTCTATTTCTTTATGATTGTTTGTGCGAACTTTGGACATCGTACCAGAGGTAATATGTACGTAGTACAATACCGTGTTTGTTGAGGATATCCCACTGGGGGATCTTTGGTGGACCTATTATTTGTTGCGCACGTTGAGTGCAAATAATAAGTTCGAAACAAGCCCAATCAGAGGAAATATGGACGTGATAGTTTTTGTGGCTAGTAAAGACATCCTGCTGGGGGATTTTTTGTGGACCCATTACTTCTTGTGCATGAGAGTGCAAGTAATAGGTTTGAGACAAGTTCCGCCAGAGATAATATAGCTGCGGTAAAATATGACTCTGTGGGGATAATGGAGAGACGTAGTTCAGAGGTAATATGAACATGAACTGACTTTTTCTCCGCTGGAGAAAATGAGGATAGTTCAGAGGTAATATGAACATGAACAATTTGTTTCCATAGTGGGCATCCCACAGGGGGGTTTTTTGTGGACCTATTACTTCTTGTGCACGAGAGTGCAAGTAATAAGTTTAAAACAAGCCTTGCCAGAGGTGATATGGACGTGGCAGTTTTCGTGGACCTAACACCACTGGTGTACTTAGAGTTAAGTACGGGTGCTAAGTTGAAATGACAACCGATATCAGAGGTAATATGGATATGATAATCGATAGCCAAAACTCAGAAGGTTTGTTCAGAGGTAATATGAACATGAACTAATGTCCAAAAAAAACTCATTGAGGAGTGATTCGTTGAGTGTGGTCTATCCAAACATGAGGATAGATCAAACGATCGCTCCGCTGGGGAAATTAATGGGACGATAGCTCAGAGGTAATATGAACATGGCTAGCGTCTAATGAGACTGATTTGAATAGTCATTGCGGGAGTGTGCAAGTAGACCTAAAAATTGCTCCGCTGGGGGGAATTTTGAGGATCCATCATCTATTGTGTATCCGGGACTTTTGGATACGGATGATGGCTCTTTACAAGAATTTGTAACGAAGGAGAAAATATTGCACATAGGCACTTGCTGGGGATGCCAAATTGCTGAACATATCTATTCAGAGGTCATATGAACATGATAGAATATGATTTTCGATCTTTAACGATCGAGAAAATATCGCACATAGGCACTTGCTGGGGATGAAGAAACAAGATTTATACATCTGGGTTGTGGACTTATTACCCATGGCGTCCCTTAAGTGCAGATAATAAGCTGAAACGACTAGCACTATCAGGGGTTATGCGAACGTGATAGTAGGAAGTCGAAGAGAAGAACTTCACTCAGAGGTAATGTGGACATGAAAAAGTTCTAAAAATATCTTACTCAGAGGTAATGTGGACTGGGTAAGATATAGTGGGGATAAAGAAAAATAGGGCAGAGGAAATATGGGAATGACCATTTTTGTGGTGATAGATTTACTCTGCTGGAGCAAGTGGAGAGACGTAGTTCAGAGGTAATATGGACGTGAACTGATCGATAGCAACAACCTGGGAGGTTTGCTCAGAGGTCATTTGGACATGGCAAACTCAGCGGGGGAGAAAGTTTGGACGTGAACCCCTGTCCAAAAAATTCACTGGGAAGTGATTTTCTGAGTGGAGATAGTCCTGAAGGTTGCTTATCTGGGGAGACACCGTCTTCTCGTTATAAACGCAAAGTGATGATCTTGGCGTCGATCAACTCCTAGATTTTCCTTTTCAGCACATAGCATGCCTTCGTGGGATGATGAATGTACCGATGAAAGAGACGACCTTGCCAGCCTTTTCAGGGTATCTGATGTTGGGTAGCCGAAGTTTATTTTCCTTCATCAATATATTGAAGATTTCAATGATGTCATCCTCATTGAAGGAGAAAGTCCTCTTTGGCTTTCGGGCTCCCGATACCTGAGTCGTAGGGTTCTCAGGGAAGATGGTCATAGTTGCATCATCTTCGGACTCAGAGGAAATTCTACCCCTAGCTTTGGATGGTGCTCTATTTTGTCGAGGGAGACCACCCCCAGCCATGTCGTTGTCTGGTTCTTCTTCCTCTTTTTGTTTGCCTTTGTCCACAGAAGTTGATTTAGAAGGACCTGCCTCTGGTATTACAGGATCAGACTCTAGAGGTTTGGAGTTTGCAAGAGATGCGGTAAACCCTAACCCAAAACGAGTTCGTTGACAGTAAGGATCACCATGCAACGGTATTCGTCTGCCTTTTCCATAATTGAGTCCCTGCTTCAACGTCAAATCATAACCCAATCTTTAAAGCCTGTGGGCTATATCTGTGGATTTGCATTCTCCCAACTTCAGACTCGTGGGATTCTTCTTGTACAATCGGTCTATTCCGCATTCGATCGAAGATTATTTGATGCTGATCGTTGCGAGTCGGTGGAACAATAAAGGCAGATTCTTCATGTGGCCCATATGTCATGACGACGTTAGGTATTGACGCTACTTCCCACATGATCTCCCCACGCTTGGTAGTTAGGGGAACTGAATCCTGGTTTTGACCCCTGTCTTTGCATTTCTGGATCAAGAAATTACGTAAATCAGGGAGATTAGCAGCAGAAGAAGAAGTCTTATTCTGCCTTTTTACATCAGTAGGCCTGTGGAGATTAGGAACCATGACCCTTTCTCGGCCATAGGAATACAGCATTCCACCCACGTGAGTGGCATACGATCCATCATCCTTCTGAGGAGCATATTTTCCTGTAAGATGAGTCTTCTTTATGCGGACAGACCTCACCTGGCACAATTTGGAGTTTTGCACAGGTTCTTGTGAAATAGGGAAAGTCCGCGTAATCTGAAGAGTGGAAATTTTCTTCTCTTGTGGGCATATAAGCCTAGAGGTTGGGAGATCCGCCACTCATTTTACCTTGATGTGATCCCAGAGTTCATCTGCATCATCATAGACGGGAGATGTAAGTATACGCACAGGGCGTGTTTGATATTTCTGGATTGGCACTAAGGCCTTGCCAAAAATTTTGTCTGCCACGTCACAGACGGGAGACAAAGTTTTACGCGCATGGCGCATTCTAGACTTCTGGATTAGCACTGGGGCATTGCCAGAAGTTCTGTCTGCTTACGTCACAGACGGAAGACGAAGTTTTACGCGCAGGGCACGTTCTAGACTTCTGGATTGGCACTGAGGCATTGTCAAAAGTATTGTCTGCCACGTCACAGACGGGAGACGAGATTTTACGCACAGGGCGCGTTCTAGACTTCTGGATTGGCACTGGGGCATTGCCAGAAGTTTTGTCTGCTATGTCACAGACAGGAGACAAATTTGTACGCACAGGGCGTGTAGGCGCAACTTTGTTGATCAGAGAGTGAGAGCCTATAGGAAGGGTAGAGGACGTCTTCAACATCCTTACTTTACGCAACTTCCTGTTGTTCTGGACAGAGGAGGAGGGAGAGCTACCCCCTGCATGAAGCATGTCTTCAAAAGCAGATTGGTCGAACTGGACGACCAAAGTCTTCTTCGTTGATCCGATGGATACAGCATTGTGTTGAGCAATTGCTTTCTCGTCAGATGAAAAAGTCGTCCTCAGCAGAGTCGTCATCTTGTGTTCGATGATAAAACAAATAGAGGGTTTGTACGAAGCTCTTTTGCTTTACAAACTCAGGCTATTAAACTCTCCTGGTATACAAAACACTATCAGAGGTATTATGATGAAAATTCACCTGGTGAGTCACCATTTTGTTTGAGACAAAATAAATAGAGGGTTTGTACGAAATCTTTTTGTTTACAAACAAGAAAAGAGTACAATTAATCCTATACGAGGATATTAAGTACAATAAAAATAATTTTGGGGAAATATTGCTATAGGAGTCTGATCTGCGGTCGATCACTTTGTCCCTTGGACCACACGATGATGAAGAAGTGATGTAGAAGAAGAAGAAACTTCAAAGGTTGTAAATGGGATTGAACTGTCAACCAACACTCTCTGTCTTTGCTCTCTCCTCTCTTTGATCTTTTGATTGTGCCCTGTGATTGTGCCCTTGTGCGCCCTTTATTTTCTGCTCTGATTATCCGTCTGTGCGCCCTCCCTTTTTTCTGTGACCAGGGGGTCTCTATTTATAGAGATCAGTCACAATAACTGTCAAGTCAGCGTAAAAGCCAAGCTGTGAAGTGAGTTGCACCTTTTACGCGGAGTTTATAATAACTGCTACCCACGTCTGAATAACCTTCTGAATCTGCATATGACACGTGTTCCATTATGAGGTAACACGTATAACTGCTTCTCGAAGATCACGACATGCAAGCCACGTAGGTAACTGCCTCTCGCGTAGAGATGGTTGGCGTAAAAGCCAAATAACTGTCTTGTAGGCGTAAAAGCCTAGTTATGAAGAAGACTGCCTCCTTTAAATTGCGGTTATGACAACTGCTATCCACGTTCAAATAATCTTCTGAATTTGCATGTGACACGTATCCCTTTATGAGGTAACGCGTATAACTGCTTCTTGAAGATCATGGCATGCAAGCCACGTAGGTAACAGCCCCTGCGTAAAGATGGTTGGCATAAAAGCCAAATAACTGTCTCCTTGGCGTAAAATCCAAATAGCTGTCTTGTTGGCGTAAAAGCCAAACTCTGCGTAGAACTTGATAGTTCATGAATAATAGATAACTAGCGTAAAATAGCCAATTATCCATCACGACTGATGTTTTGAGCGTATTCTGGGCTAAATAGCCTTATCACATACCTTTGCAAATATGGTCGAGTTGGCGTATTTCGAGGAGATAGCATACGGCGTACTCCTATAGTTGAAAATAGCCTGGTTGGCATAAAATGCAAGGATGGTGATGTGAGCGTATTAGTCACAGTTTTAGCTCTTCCCCGTCATGACAAAATCTGAAGAATATAACCAAATCTTGTGCATTAAATACAGAGATATGCCCCCATCTCGTGTATTAATTGCAGAAATATGCCTCGAGCTCTGTGCAGTAAACAGTTTTTGACGTGGCGGCAGCGTATTCAGAAGACTCCAGTCTTGAGCGTAAAATATGACTTGTGTCACTAAACGACAACCTGGGTCTCTGTGAAAAATCATCATCACAGTCATCCTCTCGATCATCGTGTAGTACTTTTGTCAGGAGTCAGGTTCGCTGCTTTGTCTGACAAATTTATCCGAGGAATACGAAGAGTTCCTCGTACAACTTTACGCTGCATTAAAAACAAACGTATTTTGATTCTTTACGCAGGAGGGTGAAGCAACCTTTTACGTGGATCAGTCTTGAAGCAGTGCTTTACGCGGGCAGCTCTGAAGCCACATTTTATGCCACATTGCTCTGAGGCTCTGTTTTACGCGTACTGCTCTGAAGCTCTACTTTACGCTGACATCATGTATGTTGGGGAGTTTGACTGTATAATACGCGTACAATTCCCCAGCATATTTTATGCTTCTACACCACCAACAACATGTCATCAACATAAAGCAACAAAATGATGAAATCATCCTCGGTGAAGTACCTCACAAAAACACAATGATCCGACGACGTCCGTGCATAGCTAGCTCCCCCATAAACGACTCGAACTTCCTGTACCACTGCTTCGGAGCCTGTTTTAAACCATATAAGCTCTTCCTCAACCGGCAGACCAAATATGACTTGTCCTTCTCACAGAATCCCTCTGACTGCTCCATGTACAACTCCTCCTCAAGATCATCGTGGAGGAATATCGTCTTCACGTCCATTTGCTCGACCTCCAAGTCGAAACTGGCTGCCAATGCTAGCACCACCCGTATAGACGACTGCTTGACGTCTGGCAAAAAGATCTCATCATAATCTACGCCTTTCCGCTGACCTTAGCCTTTAACTACCAGCCTCGCTTTGTATCGAGGACGAGTATCATCATCTGTCTGCTTTACTCTGAACACCCGTCGATTCTTCAAAGCCTTCTTGCCCTTTGGCAACTGCACCAGATCATAAGTAGAGTTGGCCTCCAAGGAACTCATCCCCTCCTACATGGCCTTCATCCACTCATGCTTGTGTTCGTCTTCCATAGCCTCTGCAAAACTTTCGGGTTCTCCCTCGTCAGTCAGTAGCATATACTCACCCGGTGAGTATCTCGTAGATGGTCGACGCTCTATATCACTCCTCCTCAACGGAACCACTCGTGCTGGCTATATATCTACAGTCTCCTCCCCTCCAGGAACTGCCTCATCGGCATGCTCATCCTCCTGAGGGTCACCCTGACCACCATCAGCAGGCTGATAATCAAGGTTGGGAGCAACTCCTTGTACTGGCTCTCCCATAACTGGATCCTCTGCGATGTCCTCTAGAAACTGCTCGAAGAGAAATGACTCTAACTCAGGCAATTCCTCAACCTCAGAAGGCATCTCGGAATCCTGAGTGTTGGTCATGGTCTGATCCTCGACGAATACCACGTCCATGCTTCTGTAGAGTTTTATTCCCACTGGATCGTAGAGTTTATAGCCAAAATTATCCCGACCGTAGCCGACAAAGACGCACTGCCTCGTCTTTGGCTCAAGTTTGGATCTCTCGTCCTTCGGTACATGCACGAAGGCCTTACAACCAAACACTCGTAGGTGATTGTATGACGGCTCTTTGTCGTATCATACTTTGTCAGGCACATCACCCTGCAAAGGAGCACTAGGAGATAAATTAATAACATAAGCAGTTGTGTAAAGTGCCTCACCCCAATAGCTGCCTGGCAAGTTTGCTTCTGACAGCAAACACCGCACACTCTCCATTAGCGTCATGTTCATCCGCTCCGCTACACCGTTGAGCTGCGGTGTCTTTGGTGGAGTCTTCTGGTGTCATATTCTTTGCTCTCTGCTATAAGCATCAAAGGGACCGATATACTCGTCGTAATTGTCTGACCGAACACAAAGCAGTTTTTTGCCCGTCTCCTTTTCAACAGAGGCCTAAAACTCCTTGAAAGTGGGAAGCACAAGATCCTTGGTCTTTAAGGTATAGACCCAAACCTTCCTGGAACAGTCATCAATAAATGTTACAAAATAAGAAGCACCACCAATGAATTTTACCTTCGTAGGACCGTAGACATCCGAGTGAATCAACTCGAGCAACGCCGGCTTCCTTGAACTTGGGTGACTTTGGAAAGACCCCATATTTTGCTTACCCGCCAAACAGTGCATGCACTTCTCCAACTTTGTAGACTTTAGCCCTGGAATCACCTTCTTGTTCACCAAGTAGCTCATCCCCTTCTCGCTGATATGGCTGAGCCGCCTGTGCCACAACTCAGTAGACACACCAGTAGTTGCGTTAACCTCTTGTGTCCC